>CM052650.1:4756304-4794842 GCA_028533165.1 Leontopithecus rosalia
GTGCAAGCCTGCTCTCTGAAGCGTTTTTCAGGGTAGCAAGAGTTGGAGATGAGCTGGGATCCTTTCCTGGGGTGCAAGGTGGTTTAGACCACAGGGTACCGTGCGGTCTCTGGAGGCAGGAGAGATGTTTCTGAAGTAATAGAGACGAAGCTTTAACACCTGCACTCAGTGAAAGCAGGTAACTGTGGGAGCTGTACAGTGCAATGCCACTGATGTGGATGTAACTTACCTGTCTGTGTGTGTGTTCACCAATAGCCACATATACGTATCAGGTAATAGCAGCACCATGCCTGATAGCCTCAAACCAGAAACAACCAGTACTCATCCTCTGTAGAACAAAATAGTTCGGGGAAGGAGGAGCAAGGGGGTCTTTGCAGACGCTCGTGAAGTTCTGTTTCTCCCGCTGGGTGCTGATGACACAGGCTGGTACATTTCGTGAAAATCCTTCCAGCTATCCACAGGACCTGCACACTTTTCTATATGTATTTTCTATATGTACATTATTCTTCAATGAAAAGTTCACTCAAATCCGTGCATATTATTAGAGATCAATATACACTTTGCAACCGGGCACAGTGGCTCATGCCTGTAATCCCAGCACTTTGGGAGGCAGAGGCGGAAGGATCACTTGAGCCCAGGAGGTAGAGGATGCAGTGAACTGAGATTGTGCTACTGCACTCAAGCCTGGGTGACAGGACAAGACTCTGTCCCAAAAATATAGAGAGAGAGATGTATACACACGCATACCGTGCATAAGCAAAAATGCACCTTAAACAACCTGAAGAAAAGTGAATGGAGAGTCGGGTAAGATAAAGGTGAACACACAGGTAGATGTGACGAGTGAGGGGCCCCTGGGAAGGGCGTGCAGTGAACCCATGTGGGCGCCTGACTCCTCAGTTGGCCCTTCAGACAAAACGGAGGAATCGAGGGGGTGAGATGAGAGGGAGACCACAGGGCAGAAGCAGCCCCCGGCCATGATGGCGAGACTGAGTTAGAAAACGAACAAGTGCTTCCGTTTTCAGACAGCTGGGAATTTAAAAGGTTGCCAGCATTCTGCACCACAAGTGTGGGAAAATGGGGGCTTTCGTGCCTTGTGCACTGGGACTCCAATTAGAATGGCCTTTTGGGGTCATGTTGACAATCCCTACGGAAGCTTTAAATCTGTGACTTTGTTGACCCAGCAATTCTGCATCTAGAAAAATACTTGGTGGAAGACTCGCAGGCAGCCACAAGCATGATGTCCCCCGGTTGGCCTCTGAGCAATGTTTGTGCCAGCCAGGAAACTGGAAAACACAGTGTCTCTTCACATCAGACTCGTGAAATAAATGGAGGGTCGATCTGATGCAGGCAGACCCCACAGCGACTAAAGAATGAGGCAGCTTCGGGCAAACTTACACTGGTAAAGCCATTGACAGGGTGACGTGGGGAGCCGGGTGCCAAACCACAAACCCCACTCCCTCCTGTCTCTGGAACATAGAATTATGATAGAATACCTGAAGGCATTCACAGAAAATCTCAAAGACCCCACCAAACTGTCAAGAGTGGTTACTGCCAAGGTGGAGTTAGGCGGCCAGGGCACACACCATTTCTGCAATTTTTTAATGAAATCTGGGTAGAAAAGACCCTCCCATCACGAGGTCAAGAGATCGAGACCAGCCTGGCCAACATGGTGAAACTCCGTCTCTACTAAAAAATACCAACATTAGCTGGGTGTGGTGGCGTGCACCTGTAATCCCAGCTACTCAGGAGGCTGAGGCAGGAGAATGGCTTGAACCGAGAGGCAGAAGTTGCAGTGAGCTGAGATCGCACCACTGCACTCCAGCCTGGCAACAGAGCAAGACTTCATCTCAATCAAAGAAAAGATCCTCCCATACGGTTTACATCTGTTGGGACAGAATTAGTCTAAAGCTGTATTTCAATTCCTTATCATGAGATGCAACATGGTAAAACCCTTCCTGACCCTCAGTTCTGTTCATATGTTGGGAAAGGATGAGGGCTGGGAGCGGGATGGTTAATTTCTAGTCCTGGAGGTATGAGCCAGGCGTAGGTCTCAAGCTTGCTGGCACATTGCAGTTTGAGAAGCTGGACAAGATGATTTTCAACTTCCCCTCCAGCATCTTGTTCTAACAGTCATCCCCTCTCCCAGCCACCTCCCCAGCTTACCCCTCCACCTGCCCCTGGCGACCTGCAGTCCAGCCACAGAAAGACCTGTGGTTTCATCATCTGCCCCAGGCCACAACCTCTGAGGGAGTAGTGAGGGCTAAAGGGAAAGTGCAAATGCTCACAGCCCAGGGCTCCGGGTGGCCTGCTGAGCTGAGCAAATGCTCACAGCCCAGGGCTCCGGGTTGCCTGCTGAGCTGAGACCACTGGCTCCTTGGTTTCCTGCTCTGGCCTTTGCCCTCAAGGTTCCCCTCGGGGTAAAGAACACACCTCAGCCCTCACTGCTGCTCTTTCCCTCCTAGATGGCTTCTTGTCACCTTCGGGAGCTGAGATCCCACGGAGCTGGAGGTGGGAGCCTGTCACCACTAGACCATCCCTCCAGCTGTCAGTCACCAGTCTGGTCAATAGCAAGTTACTTGTCAGTTACACCCACAGGTCTGGGGGCTGCTGAGGTTTGCAAGGGTGTCGACTCATCTCTTTTTATTCTTCAGCTTTTGTATTAAGTTCAAGGTCCACGTGCAGATATGCAGGTTTGTTAATAGCTGAATGTGCCCCATGGTGGCTCGATGCACAGGTCATCCCATCACCTAGCCAGTTCAGATGCGGTTATGGGAGGAAAGGAGGGAGTTGCCACCACCACTCCTCTCCCCCTTCTCTCGGGGCCTCTGCTGCTGAGTCTGTTTGCCCTGTGGATACCCCATCTTTCTGACCTTCAAGGACCTCGCCCCACCTCCCCTGCCCTTTGGCTTCCAGGTGGGCTCAGCAAATGGGAGACTGGAGGAGGAAGGAGGTGGAGAATGTGCTCCACCCCACTGTCCCCTCCGGCCCTGACGCTGGGATCCGAAGCCACCCAGCTCCTCTTCTGCCCACAGCCTCACTGCCTGGGTCACAGCCTCCCATCCTCGGCCTCCTCTGGCTGGTGCCTCCCCAGCCTGGTGGGGCCCCTCGGCCTCACCACACCTCACAAACCGCGCTTTCCTTAGGCCCTTTTCAGTTGAGCCCCACTGGAGTGGGTCCCCAGCACCTGCGGTGACCTTATCTGGAAATAGGTCTTTGCAGATATAATTCGGGATCTCTGGATGACATCCTAGCTTAGGTGGGCTCTAAATCCAGTGACTAGTGCTCTTCTCAGAAAGGGGTCGGGGGAGACGCAGGGACACAGCGGGAGGCCCTGTGAAGACAGAGACAGAGGCTGGAGTGCGGCAGCTGCAAGCCAAGGAGTGTGCGGGACGGCCACAGCCACCGGAAGGCCAGCGAGAGCCGTGAATCAGACCCTCCCTCGAGCCCCAGGCAGGACCACCCCTGCCGACACCTGGGCTTTGGACTCCTGGCCTCCAGAGCTGTGAGAACTTTGTGGTGACTTGGTTCTCCCACCTTAGGAGACAGAAGCACCCCCTTGTAGGCCATCTGCTTCCCTCTGGGGCCCAGGTGACCACAGGGCCAGGGGAGCAAGGCTGACAGCTGACGGCCTCCCCTGCCCTGGGTCCCCCGTCCCGGGAGAAACCCAGCATCGTTCGGCAGCCACCTTGTCTTCCCCGAGATGCTCCACAGGAGCGTGGATGACAGACGTCCACCCAGTAGAACCGTCTCTAAGGACACAGCCGCAGCCCAAGGGGCAGAAGCCAAAGGACCAGCACATCTGCCCGCGATGAACGTCACCTCCTCTGTTGTAGCCCTGCTGAAGCCACCTTGGAGAGAAGCCCCCAGAATCCCATGGCCCAAGCCAGGAACGAGTCCAGCCAAGCCCTGTTTCTGGAGCGGCCGCCGTGTGGTGCATCAGCCCTGCCCTGCGGGTTCCAGCTTCTCCTAGCAGCTGCGGAAACACCACCGCAGCCTGAGGTCCCCAGGCCTCCTGCCAAGATGTCAATCTTGGCGACCCCAGTTTTCCCACTGTCCTTTAGCTGCGCAGAACAGCATGTCGATGCTTCTGGACACAGTTATTTTGGCAAAAGCAAATGTTCACCAGGGCCTTTTTCATCAGCAGAAAAGATGGCAGAAGCTTCGGGTTCAGCCAGCGTGGTATCCTCTTTCCTCTCCTCTCCGTGGGTCTGCGCCCGAGTGCCCACTGTCCTCCGTGTGCTTAGCTGACCCCAAGGCTTCCTGGGGTTCATCTTCTGTCTTCATTTGCTCAAGGTCAGAGTAGCCCCTGCCAAACACAGGCTCTTCCTACCCACAGCCTCTCCTTCCCCGAGGTTCACCCAGTTAGAGTCCAGCCCTAACCTGGCTGGGCACCTGCCCAGGGCACCCACCCAGGGCACCCCAGGCCTCTGTGATGAAGCTACATTTTCTTGCTTAGTTCGGCTCAGCTGGAAACCCCAAGCGGACCAGAGCGGAGCAGGCAGCATGGCCGGGAGGTATGTACTCTCACGCCCCCAGCGTGTGCTGGCCTTCCCCAGCGAGACAGCAACTGACCGGTTTAAACTCACAGCTAGGGTCCTCATTGAGTGCAGAGCGCCAGGCTGACGTGAAACAGCAGGGGGTGGGGGGAAGGAGGCTTGAGGGCCCTGGACACGACACGAAGTGCCCCTGATGCCAATCAGGACCTCCCCCACAGGTGTTAGATGTATTTCTGTGAGGCTTCTCTCCACGCAGAAAAGCCACCTCCCCCGCCAAGTCAGGAATCGGGGCCAGCTGTGTGTCCAAATCTCTTTCTATAAGGACGCCAGTCCTGTAGGATTAGAGCCCACCCTAAAGACCTCATTTTACCTTAATGACCTCTTTATTTTTTTAATTTTTATTTTCTTTGAGACAGAGTCTCACTCTGTCGCCCAGGCTGGAACACAGTGGCATCATCTCGGCTCACTGCATCCACCACCTCCGAGGTTCAAGCAATGCTCCTGCCTCAGCCTCCCGAGTAGCTGGGACTACAGGCACCCACCACCATGCCCGGCTAACTTTGGTATTTTTAGTAGAGACAGAGTTTCACCATGTTGGCCACGCTGGTCTAGAACTCCTAACCTCAAGTGATCCACTCACCTCAGCCTCCCAAAGTGCTGGGCTACAGGTGTGAGCCACCATGCCCGGCCTGGATCTAATGACCTCCTTTCAGGCCCTGCCTCCAAATAGTCTCACTCTGAGGTCCTGGGGGTTACGGCTCCAGTACCAGAATTTGCAAGGGACACAAGTCAGTCCATAGCACTGAGCATCTCCGTTCACTCAGCAGAGTGAGAAGCCCCCACGTATTTCTGGGGGCAGAACTGGGCATCCTTTGTCGGAGGCTGTGAAGCTCAGAACTTTCTCCCAGGGGCAGAGTCCATCCAGGTCTGTTGGTTCCTCCTCCCGTCCCCTTTCCAGGCTGAGACAAGCAGCACCTCTCAGCCCTTCTTGTGGCCGAGTAGGGCCTTGGGCCTGGGTCTGCCCCCCACAGTGTGGGGAGCCACGAGGGGCTCCTCTCTCCGACCCAGCGAGAGCATCCCAGGGGTCATACCTGCTCCCAGTCCACCTCCACTCCCTGTGGAAGCCGTGAGGGAGGGTGCCCCAATCTGAGGTCGCTGCATGGAGAGGGTTGCCAGGAGGGCCAGTACCAGGAGCTCCCATGCCAGGTTCCCCGGTGCCAGGCCCTGAGCTCTCGGGTTATTTGTTACACAGCACATCCTTGTGTTCCTCACATTCCCATGGGCCGGGCACTTGCTCATGACCCCCTTTGCTATGCCAGCAGCAGCCATTCCCCAACACACAGAATCCTCTCCCCTGCTTCAGACGAACATCTCCTGGGAACCAGCACGTCAGGCTCTGCAGCTGAGTGCAGGGGTAGAGAATCAAACTGACTCATAACACAGGGAAGACAGGGGAAGCCCTGGAGGGGCACCGATCAGGAGAGGAGTCCTCAAGTGTAACCCATTAAACAGGCAGACACTGGCTTCAGATAGGCCCAGTTTCAAATCTCAGCTCCACCTTGTGCTAGCTATGAGCCTGAGGCCATCCCCTGAAACCTTCCGAGCCTCAGTTTTCCCACCTGTGAAATGGGACCCAAAGTCACAGCAATCCCATAGTCTTGGGTTGTGGGAAAAGTGAGATAATGAATGGCAAGAGCCCCTGACCCAGTGGAAGAGAGCAATGAACACTGGCAGCCATTGTCACCAGTGCGATTGTTTTGCCATAAGCTGAACCTAAACCAGGAAAGGCAGTGCCCTGTGCTCAGGCCCAGAGGCAAGAGGGAGGGGAGCAACACACCCAGATCCCAGGAGTCCATGGGCTGGTGCCAGGTGCCTGGGGAGCGTGGCCAGGACAGTCCTGCAGAGCCAGCCTCTGGACCTGTGCCCTCCGGTCCTACAGAGCTGCAGGGTCAGGCTTGCCTGTGACGGACTCACTGTCACTAAAATGTGGAGGGCACACAGAGGCCAGTGAGGGAGGAGGCAGCTCTGGAGACCCAGGTATGGGGTGGGGGGCCTGGGCCTGGGAAGGGACAAGGGAGGATGCCACAGAGGTGAGAGCTCTTTAGGAGGGAGAAACAGCAAGAACCGGCACCTGTTACAGCAGGTGGGATGAGGCCAATGGCAGAGTCGAAGGGTCCACGCCATCTTTCACCATCCACAGCCATCTGGAGGCACAGCCTTCACCCCACAGAGCACTCAGGCTGCCAGTGCCCGAGGCCACTAAGCACCGAGGAGAGTGGGATTTGGGTGTTGGGAGGCAGATCCCTGCACCCACTGAGCTTCCAAACCCTCTCACAGCCTCAACTCACAGCATGACAGTCCTCATCTCTGAGCACAAGTGAAGATAATCAGTCTCCATTTGGGGTAGGAAAAGGGGATAAGCGTTGTTACCCACAGGAGAGGCATAGAACGATGGCTCCGAGAGACAAACATGATGAATAGCCGGGGGTGTGATTGATGAGGGGAGGTCGAGAGGCCAAATCTGGATAGCCGGGGTGGCGGGGGCTGTGTCAGAACGGAGGTGCTCGGAGGGGAGGCACACTGGCTCCAAGAAATTCCACTGCAGGGCTGATCCATAGGGTGAAACCAGGAGAAAAGCTGACAAATGAGCAAGCAGCAAGAAATGACTTTTTAATGTCGACATGGGATTGCCTGCCACGTAGCAGAGAAATGCCCCATGAGAAGCAGAGACAGGCAGCCCCAGGCTCCAGATGGCAATTAGCAGGGGGCCTGCCCACGAGTGGGAAGCCAGACCCTCAGTCTGCTGGACAGAGGGGCAGATGGTCCTATGACCTGGCCCTCAAATGTCCCTGTCGTAGTCAGGGCTCTGCAGAGGAACAGAAAAGAACCAGAACGGGAATTGAAGGGGGCTGCTTATTTTTAAGACATTGGCTCACCTGATTGTAGCGCCTAGCCAGTCCAAAATCCACGGGGCAGGCTGAAGACCCAGAGAAGAGCTGGTGGAGCAGAGGTCGCAGCTCGAGTTCTGAGGCTGCCTGCAGTCAGAATTCCCTCCTCCTTGAGGTGGTCAGGCTCCCTCACAGCTATCAGTGGATTGCGTGAGGCCCACCCACACTGTGGAGGGTCATCGGCATTGCTCAAAGTGCAGGCATTTCAATGTTACTCTCATCTAAAAAAATTACCTCCATAGCAATATTCAGACAGGTATTTGACCAAACGTCTGGGCATCGTGGGCCCGCCAAGCTGACACATTCCACTAACCATCGACGGCCCCTGTTGGCACATATTTGTTCTTAGGGGCCCCTGGGTGCCCTGGCCGGTGGGGGAACGTAGTGGCTAAGGACACAGTCCCACTCTCTGGAGCCCACAGTGAGGTGATGTGCTGGAGGATAAACAGCCCCTCTCCTCCCTGCCCACACTTCCTGTCCAGCCGAGAGCCTGACACCAGGTTCACACTCTCCTAGCTCAGAGAGTGGGCTTTGTTACAATTAGGCCAGGAGGAAAGAAGGCACTCCTGGTGCTGCACCCCAGAATTAAACTCACTGAGTCAGCAGGGCTGGACACCCATGGGCCACCCCCACTCACCCCAGCATCTGAGAGCAGTCCAAAGCGCTCTCTCTCTCTCTCTCTCTCTCCAGGAAGATCCTGGAGAACCTTAATAACAGATATGTACTCTATGCCAGGCACAGTTCTAAGTCCTGTAATAATTCATGGAACCCTCTCAACTGTGCAATGCCTGTTTCACAGATAAGTCAACCAAGGGGGGAGGTCAGCTAAGTTGCCTGTAGGAAATAGAAAAGTTCCTCTTCAAAGTTACCTTTCTTGTTAAAGAATAAATCATAAGACTTAGAAAGAATAGTTTGTTTTAAACACTTTCTTCAAAGCCTTCTTGCTTTTTGCCGATAACTCTTTGCTAAGCCCTATCCGTGTGGCTGTTAGACATGCTCACAGGCACATAGCATATTCTATGTCCTCATACTTTAACCAAGATACTTATGTTATTACTTTTCTAAGTCCTTTCACGAGCAACTTCCTGTCCCTTCCTAATTTGGATTCCTCTTTTCCTTGTGTCCTCCATTGCCTTTACCTATTCAAGAAAGTTGTTAGCCAATAGGGTTCAGTTTTAGATTGTGAGGTCTGGCTCCAGCCAACAGAGATCAGACACAGCAGTAAGGACGACCCCAAATGCATAAGGGATAAATATGTCTGCCTTCCCTTTGTTTGTTGTACTCTCGGGGCAAGATGGCTAGGGAACACCCTTTCTGCAGAAAGTAAAAATTGCCTTGCTGAGAGATCCTTTGTCTCAGTGCTGACTTTTCTCCGTGGCACTGAGCATCTGTTTCCAACATTGCTCAAGGTCACAGCCAGGATTCGGACCCAGATGGTCAGGCTCTCGGCCCCAACCCTGCAGACTGCCTTCCAGTCTGGAAAGCAGGGAGGGGGCTGAGCATGCCCTCCTGCCCTCTGGACTCACTATCTGGGAGTCCCTCCTGCTCCCTGAGGAAGGTGAAAAAGGACTGGAGAGAGAGGCAAGGCGGGGAGGGCACTGGATGTCAGTCCAGCACAGGGTCAGACACAATCAGAATGCCCAGCTAAACTTGACTTTCAGATAAGCAACAAATAATGTTTCAGTGTAATATCCCAGATGTCACTGGGACCTGCTTACACTGAAAAACTGTTCATTGTGCATCTGAAATTCAGGTTGAACTTGGAGCCCTGTGTTTCCGAGTGCTGAATCTGACCCGGTTTCTCCGGAATTCCCTCCACATGGACATGGTGTGCCTGAGCTCACATTCGTGCTGTCAGCCTTCAGTGTCCATTAGCAGAGGGGTCCAGGGCTGCAGGAGCCTGGAAGGACATCCTGGCAAGGAATAGATCTCAGGGGTGTTACCCTCATCCATCACTCTCCCTCATGCTGGGCCCACACTCAGTGTCAGCCTCAGGCATGGGTGCTGGGACACAGACATGCATGAGGGACACACTGCATCACAGTGCCAGGGACAAAGGCAGGCCCCTGGACTTCATGGGGAGGTGGCTCAGCTGCCCAGGGGCAGGAGGGGAGTGACATCAGGGTGGAGACTTGAGAGACCCTAGCATGTCTGCATGGGCATGGCTGGGCCTCAGTTTCCTCATCTGTAAATTTGGAGTGATGACCCCTCTTCAAAATGCAACGAGGCACATCCCTGCTCTTGGGGAGCACAGAGCTGGCCCCATCCTAGGCCTCCATGCTGGGGAATCACAGGGGATGAACAGATGCCTTCTCAGGCAATTGCTAAGGTCATGGGGGATGATGGGAGGCCAGGAAGGCCTGAACCTTCCCTGTGGGACTGGGGACTATGTTGGGGCAGAGGGGAGCCAGGTGGGACAGGCAGGGAAGACAGCAGGTCTCCCAGGGAGGCCAGTGCTCAGAGAGCAGCAAGGACAGGAGCAGGAGAGCTGGGAACTCACAGGTGAGAGGCTGCCAGGACAGGGTGGGCGCTGGGAAAGTGGAGAAAGCTGTGCCAGGCAGACCCGGCCACCAGCAGGCAGCAGAGGCAGGCAGTGGCCAGCCCTGGTCAGTCTAGGAGAAGCTGGGCTCCCAGCTGAGGGCAGGTTTCCTCAAAGCTCCCACTCCTACTGGGGATTTGGACCTCCACTCTGCCACTTACTAGGTGTGTGACCTCAGGGGTGTCACTGAACTCCGTTTCCTCATCTGTAAATGGAGACGGGCAGTGCTTGCCTGCAGGGATGCTGTGGGGCTTAAATGAGATCACCGGATGCAAAGTGCTTGGGCCTCACCCAGCTGGAAACAAGCCACCTCGTGATGTCACATGAACCAGGCCACTCCAAGGCACCTGCTTTCTTTTCTTAAATTTGGTCTAAAATATGACACCTTGGGAAACATAAGGCAGTAACTATTTTTTTTTTAAGACGGAGTTTCACTCGGGTTGCCTAGGCTGGAGTGCAGTGGCGCCATCTCGGCTCACTGCAACCTCTGCCTCCCGGGTTCAAGCGATTCTCCTGCCTCAGCCTCCTGAGGAGCTGGGACTACAGGCATGTGCCACCATGCCCAGCTAATTTTTGTATTTTTAGTAGAGATGGTGTTTCAGCATGTTAATCAGGCTGGATGGTCTTGAACTCCCGACCTCGGGTGATCCACCCGCCTCAGCCTCCCAAAGTGCTGGGATTACAGGCGTGAGTCACCACTCCAGGCCAAAGCAGTAACTATTAACAGCTGGACGCTCCCCGATAACATTTTGGTCAATGTCTTCAGGATGATTTTTATTCATGTCTTTTTCATGCATGTATCCTATGTGTGCATAATGCTCTTTTCCCTTTGCAGGTAACCGTAAGTGTTTTTCTGTGTGATTAAATTTTTCCATCAGCATTTTTATTTAAATGATATAAAATTTTCAAGCATCTAAATATACATTACATTCTATTTTTTCTCAAATTCTGATAAAAATATGTCAATGACTATCACAGTATTAATTCTGATTTTTAAAATGTCAGTAAATATCAGAACATTGGTTCTGACAAGTGTCTTCTCTCTTGCTTTTGTCCAAATTCTTCTTCTTCCCTTAATTCCCCAAAGTGGAATTTCTAAGCCAAATAGAAAAGCTCTTGAAAAAGTGACGAACTGCCTTCCAAAAGCTCATTTTAATCTGGCTGCCTAAAAGCTGCGTAATGGCCTCTCTTCAGCCTCGGGACCCCACAGTGTGCGCTTCTGGGGGCTCCTGTCAGCCTTGTTAATTCTCCTTTCTCCTTTACTCAAGCAGCGGGGCTGAAAACTGCCCCAGACGGGCAGAGCCACTAGGGCACAGCACACACCTGGGTACTCACGTTGAGATCTTTGTTTTTTGTATTTTATTGTATTTTATCTTTTTTTTTTGTCTCCAGTGTCTCAGAGGAGAGAGCTTTTTATTATAAGAAATAAACATGGCCACGACAGGCCTGCTCCGTGCTCCCCCAAGGACGAGGTCCTCCCTCCCTCGCCCCAGACAGCAATTACGGTGGAGCTGGCAGCCAGCCATCCGTGTTTCACTGTTTTTACTTTTGCTGCTTATGTGTCCATAAAGAAAACAGAGAATTATTTTGTGTTTTTAAAATGCACTTAAATGACTTAAATCATAACTCTGCAATTTGCTACTTCTCTCAACATTGCATTAATCCAAACTAAAAACCAAAGGAAACGAAACAAGACACGCCTTCTCTGAGGCCCCTGAACAGCCCGACAGGACCTGTGTCACCCACACCAGCAGCTTCACTTTCCCACCGTTTCTGTCTTCCAGAAAGCAAAGCGCATCGGGGCTCAAGGGGAAACATGTTTCCTGATTCCTTGAATTACATGCTGAGGGGATAGGTTACATATCAAAACTCGTAGAATGCAACAAAAGTTGTTCTAAGAGGGATATTTCTAGCCTTAATTTTTTTTTTTTTTTTTTTTGGAGACAGCACGTCACCAGGCTGAGTGCAGTGGCGAGGTCTCGGCTCGCTGTAACGGCCGCTTCCCAGGTTCAAGCGATTCCCCTGCGTCCGCCTCCCGAGTAGCTGGGACTACAGGCGCGCCCACCACCATGCCTGGCTAATTTTCTGTATTTTAGTAGAGATGGGGTTTCACTTCTTCCCCACCATGGACTCTTCTTCCTGACCTTTTTCTTCAAGCTGGAGGCCCAGAAGTGTTCAGGAGGATAATGAGGGGCTTCAAGCGTGGACATCACACAGGTCCTTAAGAAGGACTCCTAGTGCTCCCGAGAAACAACGCCTCCAACCGCAAAGCTGCATTCCAACAGACGAGGTCACGGACGGTGGCGAGTGGCGGCAGTGGAGTGAGCGACAGGGAAACAGCCTGGGCTGCTGGGGACTTGGCTGCCGGGTATCCGCAGTGCCGGGCTCCACCACTAAAGCTTCGTGTTCCCAACAGCAGGGGTGCCTCGCTGCCAGCCCACCCCACCCAGGACGAGGCAGCCCTCCGTGGAATGGAGGACTCGGTGCTCAGCGCTCTTTGAGGCCTTGGCAGCTGGGCTAGCCCTGCCACTCCCTCATCCTGGAAGACCCCAGAGAATAGGGGCCATGCCTACTCTCGCTGTGTCCCCAGCACCCCACGAAGGCTGACATACAGCAACCACAGGACACGGGCGCAGAGTGGGGCTCCAGGGAATGTGGGCACCGTCAGGCCTCAGTACACGGAGGCTTCCTGCCCCCACCTCCTGGGAGGCTTCCTGCCCCCACCTCCTGGGAGGCTGCCCAGTCAGGCTCCTCCCTGGGTTTCCAGGTGCCTTGGTGCTCGCCTGGGATCCTACAGCTCTGCATGGTGACAGGCACACTCCTCTTGCCTTCCCCTAGCTTGTGAATGTCCCTGAGGCAAGACACAGCTGGGACCAGGTCCTGTCCTTCCCCACTTACTCGCTGTGTGACCTTAAGCAAGTCAGTCAACCCCTCTGTGCCTGTTTCCTTATTTGGAAAATGAAGCTAATGAAAGCACCTAACTTTTATGTGTTAACTATGGAAGATTAAATGAATGGATACAAATAAAATATTGTTCCTGTCTCTTTTCCAGGGTCTCAGAACTGCTTGCTGAATAAGTGGCTGCCTGGACACTTTGCCCTCTGGCCCTCTCATGTGGACTCTCTCTGGTAGTAATGCCATTGCTGGGCAGTGATGAGAGGCTGAAGAGTGCAGATGGGCACCAGGTTGCCTGGGTTTGGATGCCAGCCGCCCCCACTCCCTGCTGTGTGACGTCGGGGGCTCCCTCGGCCTCTCTGTTTTGGCTGTGTAAATGGGGATGGTCATGCTCCCGCCTCCCTGAAGAACTGCTGGCGGGTGAAGCAGGCGACACCTAAGAGGTGCAGCGTGAGCCCTCATGAAGATTTTAAAAATAACCCCTTCCCCTCAGCCTCCCCTTCCTTCCTCTGCAGGTTGGAAAAGGCAGGCAGGGAGGAGTGCCTTCGGAAGCTGGGAGCACAGGAGAGCGATGAGGCCACGATCAGCACTGTCAGGAGGGGCTGACAAATGGAGCAAACCCTGAAAAGATGCAGCCTGCCCTCGAGTCGGCCATAAATAAAGTGCTGGAGCCTGGGAAGGAGGTGCCACGCGGAGAGACGACTGTAGCGACACATGACCCGCCAGCCCCTCCCGGGGGCAACCAGAGGCCCTGCCGGGCTCACAGCACCACACCAGGCCAGCAGGTAGCCAAGCGGGAGGGGCCCAGGAGACCCGCCCCAGGTCAGAGCAGCCCCTGGTCATGTCTTTGAGACGCTTGGCTGCAGGCGTGCCAGTGGGCCTCAGAGAACAGGGAGGGGGGCAGAACCAGGGACCACCCTGAAGGCAGCAGTCCCAGCCCACTTGGCAGCTGATGGGGGCCGGAGGAAGGGGGCAGGAACCATATGGGAGCTGGTTTTGTGCCCACATGCCAGAGGCCCAGGCACTGCTGCTCCAAAGGCAGCCAGGTGCCAACTGCCCCACTGTCCACAGCCCAGACACCACATGGAGACTCACGGCTGCCTTCTGGTCCCACCCTGGGCAAGTTAAGTTGAAACAAGGGTGACTCCGGGAAATACTCATTGACCTACTCGGTAACCAGCACCCACTACGTGCCAGGCACTGGCAGGTGCTGGGGACACCGTGGGGAATCAGGCAGACCCTCGTCCGGGTCCCTGCTTCGTGGAGCCACAAGACACAGACAGATGCTCCTTCCAACACAGTCCTGTTCGCACTTGCAAATGGTCCAATAATAATAGGCACTCACAGTATTATATGCAGCACTGGGGGAGGCTGTGGCTCCTACCGCAGGGCCCCAGACCCAGGAGGATGCTCAGCCCTCTCCTGGTGAGCCCTGGGAGGATGGTGGGAAGGAGACGGTACCCATAGGTCCCCAGGCAGAATCCCCCAGCTCCAGAGCTGGGGGCGCCAGTAGGGAACCAGAGGCTCAGAGGCGGCCCACCCCCAGTGGGTGCCCCCTGAAGCTCAGGACAAGGCTGAGCCAGGCTCATCCGGATGAGTTCAGACTTGCCAGAAAGGCTCTCAGGGCAGAGGAGCCACTCGGCCCCAGCAGGTCCCAGCTTGGCAGGCTCCGTGCTCAGGAGCAATGATGGGAAGGTGGCTCGGCCCCGCCAGGAGGAGCCTACACTCCCTGAGACACGGAGGACTCAAGAGCACCAGCTGCAGGGCAGAACAGCATGGCGGCGGGGCCTAGGGTGCCTCCTGGGGAGAGAACTCCTGAGTGAATCCTGGAAAGATGGCCCATCGGTGCCAGGCAGTCTAAAAGAAGGGAAGTGTGCGCAGAGGGACACAGGGACAGAATGTGGGCAGAGAGACTCCAAAGACGGGTGGGAGGGTGTAGGGGCCAGAGTCCTTGCCCCCGTCCAGGTGTGAGGAGGTGAATGGTGGGAAGGTGGCCGGGGAGGACTTGCCCGCGTCAGCGATGAAAGCCACAGAGTCCCTGCTCCCTGCAACAGGCGCCGCCCAGGCCTCCCCTCTGAGTTAACTCACCTGCGAGGGGGATGCTGTTATCCCCCTGTGCAGATGAGGAAACTGAGGCACAAAGAGGCTAAGAAACTTGTCCAAGGCCACTCCACTAATAAACTGACAGAGCCAAGCTGTGGCCCCAAAGCCCATGCTCTTAATAACGATAGTTTCTTGCCTCTCAGGCAATAGGGAGCCGCTGAAGGTTACTGAGTACAGGAGCAGCCTGGAGGCTCTGCATGGGGCCAGGAGAAGAGATGGGGGTGAGGCTGGAGATGGAGACCTGGTCACAGCCCTGTCCCATGGTAGGAAGGAGCAGTGTGGGGACAGCAGAGCCAGGGTGGCACTGGGTTCTGGAGGGAGGGTGGGATGTGCTAGCCCCGAGGAGGTCGGTCTGTGAGCCTCTCACAGGTGCATTCCCCCGCTTCCAGCAGGAGATCAAGACAGTAGGAAGGGGCCACAGACCTCCCAGCTCTGCTTCCAGGCCTGGCCAGGGTCCCCCAGCCTCATGCAGTGCCCACCACCTCCCCGTTCCAGCAGACCCCACTCCCCAGGTTCCAATGCC
The DNA here is from genome assembly GCA_028533165.1 of Leontopithecus rosalia. NCBI lineage: Eukaryota > Metazoa > Chordata > Mammalia > Primates > Cebidae > Leontopithecus > Leontopithecus rosalia. Next base: position 4,771,809 of record CM052650.1, read on the forward strand.
AGGCCTTGGGGCCGCTCAGGAATGCAGCGATACTGCAGATGGCACACGGACACTCCGTCTTCAGAGGTCCCCTTTTCCCCTCACTGGGGCAAGGTAGCCCCAGCCATCTCTGTGTTCCAGTTCACTGTCTGCTCACAGATGAAATACCCAATGAGAGGAGAGGCTTCCCCCAACCTTCCTCACTGCAGGCTGAGGCGGGGGCAGGAAGTCGCGGGCATCCTCCACCGTGCAGCCTCCCGCACCCCCGTGCTGGCACAGATGCAGCCTGGTCGGTGAAAATAACAAAATATGAAATTCATATTCATGTTGTTTCATTGGAATTTGAATTTCAAATCGGGCCCTGCGCTGATTCAGATTGAGTGCGGCCCATCTCCCAGAGCCCATCCATGCACACCGGGGCCCACCAGGCCCTTTGGCATCCAAGACGCCGTCTCAGGAGACCCCAGCCCATCAGAATGGGTAGGCCCAGCCCTGCCAAGGCAGGCAGCCGACCCACCCAAAGCCCTGCCCGCAGACCGGGGCCCCAGCCCCCCAGGTTTCCACACAGCCTGGGAGAGAGGCCCCCAGTGGTTTTCTGCACCAATTTTGCTGAGCTGTGCTGTGTGCTGTCATCTGTCAGGGTGAGAACTCAAAAGAGACTCACTCGTTCACTCCTTCACACGGTCACCTCTCCTGTGGCCCCTCCATGCCTGGCAGCCGCCAGCTCAACATGCTCCCTCCCCCTAAGACGCCAAAGAGGCCACTACGTTACAGCAAGGCCTGTTCCTATCACGCCCTCATCCACTCTCACCTGCAGCCGGCGCTTCACTGGGCCTCAGTTTCCTCGTCTGTAAATGGCATGACACGCCCTGCCAGGGGTCTGCTGCATGCCTGGCAAGCACAGCAGAGCATTCTGTTGTTCAGTAACCCTCAGCAAGGACAGATTTAGTGCTGCCCACATGCCAGGCCCAGCCCCAGGCTGGGGGTGCCCCGCAGTCAACACGACAGACTAAATCCCCAGAGGGTCTCAAGTTCTAGAGCAGCGGGTCTCAACCTGGGCAGCTCTGTCGCCCAGATGACGCTTGGCAGTGCCAGGAGACATGCTGTTGGGTTTTATAACCCTGGGGGGAACAGGGGGTGCCATTAGACTCTTAGAGGTGGAGGTGGGGTCTTGCTGAACACCCTCCAGCACACAGGACAGCTATTCAGGAAGCGTCATCCCACCCGGATCTGAGGGAGAGACAGCAGTAAGTAAGTTAAAACAGCTGAGCTGCCAGAAGTGCCAAGTGCTGAGGAGACACCCCCTGCACAAGGAAGACAGAACTTGACCTCCATCCTCCCCAGCCTTAAGAAGGAGGAAATACCCACCGTCCTGAGGCCACAGCCAGGCTGCCTGGTCTGGTGCTGATCCAGGCTCCAGACGACCCATGGCAGCTGCTAGCAGCGCCCAGGACCCAGGGCCCCCCGCTGCAGCCTTCACTGCTGGTCCTGGGGACCCAGAGAGGAAGGGGGCTGTGCCCCTACCCCCAGGACTCCCAGCTTAGCAAGGGCAGCACTCACCGTGGCCTGAGGCCTTGGTCACCGGAGCTGTGTGTGCCTCTCTCAGCCTACATCCCCTATGTGTAAAATGAGGACAGCTGTGGGACCTGCCCCGTGACATTGTCATAGGGTCAAATGGGACCCGGTGTGGGAAGGCTCAGTCGAGGGTCACCGGTGTGGTGCATGTCAATGGAGGGACATGGAGGGTTCCAGAATACTAAGAAAGAGCATGGGAAGAGGCCTCAAGGGCTGAATTTAGTTGACCGGATAGAGAAGATCAGGGAGGAAGATGAGACAGTGGCCCCGGGGGAAGGCCACTGGGCACAGCGTGGGTGCACGTGGGATGGCACCTGGGCAGGGCAGAGAGGGCGTGGCCTTAGCACCACAAGGCTCTGATCACCAGATCTGGGACTGCACCTCCCAACTTCAGGGACAGTCTGTGCTCAACTCAACAGCCAAGGGCACCCTTTGAAACCCATCCTTCCCGTTCCCGGTAGCATACAAGCCCCACCCAGGAGCCCACATCCCGTATCACGGAAGCATACAAGCCCCACCCAGGAGCCCACATCCCATATCAGCCACCCGCTCATCTCATGAGCCCCTTCCTCCTCCTCCCGCCCCTCCCCAGCCACACCGACCTCCTTACTATTTGGAAAGCCTGCTGGCCCACTCCTGCCTACAAGCCATTGCACCTGCTGCCTCCTCTGCCGGAATCACAGCAGACACCCCAGGGCTCACTCCATTCCCCCTTCGGGGCTTTGCTCAGTTGGTGATGATGCCCTAGACAATGTAACTTTTAAGCTGGGCTTTGAAGGATGAATAGGAGTTTGTCTAGTGGAGGCAGGAGAGATTCTTCCAGGAAGAGGGTCCTGCGTGGCTAGGGGTGCTGCACAGGACAGGCAGGGTAGCTCCGAGGGGGAACCACCCCTCTCCAGGTGAGAGACCAGGAAGCTGAGTGCGAGGTGGGGATTCCCAGGGGCACCACACAAGGGGACAGCAGGACCCACAACGAAGTGACGGGAACACCAAGCCGAAGCGTTTTGACTTAATTCTTAAAGTCAGAAGCTTTGACCAAGAGTCACAGGCTGAAATTTACATTTTAGATGCGTTTCCTGGACACATATTCAGGGCCCCTGCAGAGGGGCTCAGGCACCTTCTGAGGTCCTCAGCGGACCAGACAGTTCACCACACTGTCTGTTCTAATCTGCTCAGTTTTTCTCTGAGGAAAGAATATTCTCTTTCCCAGATGAGAGGCCTGGGGTGCGGATCAAGGCAGCGACTTGCCCATGGTCCCCAGATAGCCAAGGGCATAGCAGGAACTCAAACAGATCCCAGACGTGGGCACCCACAATCATCCTGCTGCCCCAGGCTGTCCCTGTCCAAATTCTCCCCGTTTCTCTAGGGAAGGAAGAAACCTCTATACTGATCAGCAAAATGTCTCCTTAACTCTTAAAACACAGTGACCAGGTCACTGGCCTCAAGTCTGTCTCATCTCACGGCTGCAAGGCTGATAAGCGACATTCGTCTTTGCTATGTGAGTTTAAATAAGGCCTTTGCCAGATGGCAATGAGTGCCTACCTGTAATAAGTAATGTGAAGAGACCTGAGTGCCGTGCATGGGAGCAGTGAGGGAGAAACGTGGAGCCCGCAGGGTCCCAGGGTCACCGCTGGGCGGGTCTGCAGCCCAGCCTGGGAGGTGCGGCCGGGCTCTGTCATGCTTTTGCAGCTGCAGGGAGAGGAGCCTGCCCAGAAACCACAGGGTCGAACTCCCACAAGCCCCTTCTCCAGCAGGGACAGGTCGCAAAAGCCGAGGCACTCAGGAGACCTCTGGGAAACCCAGCGACAGGGACAGAGGCAATTCCTGCTGCTGGCCGGAGCCAAGCACGAATGGACACAAACTATTGTACTCTCTCAGGGGCGGCTCAGTGAGTGCTGCCCTCACCATGCCCACAGTACACCTGGGAAACCGAGGCCCAGGCACGCTGGGGACTTGCTCAGGCTCACATGGCCAGCAGAGCCTGGACTCGAACCCAGGGCTGTCTGCGTCTCAGTGTGATTCACTTGCCTGCCCCTCACCCTGTGAGCTGAAGTGTCTAGGGAGGCTTCATGGAGGAGGAGGACGCTCTCAAGTGGAGCCCTGTGGATGAGCAGGGAAAGGTCATCCCTGGAAGGGGGAAAACAAGCTGAGTGAGGGGCAGGGGTGAAGCTGCAGAGCATATAAAGCCACTCTCAAGTCCCCCTTCCTCTCCCGACTCAGCTCCAAAGTGGTGAGCTGGAGCGAAGCCAAGGAGGCACTGGTCCTCCCTCTGGGAGGAAAATTCAGGCCAAGATTTTCAAATTCATTTTCTCCTTGAAAAACATCTCCAGTTTTAAGCCTGAATTTTTGGCCACCTCCTCCCCGCCCTCTGCTCTGAGTGTCTTGGCATTCAGGGGAAATGATGTGCTCAGAGGCAGGTGCAGCCCACCCGAAGGGAGAGAGGCCAGGGAGGGAGGATGCAGCCACAGGGCAGGGAGCAAAGGCTGGGAGAAAGGGGGGCTGCGAGGAAGTTCCTTTCCAGAGGGTTCCGCCAGAGAGAGGGAAGGGAAGGAGTGCCCTTAAGTGCCTACTATGTGTAAGTACCACCCAGTACCTCCACACACACCTGCTTGGTGGCCCACACTCAACGCTTCTTGAATCAGACGGTGCTTTAAATCCTAGCTCTGGCTTTCAACTAGTCGGCACTGAAAAGGCACCTACTGACCGGGCGCAGTGGCTCACGCCTGTAATTCCAGAACTCTGGAAGGCCAAGGCAGGTGGATCACCTGGGGTTGCAATTTCAAGACCAGCCTGACCAACATGGAGAAACCCCATCTCTAATAAAAATACAAAATTGGCCGGGTGTGGTGGCACATGCCCGTAATCCCAGCTACTCAGAAGGCTGAGGCAGGAGAATCGCTTGATCCCAGGAGGCAGAAGGTGCAGTGAGCCGAAATCGCACCACTGCACTCCAGCCTGGGCAACAAAAGCGAAACTCTGCCTAAAAAAAAAAAATGGAAAGAGGAAAAAAAAAGAAAGAAAGAAAAGGTACCTAGCACGTGCAAAGCCTTCCACACCTGTCCACTTAGTGGCCTGCACTGAACATAGCTAGAATTATGGCTTCAAATTCCATCTTCGCCTTTCAGCTAGCCAACATTAATGAAGCACCTACTATGTGCGAGCATCCCCTGGGCACTTCCATACCTAACCACTCAGAGGCCTGCACTGAACATGGCTTGAATCAAGACACGATGCTTTAAATCCCAGCTCTGCCATTCAGCTAGCCAACATTAATAAAGCACCTACTATGAACAGGTGCCACCCAAACACTTCCATACCTGCCCGCTTAGTGACCTGCACTGAACACTGCTTGAATCAAGAGTCAGTGCTTAGATCTGCAGCTCTGCTGTTCAACTAACCTACATAAATAAAGCACCTACAATGTGTGAGCACCACCTGGGCACTTCTGCACATGTCCACTTGGTGGCCTGCACCCAAAACGTCTTGATTTCCATGATTCTTCAAATTGCCACTCTGCCTTTCAGCTAACCAACACCAATAAGGTCCTACTATGTGCACGATGCCACTCCGTATCCTGAGGCAAAGGAATTAAACTTCCATGACCCATTTCTCCCATCAAGACAACACATTGGCTTTCTCTGTAGGAAGAATTGTGATTAGCAGTAATCAGTAAGACACGTGAGGGAGAGGGGACTTTATTTCACTGAAGGCAGCCCTAATGGAGGAGGTCTCGTGCGAATGGACCCCACTAGCTGCTGATGGGGCAGTAATAGGCAAGCTGGTGGCTCTAGCGGGAGAGGGTGTGGGTTCAGTCCTTCAAGGTCTCGGGCACCCATTCTTCACTGGCATTGGGACCAGACACTAGCCCTAAGAAGCCCACAGTCTAGTGGAGGAGACAGCACACATTGCAGTGAAGGACATCCCTGGGCCCCACCAGCTCTGGCTTGGCCTTGCAAAGGGTGTTGCCAATGGATTACTCAAGGATGAGATGTGAGCCAAGGCCTTTTGCACACTTGCATTGTTGCACTTGGCCTCTTGTGCGCTGGTGATCTGCCATGACCCTGGATCCCAGAATAAGACACATGGTAGAGAACCAAAACCAACTCAAGGCCTGGAGCCAAACCCTGCTGCCCTACAGCCTGAGTCAGACAGGCTGCAGCCACTCTGAAGCCCCAGGAGTGAGAAAAAGAAGCCACGTTCCTATTAGGAGCTACTAGATGTTTGGAGCAATTTGTTACACAGCATTACTGCAGCAGTTGCTGACTGATACATGGTGACAACAGGGTACGGTAATTGCATTGTTGCAGGTGTACCCAGGTGAGCTCAGGGGAAGCCCTGAAGGGCAAGAGAAACTTCTGGGAGGAGGTGGAGGTGACGTGAACTGAACCTTGAAGGATAAGTATGAGAAGAAAGCCAGATAATGTTCCAGGCTGTTCTGGGCGAACAGCATAACCAGAGCAACAGCACAGGGTCAGTGGTGTCGTGGCTTGAGCAGGACTGTCCCAGTGAGGTGTGTTTGCTGTGAGGTGGCCACAGGGAAAAACATTCCTGTTTCCGGAATCCCAAAGCTGATTTCCTTCCACAAGCACGTGGCAAGCACATGCGTTAAAAGCAGACCTCAGGCCGGACGCGGTGACTCATGCCAGTAATTGCAGCACTTTGGGAGGCTGAGGTGGGCAGATCACCTGGGGTAGGGAGTTCGAGACCAGCCTGACCAACACGGAGAAACCCCATCTCCCCTAAGAATACAAAATTAGCCAGGTGTGGTGGTGCATCCCTGTAGTCCCAGCTACTCGGGAGGCTGAGGCAGGAGAATCATTTGAGCCCAGGAGGCAAGGGTTGCAGGGAGCCAGGATTGCACCAGTGCACTCCAGCTTGGGCAATGGGAGTGAAACGCTGTCTCAAAAGAAAAAAACCCACAAACCTGAGACAGTAAGGGGTGTGGTTGGTGTTTTAATTTAATTCATCCCAGGCTTTAATTCTTCAGTGTTTACCAGAACCTCTAGCACATTTGGTGGCTAAGTGGCCACGTGGCAACTCTCAGAGGGCAGCTCACGCTGGCAGGTACTTTCTCCCCTGGTCTGGCTGGTACCATCTCTGCCATACGGGGCACGAGGACACGGCCAAAGGTCCTCTGCCTCTGGAGCTGGGGCCTGGACTGACTCCCCCCACCAACCCCCCTCACATCAACATCCAAAAGCTCCAAACAGGGGCGCTGGCCTGAGCCTGTCCCAGTTTCCCTCCATGACCTCACCCATCTCCACTCCCTGGGCCACCTGTGACCAGGCACTGCCCAGCCTCCAACCTTCACCCCTGTAAAGGCCTCGGGCCAGAAAGGACACATAGCACACTCAACACACATTCACACACTCACACCACACTCACTCACCACACACCACTCACACAACACACTCAACACTCTTACACACATTAACTCACTCACACCACACTCAACACACTCACCACACACACATTCACACACTCACACCACACTCACCACACACACATTCACACACCACACTCAACACACATTCCCATACTCACACCACACTCACCACACTCAACACACACATTCACACACTCACACCACACTCACCACACACACATTCACACACCACACTCACCACACACACATTCACACACCACACTCAACACACATTCACACACACCACACTCAACACACATTCACACACTCACACCACACTCACCACACACATTCACACACACCACACTCAACACATTCACACACTCACACCACACTCAACACACACACATTCACACACCACTCACCACACACACATTCACACACCACACTCAACACACATTCACACACACCACACTCAACACACATTCACACACACACCACACTCACCACACACACATTCACACACTCACCACACTCAACACACATTCACACACTCACATCACACCACACTCAACACTTACATTCACACTCACCACACAACACACACATGCCTCATTCACACTCACCATACTCGACACTTTTACACACATTCACACACACCCCACACCACACACACTACATGCCACATTCACACACATCACACTCAACACAGCCACACCCTCACCACACTGACTAAACATACACACCCCCACCACACTCACACACACACCACATACTCACCACATTCATACACACACCCACACCACATTCACACATAACACATTCAACACACCACTCAACACACACACAACACACCACACCACACACACACTACACTCAGCACACTTACCACATTCACACCCTCACACCATGCTTATACTATGCACATTCACACACATCACACTCACCACACTTACACACATTCATACCTCACACCACACTCACCATGCTCAACACATTTACACACATTCACACACACCACTCAACACACACACATGCCAGTCACACACATATCACACTCAACACCACAGTCACACCCTCATCACACTATATGTACCACCACCACACTCACACTATACACATTCACACATATCCCACCCATCACACCACACACACACCACACTCAACACACTCACACCATACTCAACACACATACACATTCACACACCACACCCATCACACTCACCACACCCAACACACACATTTACACACTCACATCACACTCAACACATTTACACACATTCACAAACACCATTCAACACACACACATGCCAGTCACACACATATCACACTCAACACCACAGTCACACCCTCATCATACTCATCACACTATACGTACCACCACCACACTCACACTATACACATTCACACACATCCCACCCATCGCACCACACACACACCACACTCAACACACACCATACTCAACACACATACACATTCACACACATCCCACCCATCACACCACACACACACCACACTCAACACACACCATACTCAACACACATACACATTCACACACATCCCACCCATCACACCACACACACACCACACTCAACACACACCATACTCAACACACATACACATTCACACACCACACCCATCACACCACACCCAACACACACATTCACACACTCACATCACACTCAACACATTTACACACATTCACACACACCACTCAACACACACACATGCCACGTTCACACACCACACTCAACACACACCCACATCACACTGACAGACACACAGACATGACACCCATGGAAGCCCCAGGGCCTGTGAATGGCAGACACACGCAAAGGAGTGGACATGCCATGTCTCCCTGGCACAGGGTCGTGCAGGTGGGGGGATTCAACTCTGTGGGGCTTTCTGCCTCCACGGCCAGACACCAGCCTCACCCCAGAGCTGCTCTGCCTTTCTAGGAAAGCAGCAGCCACCTCCCGCCCAAACACAAGCCCTGGATGTGACCTGGCTACTGCATGCTGGGAGCGAGTGGGTTTTAGCTTCCTCTCCGGAGGGACTTACTTCTAGACCTGGGCCAGGGCCTGGAAGGAGGTGTGAACCAGATACAGGGAAACGGGCCTGGGTAGAGACCTCGCAGGCCTGCAAAGGTACAGGCAGGGGCCCCAAAGCAGGAGACACCCCATAAAAATCCCACTCAGTTGTGTACCTGCCAAATCCTCACTCCCAACATCCCCAGCACTCACTCAGCACCTCCACAGCCTGGAGGCTGCAAGGGATCAGCTCAGGAGAGACGCGCTGCCCGGGGAACCTGTGGCAGCCGGGACGTCCCCAGCTCACTGCCCCTGCCCTGCTATGGGTCCCCTGCTGCGCTCACAGCTGTGCCTCTCACTGCATGGAAACGGAGCCCCGTCCTGCCCAGAGTCACTTGCTCCACACGCACGCGGGGAACGGGCGTCCTGGGCCCCCCACCCTGCTCTGCCTTCTGTGTGAACCCACAGACTTTGCCAAGTTCAGGCCAAAGCTTTCCTTTAAATCCAGGACCCCAACTACCAGGCAGAGGCTGGCAGTTCTGTGCAAAGCCACCTTAAGACCCCTGATTCCGGGGAGGGAGGAGAGAACGTGGGATGTGAAGCTGACAGCTTCACCTGATGATGCGTTTGCAGGAAGCCACCCCAGAACCCCCGGGGACCACAGACAGTGATCATCCAGAAAAGAGGGAAGCTGAGTGGCTGTCAGGGAAGCAGCTAAGACATGCTGGCTCGCATAAACACACCTCCCTGAAACTGTTTCCTACAAAACCCCCCAAGCACGGGAAGCTCTGGCTCCAGGACACTGCCCAGCACCAGCTGAGTCTCACGGGAAACTGTTACCGCTTTGCACATGTTTGCAGAGTCACTCACGTAACAAACATTTCTCGGAAGCCTGCCACGGCCAGGACCATGCTCCAGGCGTGGTCGTGCAGCAGCGGTGAGGCTCACAGACCCAGGTCTCACAGGGCTGCTGTGCAAGAGGGGACCACGACAGTGCGCTGGGGAGGACACTGCTGGTGGACGTCTCCCGGCAACCGGCGAGGGCCCGGCTCCTGCCTCCACCGAGGCTCGCGCAGAGTAGCCGCCTCAGTAAAGAGGCAATTGAATCAATAAAGCTGAATCCATAAAGAAGCGTCGTAGAAACAATTTGCTGGATGTGAACAGAGTAACCGGATACAGATCATCAGAACACAGCTGCAGCCCGGAGGTGCCGGTGACCCCAGCCCTGCGCGAGATTCGCTTTCTATTTCACACGGCCTCTCTCTCAAGGGCCTCCTCCGCTCCTTGGCAGGGTTGCTGATTTAATAAAAACACACGATGCCCAGTTAAATCTGAATTTCAGGTAAAGCAATAATTTTTTAGTCTAAGTATGTCCCGTGCATTATTTGGGATATACTTATATTTAAAATATTCATTGTTTGTCTGGAAATCAAATATAACTGGGCATCCTGCGTCTTACCTGGCAACGCTATTTCCTGGCAAGGTCAAGAGACACTGGGCTGGTGACCGCAGGATGAGATGGAGCCTGAAACTGACTGAGGCTGCCCCCCAGGAAGAGCATGGGCTGTTGCCCACTACCCCGCCCTCCTCCTGCACTCCCTTCCCCCAGGCCCCTCGGTTACCTCGCTCTCTCCTTCCTCCCTTGGCTCTCACATCCCTCTGGGAAGGCAGGTCTCTACCCAAAGCCCCCAGCTCCCGGGCTCCATTCCCCAGCCCTCTCCTTCCTCTGCGCAATGCTGCATCCCCTGGCATAGGAGGCAATGGGCCCCACCGCACAACAACACCCCACTACACACACACACACACACACACACACACACACTATACACATCATAGGGTGAGACTTCTGGCTGTTTTGTTTACAGCTGTATCCCCAGGACCTAAAACAGGGCGAGCAGCTCGCCGGAGCTTAAAACCCATTTGGGAGATGGAGACGCGTGGGGTGGGTTGACGGGAACAGAAAGCAGGTTCCTGATCCCCCAGAGAAGAGGGGTCATGACGAGCAGCCTCAGAAAGTGCCATGAACAAAACGGGCACTGTTGTCCTGAAGGTCAGAAGGATGCCTCCCCTCGGTTCCCACAGGTACATGCACCACAAAAACGGAAGCCTCATTCCCTCCCCTGCATGGTCCACACCCAGCTCAGTGAGTGGCACCACAGCCCTCGCTTGTTCTGGGGTAGAACCCTCTGCACCCCTGGAGTGCTCCCTGCCTACCCTGACATGGTATCCCCAAGCCAAGATTCCTACCCTCTTCCCTCCCTTCCTGCAGGCTCAGGACCGGGCCACAGAGCATCAGCTTCCCAGAGTTGAGGTTTTTGCAGAAGCCAAGGAAAGCGCCCAATAGCCAGCAGATCTGCAAAGGTCCCTGCAGGGGGGGCCGCTGGGGCCTGACCACTCTAGAAGAGCAGGCCGGAGGACATCAAAGGGTGAGTGATCCCCGCATTGACTCTGTCTCTCCGGCTTGTAAAGCGCTCTCATTGGCGATATTTTCAGTTCAGCCTCACCACAGTGAGCAGGGCAGAACTATTTCCATGTCACACCGGGTGTGGAGGCCACTCACAAACCCCAGGCCAGCAGCCCCTGTGCTCGAGATGCAGGTCCCAGGCCCCCTCCCCCAGCAGGTCCCGGGCAGGACACACATGGCGGGCGAGGCCAGCGGGCAGCACGGGGGAAGAGAATGGCAGTGCCGGCCGCTCTGAAAAGTTGGCAGAGGACTGCGTCCACAGAAAAAGACGAAGTTAAAATACCGAACCACAAAACAACAAAGGTTTTCGTACAGAAATCCCGGTGGATGCCAAAGTTTCACCAGGTCCTCGAAAAGGCAGCCATGTCGACTTCAATCAATGTTCAGAGTGCGTTGGCACACAAAGGTGAAAAGCACGTGGGGCCCTGCGGCCCACGGCAGGTTCTTCCCTCTGCTCCTCTCGTCCGGGCGGCTCCGCCCAGCTCTCCTGCCCTGTGGGGAAAGCCATGCCTTTCTCCACCCTTACCCTGGGGCCTGCCCGGCGCCTCCCAACTAACCCACCATCTGCTCAGCTCCCTGACTGGTTCGTGGGGGCCTGGCCAGCAACCTGAGTCTGAAAGAGTATCTCAGAATCTGCTGCACAGCAGCTGTGGGGCGGGGGGCTTGCTCTGCTCTGGGATCTGAGTCCTGAGGGCTGCAGAGACCCTGCTTACTGGCAGTCAGCTTCCCCAGCTGCGTGGAGAATTGCAAAATGAAGCCAAGGCAGAGAAGACCACAGACCCAGGAGGTGGAGAGAGAGGTAGGAAACAGCCCCCGGCCCCAGTTCCCGCAGAGCCCACAGCCGGCCTGAGCCCTGGATGTCCCAGTCACCTGAGCGTCAGGCCCTCTCTGCTGGAGCTGCCGTTAACTGCTTTCGGTGGCCTGCATTTGCAGCCTCTGCCAAAAATGTCCTTTAACCAGCTGCCGGGGGGGCCTGCTTGAGAATACTTCAGTGGACTGGGCTCCACAGAACTGAATTCCAGCACTAGCTTTATAACTAACCACCCAGGGGATCTTAGCCAGGGCACTGTGTCTTCTTGTGAGTCAGTTTCTCCACTATAAAAAGATTAAATGACAGAGGTGAGAGCACATTCAAGTCAAAAGCGCTGTGCTGGAGAATGCGTTGGTGTCTCCACAACCAATGGTCTCTCCCTCCAGACTGAGGCGCCTTAAGAACAGGAGCCTCATGCTCCTCACCTCCTTACCCTCCACACCTAACGCCAGCCCTGGCCCCCAAAGAGTGCTTTTGAGAAAACCTGGATGGATGTAAACCCCAAAAGATTGAAAGCGGGGCTCACAGAATCACGTGCACACCCACATGGATTGTAGGATTCTTCACAATATCTGAGGGTGGGTGGCAAGGCCGGGTGCGGTGGCTCACGCCTGTAATCCCAGCACTTTGGGAGGCCGAGGTGGGAGAATCACTTGACACCAGGAGTTTAAGACCAGCCTGGCCAACATGGTGAAACCCCATGTCTACTAAAAATACAAAAATCAGCCGAGCGTGGTGGTGGGCGCCTATAGTCCCAGCTATTCAGGAGGCTGACGCAGGAGAATCACTTGAACCCAGGAGGTGGAGGTTGCAGTGAGCCAAGATCATGCCACTGTACTCCAGCCTGGGCAACAGAGCCAGACTCCGCCTCAAAAAAATAAAAATAAAAATAAGAAAAGAAAGGTGGTTTTAAGCCAGCGTCCATCGAGGCGTGACTGGACAAACAAAATGTGGTGTGTGTGTGCATATATGCATACATATGTGGTGTGTGTATAGACGCGATGATGCGTGTGTGCATATATGCATACGTATGTGATGTGGTGTGTACAGATGTGATGATGTGTGTGTGCATATATGCATACGCATGTGGTGTGTGTACAGATGTGATGATGTGTGTGTGCATATATGCATACATATGTGATGTGGTGTGTACAGATGTGTGTGAGCATATATGCATTCGTATGTGATGTGTGTACAGATGTGATGCGTGTGTGCATATATGCATATGTATGTGATGTGGTGTGTACAGATGTGATTATGTGTGTGTGCATATATGCATACGTATGTGGTGTGTGTACAGATGTGATGTGTGTGCATATATGCATATGTGGTGTGGTGTGTACAGATGTGATGTGTGTGTGCATATATGCATACGTATGTGGTGTGGTGGGTACAGATGTAATGATGTGTGTGTGCATATATGCATATGTATGTGATGTGGTATGTACAGATGTAATGATGTGTGTGTGCATATATGCATACGTATGTGATGTGTGTACAGATATGATGATGTGTGTGTGCATATATGCATACGTATGTGATGTGGTGTGTATAGATGTGATGATGTGTGTGCATATATGCATACGCAAGTGGTGTGTGTACAGATGTGATGTGTGTGTGCATATATGCATATGTGTGTGGTGTGGTGTGTGCAGATGTGATGTGTGTGTGCATATATGCATATGTGTGTGGTGTGGTGTGTGCAGATGCGATGGTGTGTGTGTGCATATATGCATACGTATGTGGTGTGGTGTGTGCAGATGCGATGGTGTGTGTGTGCATATATGCATATGTATGTGATGTGTGCACAGATGTGATGTGTGTGTGCATATATGCACACGTATGTGATGTGGTGTGTACAGATGTGATGATGTGTGTGCATATATGCATACGCATGTGGTGTGGTGTGTGCAGATGCAATGATGTGTGTGTGCATATATGCCTACGTATGTGGTGTGGTGTGTGCAGATGCAATGGGGTGTGTGTGTGCATATATGCATATGTATGTGATGTGGTGTGTACAGATGTGATGATGTGTGTGTGCATATATGCATACGTATGTGGTGTGGTGTGTGCAGATGCGATGATGTGTGTGCATATATGCATACGTATGTGGTGTGGTGTGTACAGATGTGATGATGTGTGTGCATATATGCATACGTATGTGGTGTGGTGTGTGCAGATGCGATGATGTGTGTGTGCATATATGCATACGTATGTGATGTGGTGTGTACACATGTAATGATATATGTATATATACACATTCAGTGGAATATTATGCAGCCTTAAAAGAAGAAAATTCTGGCCGGGTGTGGTGGCTCATGCCTGTAATCCCAGCACTTTGGGAGGCAGAGGCGGGCAGATCACAAGGTCAGGAGTTCGAGACCAGCCTGACCAACACGGTGAATCTTCGTCCCTACTAAAAATACAAAAATTAGCTGGATGTTGTGTCTCATGCCTGTAGTCCCAGCTACTCAGGAGGCTGAGGAAGAATCGCTTGAACCCGGAAGGCAGAGGCCAAAGTGAGCCGAGATCCCACCACTGCACTCTAGCCTGGGTGACAGAGCAAGACTGTCTCAAAAAAAAAAAAAAGAAGAAGAAGAAAATTCTGACGCATGCTGCAGCATGGACAGCATGATGTTGAGGACATTAAGCAAAATGAGCTGTCACAAAGGACACATGCTGACATGAGGCCTAGAGGCCGCTGACATGAGGCCTCTAGGCAGTCAGATTCACAGAGCAGAAAGTAGAATGCTGAGTGCCAGGGGCTGGGAGGGGGGATGAGTTGTTCGTTTTTTGGGGGTTTTGGGATAGAGTCTCGCTCTGTCACCCCCGCTGGAGTTCAGTAGCTTGATCTCGGCTCACTGCAACCTCCGCCTCCCAGGTTCAAGTGGTTCTCCTGCGTCAGTCTCCCAAGTAGCTGGAACTACAAGCGCCCGCCACCACGGCCGCCTAATCTTTGTGTTTTTAGTAAAAACTGGGTTGCATCATGTGGGCCAGGCTGGTCTCAAACTCCTGAACTCAAGTTTGAGGTGATTCACCCTCCTCAGCCTCCCAAAGTGCTGGGATTACAGGCATGAGCCACCGCCCCCAGCCTGGGGAGCTGTGACTTCACAGGGACAGCATTTCAGTTTGGGAAGATGGAGAGAGCTCTAGAATTGAATGATTACTACACAGCACCGTGGATGTGTTTAATTTCACTGAACTATACACTTACAAATGGTTAAGACAGTAAACTTAATGTTACGTGTCTTGCCGCAATTTAAAACAGAAACCTAGAAAGCATAGACTTGAAATACACGGCACGGGAAACGCAAGGCGGGAAGCCTGATGCGCACGGCTTATTCGCCATGGAAACAGCTCTTGGAATCATGACAGGAATCCTTTGGCCTTTGCAAAAAACTAGTCATGACTCAAGCCAGCTCAGCGAAATACCTCCCCCACTTTGAAACCACAGCTGTGGACCCAGAGGCACTGCCCCGGTGCTCACCCTCACCGTGCCAGGCGATGAGATCACTCAACCCTCACGAAGGCAGCGAGGTGTGGCCATTCTCCTCCCTACCATAAGTGTGACACCAGTGGGGCCACAATAGTGCCCATGACTTGTCAAGAACGCGCAGCCGGTGAGTGGAGGCAGGCCAGGACAGGACCAGCCTCCCCAGGCAAGCCTCCTTGCCTTCTAGCTGTTTCTGCACTTGCAGAGGTTACAGTGTTAACCACGTCAGTCTCTGAGGTTCAGAGCAAGCCCTTCCACATTATACTTTATCAATGTATACGTGGTTCTGAGGCCGGAGACGGGACTTGACTCCAGACGTGGGGCTTGGACACAAGACCAGATTGAGGATTAGTTAAAATAGGGCCAGGCCAAAGCAGCTTTCAACCAGGCACGCCCGCCAGGATGCTATACCAACTAACCATTGCCATGGCAACATCCAGGTGTTACAGCCCCTTTCCATGGCAATGACCCACGATTACTAACCCTTCTCTAGAAATTTCTGCATGAACTGCCCCCTAATCTATATGCAATTAAAAGTGGGCATAGGGTGGGGGCAGTGGCTCATGCCTGTAATCCCAGCACCTTGGGAGGCCAAGGAGGGTGTATCATGAGGTCAGGAGTTCAAGACCAGTGTGGCCAAGATGGTGAAACCCTGCCTCTACTAAAAATACAAAAATTAGCCAGGCACAGTGGCAGATGCTTGTAAGCCCAGCTACTCAGGAGGCTGAGGCAGGAGAATCACTTGAACCCAGGGGGCGGAGGTTGCAGTGAGCTGAGATAGCACCACTGCACTCCAGCCTGAGTGACAGAGTGACAGACTCCATCTCAAAAAAAAAAAAAAGGGATAGGGGAGGTGGCTCACACCTATAATCCCACCACTTTGGGAGGCCAAGGCGGGCAGATCACTAGGTCAGGAGCTCGAGATCAGCATGGCCAACATGGTGAAACCCCATCTCTATTAAAAATACAAAAATTAGCCGGGCATGGTGGCACACACCTTTAATCCCAGCTACTTGGGAGGCTGAGGCGGGAGAATCACCTGAACCCAGGAGGCGGAGGTTGTAGTGAGCCGAGATTATACCATTGCCCTCCAGCCTGGGAGACAAGAGCAAGACTCGGTCTCAAAAAAAAAAAAAAATGGGTATAAATATGGCTGCTACTCTCTGCCCACGGAGTAGCCCTGCTCTGTGGAAGCAGTCACGGAGCTGTAACACTGCCACATCAATAAAACTGTCCTCTGCTACCTCTGACTTGTCCTTGAAGTATTTCCCGAGCAAAGCCAAGAGGCTTTGCAAGCCAAGCTCCACTTTGGGGCTCACCTGCCCTACATCGGTTTCAGTTTCTTCAATGCATGTGTTTTAGTTCTGCAATCTAAAAAAATGTTTCAACAGGAACATTCATTTACACAAGAATGTAGGATTCAACAAGGCAACAACCAGTACAGGTTTTTGTTATTCACGAAGATCTTATACAGCCACTGTCTGGCTTGGTCTTCAAAGCACCTGGCAGGTACATATCGGCCCATTTTGGAGACAGGGATAGAGTACGGATGAGATTGACTTCCCTGTCCAACTAAAAAGTAATCCATTGACACGAACCCAGGGCTTCCACCCCCAGGTTCAGCAGAGCCCAGAGCTCAGCAGCTGCACCTCTGGATTCTGCGAGCCAGGGCCTCCTCCCCCAACCTGGTGGCCTCTCTACCTCCATGCTCCTTCCACACCCGGATCATCACACACCCCTGGTGCCCTGCTTTGGAATTGGAACGACCTCCTACATAAAGGCAGGGTGGTGGCTCATTCACCTCTGAACCCTGAGCACCCAACGCTGAAACCAGGGCCTTAACTGTATGCTGAAGGAGCATACAGAGGTAAGAAATGGGGAGGAAGGAAGAAAGACAAGCAAAGAGATTAGGGGACAGCTGTTGGCACGTGGACCTAAGAGAGACTGCCCGGCTGGAGAATCCCAGCAGGGCCACTGCCTTTTCCAGGAATCCCTCGCGATTTCGTATCGCGGCTGTTGCAGAAGCATCCAGGATAGCATCAGAGTCAAACGACAATCGTCTGTGAATGACACAACAAAGCAGCCAGGGGTGAAGACGTGACCAGAGCTCTCTCAGCCGGGCGCGGCGGCTTACGCCTGTAGTCCCAGCACTTTGGGAGGCCGAGGCGGGCGGATCACCTGAGCTCAGGAGTTCAAGACCAGCCTGGCCAACGTGATGAAACCCCGTCTCTAGTAAAAATACAAAAAATTAGCTGGGGGTAGTGGCACACGCCTGTAATCCCAGCTATGCAAGAGGCTGAGGCAGGAGAATCGCCTGAACCCAGGAGGCAGAGGTTGCAGTGAGCAGAGATTGAGCCACTGCACTCCAGCCTGGTTGGCTTTTGGGAAGCCAAAGACAAGAAGCCAGGCCCTCTCTGGGCCCGTGAGGGGCACTGAAGTTGAGCAAGAAATAGGCCTTTGCTTCGAGCTCCTGGTTAGAGGTTGGAGTCACCTGTGGTGGCAGCATGACTTACGGAGCTGGGGTTAGGAGCCCCATTCGGACAAGGCCCAGGGAGGCAGAAGAGGTCACCTAAGGCCTCAGGCTGGGAAATGGCAGGCTGGGATGGCCCTGGGAGCTGTCTCACTCCAGAGCTCAAGCTCTTAGCCACCTACTCCGCTGCAGGAAAGAGGGAGGGTGGGAGGACAGAGCAAGCTCCTTGCAGCTCATGCCTCACAGCAGGGACCAGGCTGTGGCCTGTGGCCTGTGGCAGGGACTCTGGCTGCACCATGAGCTGGCCAAGGGCACGCAAGCCTGCCCGGCCCCCCTACTCCCGTGTCCTCCGGCCTCTGCTCGCCATCATTTCCTGCCCCTGCCGTCAGAGCTGAAGATGCAGCCCTCGCCTTGGCAGGCTCTAGAAGAAATGGCGATGCTCAGAGTCTCCCAGCACAGCCGCACCCCGGTCTCGGGCATCTCAGGAGAAAGCGGGCTGCCCTCTGCATGCAGGGACCCCACTGAAAACGACCTTGGCACCCCCTCTTCGGGCCTTCCTGGGGGCCCGGCTCTGCCTGTGGTGGGGTCGGGAAGGAGGTGGAGGGCTGGATCTTTGCTCGGACCCTCCCTTGGTTGGGCCGAAGGAGCCTCACCAGTGGCTTGGGGTTTGCTTTCCAGAGGCTGTGCTTTCCCTGGCAGCTTAGCACAGTCCCTCACATCTTTCCCAGGAGCCATTGCAGGGCTGGCAGGACCTCGGCTCTGCAAATGGCTGATCCCAGCGTGCGCTTCTTGCCTCACTGACCTCCTTGGTGCTGAAGGGGTGCAGCCCTGATGGTGCTCTGATAATCATTTGATTTATAAAATGTGCCCGGGTTATAAAGCATCAGAAACTGCTGACCCTCAGTGTGTGAAGGCTAAGTGACAGCACAACTCACACCACCACTGCAGTTTTCCTCTCCGTTACTGAAGCAAAAAGCCCAACTTGCACTGCATCCGGGGGGTTCATCACTTGCAACCCTGGGAAGAAGGCGGAAGGGGAGCTTTCTGAAGAAGACCCCTGTTGTGAACTGAACGCGAGCCCGGGAATCTCGTCCAGCGAGAGGGTCCCAAACCTGGAAGAGAGCGTGCGCCGGAAAAAAGGAGAAAGAAAAGAGCGAGGTCTGGAGGACTGATTAGGCTATGCCCACGCAGCAATTTTATTTTTGCAATACGTTCCATGATATACTTTTCTGCTTAGTGTTGTTTACGTCAGGTCAAAATACTTAAGTCACAAGGTGAGCAAGTTGAGCCCACTAAGTTACAACCAGTAAGTAAGTTATGCCCAGTAAGTGGGCTTAACTTGCTTACCTTGTGACTTAAGTATTTTGATCTGATATAAACATTAAGCAGAAAAGTATACAACGGAACATATTGCAAAAATAAAATTGCTGCATGGGCATAGCTCACGTGGCCTCCAGACCTCGCTCTTTTCTTTCTCCTTTTTTTCCAGCATACACTCTCTTCCAGGTTTGGGACCCTCTCGCTGGACGAGATTCCCGGGCTCGCGCTCAGTTCACAACAGACCCCAGCTTTACGAAAGCCTCCACTTCCTCTGCATGGTGAACGGCAGCTTCACATGACTGCACTACATTCTTGGCATCTTTCTCCCACAGAACCACAAGATTTTGCAGATGAGGAAACTGAGGCTTGGAGCAAATAAGCAATTTCTCCAAAGCCACACAGCTAAATAGAGCCTGTTTCAAGTAAAGCAACCAAGCCAGCCTTCTCCCTGCCATCTGAATTGCCTCCTCCAGACTGAGAAATTTGCCAAATTGGGGAGCTGGAAGTGCAGCAGGAGCCTAGCCCAAGACTGCATGCCCACCCTCAGAACCTGGGACTGCACAGGAGCTGCACTGCCATCAGATCCTAAAACCTCCTGTGACACATAGTGGAGGGGACTTGGGGCAACCAGAAAACCCTCAAGAGACCGGGACTTAGATATTCAAAGAAAGGGAAGGGTAGAAGTGAAAGAGGGATAGGACGGCTCAGCTAAATGAAATAATAAACGTGAGACCAGAGAGCGCACACTCCCACAAAGACTTGCCAACAAAACGTGCTGGACTCAGGCAACCTTCCACCCATCCACCTTTCCATCCTTCCATCCACCATCCATCTTTCCATTCCTCCATCCATCCATCCTTCTAACCACCCACTCACCAACCCATTCATCCATCATCCATCTATCATCTGTCCATCCATCCATCCACTCATCCATCATCCACGCATTTATTCATCTAATATCCCTCCATCCTTCCATCTATCCATCCACCATCCAAGTACACATTCCTTCATCCATCCATCCTTCCATCTACCCACCAACTCACCCACCCATCACCCACATCTCCCATCCATCTATCCATTCCCCTGTCCATCCATCTTTCCATCTACCCACCCCCAACCCACCTATCCATCATTCAGTCATCCATTCAGTCATCCATCATCCATGCTTCTGTCCACCCAATATCCATCCCTCCATCTATCCATCCACCCACTATCCATCTATCCATTCCCCTGTCCATCCATCCTTCCACCCACCCATTCATCGCCGATCTGTCATCCATCTATCTATTCATCCATCATCTATCCATCTATCTATCCGTCCAATATCCATCCATCCCTCTGTCCTTTTGTCTATCCATCCTCTCAACAAAAATTTACTTCCTCTGTGTTCGGCACTATCCTCAAGAAAGCCAGTCCAATAAAACAGAAACACAGAGACAACATTGGTAAAAGTTAATGGGGCTGTAACAGAAAGAAGCACTGAGGTCTGAGGAGACCCAGGAGGCACCCAACCCATACAAGGATTGTCAAGGAAGGCTTCCTGGAGGGGGTAGCCCCAGATCCGAATATCAGAGGATGAATATGGCACCCAAGCAAAAGAAAATGGCCATTTCACAAAAAGGGCAAAACAGGGCACTGCCAAACTGCTTGTTCAAGGGACTAGAGGTGGGTCCATGTGGGCTGGAGGGAAGGGCATCTGTGCAAGGGTGGGGAGAGAGAAGGTTGAAGAAGAGGGCTGTGATGGAGGGTTAAGCTCCCCTTTGAGAATTTTGATATAGAGCTGAAATCTGGGGAAAACGTGGTCCCCAACTTTGGAGAGATAAGCACCAGGGACAACCAGTGAGGCCATTAGTGAAGAAGACCAAGTGACGAGAGGAGCTTAGAGCCACAGCCACCAAAGAATGGGGGAGAGGCATCAAGGCTACCCACCCCCAGCTGGGGAGGAAGAACAGGGCTTGTGCTTCCAGCCACAGCCAGGTGAGAGCTGGAACTCCAAGACCCATCGTCAACATCCCCTGGCCCCAACACTGGAGGTCCCAACCAAGGACAAATGAAGACTTGCATGTATTTGAGTTAGTCAGCACCATGTTTTTAAAAACATTAATCTGAAGGGTTTTAGTCAAGAGTTAAATCAGAAATCGTTAATGACTGCAGCAGCCTAGCACCGGCCAACCAGCATGGACTCAAGCCTTGGTGCTGGAGCAGGTTCCAGAAGGCCCTGCTGGCCAGGGGCTGATCGTTTAGCTGCTGAGTCCAGAGGGGCTCCTGGGGGGTCCAGGGCAGCAGGTATGCAGTCAGGGGCTCAGGGCCACAGCTGCTGACCACCCAGTGCCAAAGCATTTGATCATCTGGACAGCTGGTGTGGCCGTGTCAGTGCAGGCAGGCCACACATCCGTCCTGCCTTTGAACAGGGTCTGCAGACTCCACCCAGTCGACCACAGTCCCCACGACGCCCTATCATCTTATGCCTGGCAGATGACATGTTTGAATTCCTAATGCTTCATCTTACAGAGCCCAGGGAAGCCACATCAGTGGCCAACGCCCCCTAGTCACAAGCTGCAGGGTCCACATAAGAGGTGAGCTGACACCAGCAACAGGTGTCCTCGGCACAAACTGCACACCAGCCTCTCAGTGCGTGCACATCCCTGGAACAGGGTGTCCACATCTTCGCCCCAGTACAGTGCCCTTTCAGGAGCAATCATAGCAACTGTGCCCACTACCACTGAGGGTGCACCCCGAGCCCCTATAGGACTGCCAGCTCCCTGAACTGCACAATGTCCTAGGGGCCTGTGATGTCCCCCATTGTTTTTAGGTGAGGAAGTGGAGGCTCAGAGGTGGGGAGAAGTGAGTTGCCCCTGGACACACGGCCCAGAGGGGGTTAAAACCTGGGTCCATCAAACTCCAATACTGGCACCCTTGCCCCCTGCCCCAGACATCCCCAGAGAAGTCCCTCCAGGTAACAGATTCTGAGGTGCAGCCTATGACACCAGCAAGGGGCCAGGAAGCCACTGGGGTCACCGGCCATGCAGAGCGAAGGAGCAGGATGGATGGGGAGTCCCAGGTGGCATCACACTCACTTGCTCCTCTCAAAAGTAATTCGGCCCCTGCCATGACTCTGGAGTTGGGTGTGCCAGCTTGGTGGATTCTCCCACAGACCCTCAGGGAGGCCTGGTGAGCCCTATCTCCTAGGGGCAATATAAGCCCCTAGGAGTCACATGGAAGAAGGTGGCAGAAACAGGGCTGGGACAACACCATGCCCCCACATCACCTCCACACTGCCACCGCATCACCTCCACATCACTATCCAAAGTCTTCATGTCACCTCCACGTCCCCTCCACAGCATCGCAATAACATCCCCTCACCTCCATAACACTTTCACTTCACCTGTATGTCACCACCACAGTATCTCCCCATCCCCTCCACAGCAGTTCAGCATCCCGTCCTCATCACCTCCACAACACCTCCCAATCACCTGAGTTTCACCTCCAAAGTGACTCCCAATTACCTGAGCTTCACCTCCACA
>CM052650.1:4803802-4825836 GCA_028533165.1 Leontopithecus rosalia
GATCGAGACCATCCTGGTCGAAATGGTGAAACCCCGTCTCTACTAAAGATACAAAAAATTAGCTGGGCATGGTGGCACGTGCCTGTAATCCCAGCTACTCGGGAGGCTGAGGCAGGAGAATTGCCTGAACCCAGGAGGCGGAGGTTGTGGTGAGCCGAGATCGCGCCATTGCACTCCAGCCTGGGTAACAAGAGCGAAATTCCGTCTCAAAAAAAAGCAGCAGCAGCAGCCAGCATTACATTGTATTGTGATCACGTGCTTATGCTTTCATCTGCAGGGGCCCCAGGATCCCTGCACACAGCTGGCGTGCAGTAAACATTTAGTAAGTGAATACAGGGTGGCGGTCGGCACTGCCTTTCTAATGTGCGCGAGACTTCTGTGGTGGCACAAAAGTCACCACCTGGAATCCACATGGGCTTCTGTATCCTCCACCAAATGCCCACCGAGCACTCCTCTAAAGCAGAGGAGAGCAGAGACTTGGGAATTTGAGGTAATAATGGTAGTTAGATGAGATTTTGGACTCAAAGTTGACCCTAGAATACGTAAGACGTTGGGGGATGTTGGGATGGGGTGAAGGCATTTCACATGTGGGAAGGACATGACTTTGGAGGAACCAAAGTGTGGACGGTCGTGGGTTGACTAGGATCCTCGAAATATGTTAAAGTCCTAACCCTCACTCCTGGTCCTTCTGATCTTACCTGGGAATGGGGCTGTGCAGATATAATTGGTTAAGATGAGATCACACTGGAGATTCTGGTGGGCCCTAATTCAATATGACGGGTGTCTTTTCATTTTTTTTTTTCATTTTAGGTTTGGGAGTACATGTGAAGAACATGCAAGATAGTTGCATAGGTACACATGTGGCAGTGTGATTTGCTGCATTTCTCCCCATGCTATCTCTCCCCAACTCCCCACCCCCCCCGCTGTCCCTCCCCTATTCCCCCCAGCAGACCCCAGTGTGTAGTGCTCCCCTCCCTGTGTCCATGTGTTTTCATTGTTCAACACCCGCCTATGAGTGAGAACATGCAGTGTTTGATTTTCTGTTCTTGTGTCAGTTTGCTGAGAATGATGTTCTCCAGGTTCATCCATGTCCCTGCAAAGGACACGAACTCATCGTTTTCGATGGCTGCATAATATTCCATGGTGTATATATGCCACATTTTCCCTGCCCAGTCTATCATCAGTGGGCATTTGGGCTGATTCCAGGTCTTTGCTAATGTAAACAGTGCTGCAATGAACATTCGGGTGTACATCCAAAGGAATATAAATCGTTCTACTATAAGGACGGGGTCTTTATAAGAAGAGGGAAATCCGAACACAATACGAGAAGAAAAATCTTTGTTGTTTTGTTTACCTGTATTAGTTTCGTAAGGCTGCTGCAGCAAAGTACCTCCGACTGGGTTACCGAGACCAGCTCGGCCGTAGAGACCCCACCCGGGTGGTGCTCAAGGAATTGAGAAGCAGACACCCAGCTACAACAGCAAAGTGGGACCATCCCGGGGCCAAGTCTTCCAAGCTGAGAGCCACAGGGAGTTGACGGCATTCTAGGCCGACGGCCTGGAGCCAAGTCTGACCCACGTATTTATTCTCTCTGAACAGGTGCTCATTATTAACAAACAGGTGTTCTGTGTTTTCTCATAGAACCAAGAGAAACTAGGTGGGCAGCTGGTGCCTGCTCACCACTGATCACCGACAAACCAGAAAGTATTCTCCACGAGGGAGCTACGGGGGCAGGGTCACGTATCCTGTCCTTAAAGAACTGTTTTAACTGGCGTGTGATATATATATATACTGTTTTGCTACTTTAGACTGTCCCAAGCAGTTTTGCACTTGTGGGAGGTGGGGGGTGGCGGATGGGGGGCAGCCACGTTTTCCTTTTGATCATTCTCAGCAAACAATATAATTTATCATACACCTTAGGACTTGTCCCAGTACTGGATGGCTTAAACAGCAGAAATTTATCATCTCACAGTTTTGGAGGCTGCAAGTTCAGAATCAAGGTGTTGGCAGGGTGGGTTCTCTACAGGGGCTCCAGGAGCCTCTCTTGGGAGTCTCTCTTCCAGCTCCTGGAGGTTTTTTTTTTTTGCTCACAAGCCCGGGCAGTGTTTGGCTTGCAAAAGTGTGTCCCAGTCTCGGCCTTCACCTTCACATGGCACTCTCCCTGCGTGTGTCTCTCTAAATTTCTCCTGTTTATGAGGACACCAGCCCCTGCTGGATTAAGTCTGCCCCCGCCCCCAGTGAGTTCATTTTAAGTTAATTATGTCAGCAAAGGCCCCATCTCCAAATCAGGTCACATTCCGGGATGCTGGGAGTTTGAATTCCAACATATGGATTTTGGGGGACACAACTGAACCGGTCTCACAGCTCAGGTGTCCAGGATGGGTTTACTTCTCCTCTTAATTGCAGATGTACAATGTAAATGAGCCATACATTTCGTCAGTTTTGTTTTTATGAGAAGCATTTAATTTGTTGGTCTCATGTATTTTACTACTTAGAAGAAATTAAAATTACCTAAGGAAGAGTTCTCAAAGAGGTTTAACTGGCTTCCATTCCTGGTTCTCTGCCCAGATTCTCCTGACACATCCACTCCTGTTTCTGGCAGAACTTTTTCAAATCCATCCCCGGTGTGTTTTATATTACTAATTTTTCAATTGTGGCAAAACTACATCCAACAGAAACCGTGCCATCTTAGCCACTTTTAGGTGTACAGTTCAGGGGCCTGAAGCACATCCACACTGCTGTGCGGCCATCACCACCCTCCATGTCCAGAACGTTCTCGTCTTCCCAAACAGAGACTCTGTCCCATTTAACACAAACTCCCGGCCGCCCTCCCCCAGCCCCGACGCCTGCCGTTCTACTCTATGTGAGATCTGCCTAGTCTGGGTATCTCATGCCAGCGGAACCACACAATATTTGTCCTTCTGCATCGGGTTTATTTCACTGATTGTAATGTCCTCAAGCCTCATCCATGTTGTAGAACATGTCAGATTTTTTTTTTTTTTTGAGATGGAGTATCACTCTGTCACCAGGCTGAAGTGCAGTGGTGCGATCTCGGCTCACTGCAACCTTCGCCTTCCGGGTTCAAGTGATTCTCCTGCCTCAGCCTCCGGA
This sequence comes from Leontopithecus rosalia, assembly GCA_028533165.1. Taxonomy (NCBI): domain Eukaryota; kingdom Metazoa; phylum Chordata; class Mammalia; order Primates; family Cebidae; genus Leontopithecus; species Leontopithecus rosalia. Next base: position 4,806,914 of record CM052650.1, read on the forward strand.
GCAGCTGGGACTACAGGCATGCGCCACTACGCCCACCTCATTTTCGTATTTTTTCTTAGTAGAGATGAGGTTTCACTATGTTGGCCAGGATGGTCTCAGTCTCTTGATCTCATGATCTACCCACCTCGGCCTCCCAGCATACTGGGATTACAGGCATGAGCCACCAAACCCAGCCAGAATTTCATTCTTTTTTAAGGCTGAATAATATTCCACTGTATGTTTAGACCATGTTTGTGCCTCCATTCATCACTGCTGGCCCTCTGGGCTGTGTCCGCCTCTTGGCCAGTGTGGACCATGCTGCCGTGAACACTGGCAGACATGTCTGTTCAAGCCCCTACTTTTAGCTCCTGTGGGTGGATGTCCAGGAGTAAAGTGGCCCATCAAACCTGAAAGAGCAATTTTAACATGAAACATCTTCTGCATTGTGCACCTGGGTCTCACCTGATGACCTAATAAGGTAGAGGAGACCAAAAAGTCTCTGCACTGATTTCTAACCTGAATCTCTTCCGATCTCAGGCCTGTTTCATGGAGAAACCAACTCGGGGCTGCCAGGTCTCCTCCCTGCGTCTCTCCCGGCTCTGGTCAGCTCTGTCGTTTCTGAGTTAGGGAGGCACAAGGTCAAAACGGTGACAGCTGGATGCTGAAAAACAAGACAGCTCTTGAGGACTCCATGCCGCAGGTTTACAATCCAGCTGTTCCTGAGATCAGAACCGGCTCACACTTCCTGCGTGCAGACTGCATTCAGCTGGATAAAAGCTCGGCTAGAGTGCTATCGAGGAAAGAATCTTGGAGTTCAAAATGAGCAGCCGAAAAGTCACACAGGGAAATCGGGCATCAGTTATATTTGAAAAATAAAATAACACCAGCTTGAGGTTCCCAGTGGCAAGGCACGCACGTGCACGCGCACACGGCCACACACGCAGACACACAAGCACACACAGAGGAAAGGGCTCTCGTGGGAGTGAAGGTGAGGGCCGAGCCATGGAGGCAGGAGTAGCAAAAGCATTTTGTTCTCTGTCCTTCAGGAGCTTAGTGTCTAGCACTGGGGATGCCGCCGGGGGCCAAGGCCACCAGCATGCCTGGGTGTGGCTGAGACAGCCATCGGGCTACCCCAGCAGTGAGGCGGCTGTGGCCAGCTCTGGCCAGAGGGCTGTGAGTGCTGGCGACATGTGCTCCTTCTGCAGGAGTCTCCCCTCCTCAGAGGCACCTGCTGCAATCGCGACCCTGTCCGCTGGGTCCTGGATGACCACTTGGAGCTGGGCCGCAGCCCCACGGACACAAACAAGGGCAACAAATAAACCCCAATGGGAGTGAGCTGTGAAGACGCTATGCCCTGCCTGAAGTGGCAACAAACCCCCTGCCCCACCTCCAGGAGCAGCTCCTGTGTTTGTAAGTGGGGGGGAGGGTGAAAATCCTCAAGAGGATGTGGGGACAGAAGGGTGGCACGGCCACAGCCAGCGTCACGGCACTCCCCTTCCTGCCCCTCTGTGTGTCTGGGACTCACTGTCATCGTGGGTGGGGGCAGAATTGCCCTTTTTTTTTTTTGAGACAGAGTTTTGCTCTTGTTGCCCAGGCTGGAGCTCAGTGGCACGATCTCGGCTCACTGCAACCTCCGCCTCCCAGGTTCAAGTGATTCTCCTCCCTCTGCTTCCCAAGTAGCTGCCCACCACCAAGCCTGGCTAATTTTTTTTTTTTTTTTGGTATTTTTAGTAGAGACTGGGTTTCACCATATTGTCCGGGCTGGTCTCTAACTCCTGATCTCAGGTGGTCCACCTGCCTCAGCCTCCCAAAGTGCTGGGATTACAGGCGTGAGCCACCATCCCCTGCCAGGCCTTTCACTTCTAAACAGCTTGTGGCCACGTGGCTGCTGCCAAGAAAGAGATTCTGTAAAAGGAAGCCAAGCTCAAGGGCAAGCGTCTGCCCTTGTCTTTGGAATTTTCCTTGAAGGATGACTGTGCCGTTACGTTGAGAAGGTTTAAGGCCAGAGCGATTTCTCCAGGTAGAAGCCCCCTCAGACATCATGCTGCTTTTTAAGGGGAAACAGTTTTATAGAAAGGGCAGAGTGGGAAGAAACAACTTGGTGTGGGGTTTCCAAAGCCTGCTCAGCTCCGTCCCTGTAACTGTTGTTTCCTTTAGCTTGGTGTGGATGTCCTGGTCATTGGCTTTAAAGATCAGGCAGGTCTTTATGACATGCCAGTGAGTGCTGGATTCTCTTGCATGCGAGCCTTTTCTCAGATGAAATCTTTTCTCTCTTACGGTTGGATGCAGCAACATCAGAGAGGTGATTACCCCGAATTGCCAAAGAGGTTTCCAGCGCTGGAAGGATTCTGGAGATCAAGGCCGTGTTGGCCTCAGCTAAGTGAAATGGGAATCAGGACCATTATGAAGAAATTCAATTAAAATAAAAGGCACATCATAAACTTTGACTGGATACCTCCAAATGGAATTAATATTACCTTGGTCGAATTGCCTAGATAATTGCTTTCATTTTTCAATGCATCTTGATAAAAAGGACCAAGCTACTCTAAAATATTAGTCCCAAAATGTATCCCTCTCATCTTCTCAATGACTCCTAAAACCCTCTCCGAATGACTAGGTGTATTAGCTAGCTATCGCCACGTAACAAATTACCCCAAAACCTAACAGCTCAAAATAACAACAAACATCCTCCCCAACTTTTGGTATTTGTGGTCTTTTTCATTTCAGTCTGGGGTTGGGCAGGGGTGTAGTCATTTCACATTGTGGTTTTAATTTGCATTTTCGTAACGACCAGCGCAATTGAACACTTCTTCCGCGATGATTGACAATTAGCTATCTGTGAAGTGATGACTTCCATCTGTGACAATTAGCTCTTCTGTGAAGTCTCCCCATCAGTCCATGGGTTGTCTGTCTTTTCCTTCACAAGCTCTAGTTCTCTGTATTTGCTGAATACAAGTCCTGTTTGGGATATATACATCTATACAGCAACTATCCTTCCCACTCTTTTGACAGTGTCTTTTGTTTGTTTTTTGGTTTTTGGTTTTTTGAGACAGAGTCTCACTCTGTCGCCCAGGCTGGAGTGCAGTGGCACGATCTCAGCTTACTGTAACCTCCGCCTCCTTGGTCCAAGCAATTCTCTGCCTCAGCCCCCTGAGTAGCTGGGATTACAGGGGTCCACCACTGTACCTGGTTAATTTTTGTATTTTTAGTAGAGACGGGGTTTCACCATATTGGCTAGGCAATATGGTGAAACTCCTGACCTCGTGATCCACCAACCTCAGCCTCCCAAAGTGCTGGAATTACAGGTGTGAGCCACCATGCCCAGCCGACAGTGTCTTTTGATGAACAGAACTTCTTGTTTTCAATACAGTTCAACTTATCAACTTCTCAGTTGGCACGTTTGAGCACTTTTTGAGAAATCTTTATTTGTGCCAAGGCCACAAAGATGTCCTCCTATGTTTTCCTCTAAAAGCTTGATTTTTCACTTTTCACACTTCGCTCTGCCGTCCATATGGAATGCGTTTTTTTGGTATGGTGGAAGGTGAATCAAGACAAGCCTTTCCCGTACAAATCTCCAGCTCACCCAGAATTATTTATCAAAAGCTATTCCCACCTTCCCTACATGAGACGGGCATCCTGTTACTTTTGTTGTTGCTGGAAGTGGATTTTGGATTGCTAGAAGTGATTACAGCAATCTGATAGCCCCTTAGTGATTTACATACGTATATACATCTACGTGTCTTAACACTTGTGCCAAAGATTAGAAACATTTAAATGTCCACATATGGGGTCAGATTAAATTATGATGACATTGAGATAACTGCATGGAGCCATTGAAAAGTCTGAGTAGATCTGTGCACATAGATATGAACAGTCTTGGATTGTATTCGTTACATTTAAAAAATAGAGTTGGGCCAGGTGCAGTGCTCACACCTGTAATCCCAGCACTGTGGGAGGCTGAGGTGGGCACAGCACTTGAGGTCAGGAGCTCGAGACCAGCCTTGCCAACATGGTGAAACCCTGTCTCTACTAAAAATACAAAAAGTAGCCAGGCATGGTGGCAGGTGCCTGTAATCCCAGCTACTCAGGAAGCTGAGGCGGGAGAATTGCTTGAACCTGAGAGACAGAGGTTGCCGTAGCCGAGATCTTGCCTCTGCACTCCAACCTGGGAAACAAGAGTGAAGCTCCACCTCAATAATAATAATAAAAATAGGCTGGACATGGCGGCTCACACCCGTAATCCCAGCACTTTGGGAGGCCAAGGCGGGTGGATCACCTGAGGTCAGGAGTTTGAAACCAGCCTGACCAACATAGTAAAACCCCATCTCTACTAAATACAAAAAAATTAGCTAGGCATGGTGGTGAGTGCCTGTAATCCCAGCTACTCGGGAGACTGAGGCAGGAGAATCACTTGAACCCAGGAAGCAGAGGTTGCAGTGAGCCAAGATTGTGCCATTACACTCCATTCTGGGCAATAAGAGTGAAACTCTGTCTCAAAAAAATAAAAACATAAAAATAAATAAATATAAAAAATAGAGCTAAGTTTCTCATTTAGAAAAAATAAAAGAGAAAGAAGATGAGGAGCAGAAGGGCCTGAATAAAATGCAACACTGTGAAAAACCGTGGGTGTTGTGTACATATTCATGACTGTTATGTAATACACCTCTACGTGCGCCCCAGCAAATGATAGAGACAGGCACAGGAGGGAAACTGTCCTCCAAATGCATTTTTATATGGTTTCGATTCTTTTTGCCCACGTGCATGTATTTCAGATTGTTCTGTACTAATGTACATATTTACGTACGTAACATACATATTAATATTAATGTACATATACATTTAATGTATTATACATTAAAATGCCTTTTCATTAAATATAAAGTCAGATAAGCTTTTTAAAAGTTAATGTATGCCCATTTTTAAAAAAAAAAAAGTTGGACAAAATAGAAAAGTACAAAGAAGAAAATAAAATTGGCCCGGATCCCAGTCCCCACAAGTGACCAGTAACAGCCTTTCGCTGCCTTCTCTCAGGTTCTTGCACATCATGGGAATCACGGTGGAGGAACACTCTTTTTTTTTGAGACGGAGTTTTGCTCTTGTTATCCAGGCTGGAGTGCAATGGCGCAATCTCCGCTCACTGCAACCTCAGCTCCTGGGTTCAGGCAATTCTCCTGCCTCAGCCTCCTGAGTAGCTGGGATTACAGGCACGCACCACCATGCCCAGCTAATTTTTTGTATTTTTAGTAGAGACGGGGTCTCACCATGTTGACCAGGTTGGTCTCGATCTCTTGACCTCGTGATCCACCCGCCTCGGCCTCCCAAAGAGGAACACTCTCTTACCACACAACTTTCACAAAACTGTACCAAGCACTTTCTGTGTCATTAAACACCCTGCCCCAGCATGCTCTGTGATGCCGGCTCTTTCAAGTCCTTGCTATCGGTGATAATGCTCTTCCCAGAGGTGTGTGAACCAGAGCTGCTCCATCTGAAATAGGAGCTGGGTAAAATGAGGCTGAGACCTACTGGGCCGCATTCTCAGATGGTTAAGGCAATCACAGGATAAGACAGGAGGTTGGTACAGTATACGGTCATAAAGACATTGCTGATAAAACGGGGTGTAGTAAGGAACCTGGCCAACACCCACCAAAACCAAGATGGCCACGAGAGTGACTTCTGGCCGTCCTCACTGCTACACTCCCACCAGCGCGTGACAGTTTACAAATGCCATGGCAACGTCAGGAAGTTACCCTATATGGTCTAGAAAGGGGAGGCATTGGGCCGGGCGCGGTGGCTCAAGCCTGTAATCCCAGCACTTTGGGAGGCCGAGGCAGGTGGATCACGAGGTCAAGAGATCGAGACCATCCTGGTCAACATGGTGAAACCCCGTCTCTACTAAAAATACAAAAAATTAGCTGGGCATGGTGGCGTGTGCCTGTAATCCCAGCTACTCGGGAGGCTGAGGCAGGAGAATTGCCTGAACCCAGGAGGCGGAGGTTGCCGTGAGTGGAGATCGCACCATTGCACTCCAGCCTGGGTAACAAGAGCAAAACTCCGTCTCAAAAAAAAAAAAAAAAAAAAAGGAGGCATGAATAATTCCGTCCTTGTTTAGCATATCACCAGGAAATAACCATAAAAATGGGCACCCAGCAGCCCTCAGGGCTCTGCCTATGGGGTGGCCATTCTTTCATTCCTTTACTAATAAACTTGCTTTCACTTTGCACTGTGGACTTGCCTGGAATTCTTGTGCCAGCTCCAAGAACCCTCTCTTGGGGTCCGGATCGGGACCCCTTCCCTGTGATATCTTTCTTGTGACCATGAAGGGCCTATATTGTGGAAACCCCTGACCCAAAGGCTAACTTTTTGTGTAATTTCAGGATAAAACATGGCTTAGAACACCTGTAAGCCCGCTGTTCAAGATGACCCAGAAAACTGGTCAGTAGCAAACTTGGCTGCAGGTGCCTGCAACAAACAAAAAACTGGACAAAGTCTCCACCTTGTTTTATGTCCTTGGGAACTTGTCCAGTAACATCTTTCTCACGAACCACAAAAGGGACAATACGGAGGAGACCCCCGACCCAAAGGAAATCCACTGCAGCACGGATTGGCTGACTCTGTAAGTGGTAGGGTACCCGGGTAAAGGACGGGATTGGGTTAGAGGCCAACTTAGGGAAGTTGGATTCTCTCCTAAGACAGAGTGGGTTAGAGGCCCCTCTCAATAAAAGGCAGGAATACTTGACCGACCGGGGGTTAAACACCCAACTTAGGGAGGGTTAGAGTCCCTTCTAAGAGTTAGGGGGTTAAAGACAGCAAAATCCCTCACAGCTAAGAACAGGTTTGGCCCCACGGTGGGCGGATCTTCTCTTTGGATTAATCTGCCCTGCACTCTTTGCTGATGGCTGTGGGTGACGCGGTTGGCAGGTACAGGATCGTGGGACTTGGGGAGCTTTTTCTTCCCTGAATGGGGAAACTTGAGAGCTACCGGACTGCTGGAAAAGATTCCTTTGCTGCCGACAAGTGGCCGCCTGAAGTCTTCACTGTCAGCTGCAATGAGTGGGTCTTTTCTGGCCTCCCTACGCTCTTCACCTTCCCCACCCTGACTCAGGCAATGCTTTCCTTCTCTCCTTTTCCTTTCCTGTCTTTTCTGTTACTCAGGGCAACCGTCTTGCCCAGAGACCGTGTGGTGAAACTCCAAGTTGGAAACTGGATTAAAGATGAAGGGGCCCATCTGAGGACAAATTTCAGCCTTGCCAATTGGATAGTGGGTGCTAAGCAGAGTGGCTAATGTCTAGGTTTTATCACATGTATTTTGCTCTGGCCAGAACAAAAAATAATAATTTCCTTTATGATAAGGCTTGGCCCCTGGGAAATGGTGCCACAAGCTGGATCGCTAAGGCTGCTCAGGGAAAGGGAACCCAGAAGCCTGGAATACCAGCAAAAGGGTAAGAATTTCTGGCCAGGCACGGTGGCTCAAACCTGTAGTCCCAGCACTTTTGGAGGCCAAGGTGGGTGGATCATGAGGTCAGGAAATCGAGACCATCCTGACTAACACGGTGAAACCTTGTCTCTACTAAAAATACAAAAAATTAGCCAGGCATGGTGGCACACACATGTAGTCCCAGCTACTCGGGAGGCTGAGGCAGAAGAATCCTTTGAACCTGGGAGGCAGAGGTTGCAGTGAGCTGAGATCATGCCACTGCACTACAACCTGGGCAACAGAGTGACACTCCATCTCAAAAAATTTTAAAAAAGGTAAGAGTCAGAACTTCTTACCAGCCAGATACCTGGCTTCTCTCTGTGCAAACAGTTGGATGAATGGTAAAAATAAAATAAAATAGAATAAGCAGTGTTTAGCTCTTCTGACAAATTTTGATAATGCAAAAAAGAATTCTAAGGCTAGTCTTAGGCTGGTGTATTTTGTGGTATGAGTTCGTTTTTCTGTGTTGAGGGGTAATTTCAGGATAAAACACAGCCTTAGAACACCTGTAAGCCCGCTGTTCAAGATGACCCAGAAAACTGGTCAGTAGCAAACTTGGCTGCAGGTGCCTGCAACAATCAAAAAACTGGACAAAGTCTCCACCTTGTTTTATGTCCTTGGGAACTTGATCTTGTAACCACATGGCAGTACTTTTGGTCTCCCCCTTCCAGGGAACAGGAATCTTAGGGTTCATGACATGGTCAGCTCTAAAAATCATATTAGTTAAAAAGCCTTTGCAAGCTCAAAATTCACTCTTCTAGACTCCTCTGGGAAGGGAGATGGAGGCTGCCCCACGCTGGAGCTCAGTAGCTAAAGCTCTACACGTTCACAGTGGCGATCCAGGCTTGATTCCCCACTTAGGAAGTAGGTCCTTTCTGGTTTAATGTCTGCATGACCTTGTCTATTCTACTCTCCTCCACAGAGTGTTTTAAGTTTTCCTATCTCTAAGCACCTGGGAGGTTAAAGTTCAAAGGCTAGAAATATCGGCTGTTTGGCATAAGAAATTCTAAAAGGACTTTGTTAAGGAGTGTTGTGGTTAAAATCAGTCTAATTAAAAGTGGATATTCAAGCTCTAACAGCCTATACTCCTTGAGAAAAACAGAGGCACCAGAGACCCCTTTCCTGGCCCTGTTCTTCCAAGGGCTCCACCTGAAAGCCAGTCGTCTAATTAAAAAACTTTAAAACTGGCTAATGAAAAATTTTACAACTACTGTAGAAATCATCTTCTGCCTTTCTGTATAGCTATATATGTGTTTTGTGTAATGTTTACATAAAAGAGCACTAATTAATTGGCTTAAACACAAATAAGCACTTATATCAAATAATTTGAAGGCAAAATTAAAAACTGCAATGCCTGGGGCTGGGCACAGCGGCTCGCGCCTGTAATCCCAGCACTTTGGGAAGCTGAGGCAAGCGGATCACAAGGTCAAGAGTTTGAGATCAGCCTGGCCAACATGGTGAAACCCCGTCTGTACTAGAAATACAAAAATTAGCCAGGCATGGTGGTGCATGCCTGTAATCCCAGCTACTCAGGAGGCTAAAGCAGGAGAATGGCCTGAACTAGGGCAGAGATTGCAGTGAGCCAAGATTGTGCCACTGCACTCCAGCCTGAGCAACAGAAGGAGACTCCTTCAAAAAAAAAAACTGCAATGCCTTTTAGTTCATGTAACTTTAGTAATCTCTGGGAAATAAAAACAGCTTTAAAAATTATTGATAAAAAACATTTAGTCTAAATTGTGCAGGTCAGATACTAAATTTGCTAAATGCTTTAAGGTCATAAACTACTTCTTTAATTTTTTAAAATTATTCAATTTACCTACCTTAAAGCCATTAGATTCTAGATAAGACCTGGGACATGGGGGATTAGGCATGCTTCCTAGCTATACAAAGAAAATTATGAAGAAAGAGATTTTCTATAAGAAAGGATTTGCACCTGGCATGGTGGCTCACACCTGTAATCCCAGCACTTGAGAGGTCAAGGTGGGTGGATCACCTAAGGTCAGGAGTTCAAGACCAGCCTGACCAACATGGTGAAACCCCATCTCTACTAAAAATACCATATCAGCCCGGTGTGGTGGCACATGCCTATAATCCCAGATACTTGGGAAGTTGAGGCAGGAGAATCACTTCAACCCAGAAGGTGGAGGTTGCAGTTAGTCGAGATTGTGCCACTGCACTCCAGCCTGGGCAACAGGAGTGAAACTCTGTCTAAAAAAAAATTATTGTCCTAGACTGGGTGCAAGGGCTCCATCTCTACTAAAAATTACAAAAATTAATGGGGCATGGTGGCATGAGCCTATAAATCCCACTGCACTTCAGCCTGGGTGACAGAGCAAGACTCCAGCTCAAAAAAAAAACTATTGTTCTAAAGTAAAATGACTGGTTGTTTAAAAGGAGGAATGTTTACAGCAAGTCAGAAAGTCTAAGAATGTCTCAGGTCATCTAAGTCATGAAAGGATTTGTGAAAGGGAATTTGTGCAAGAAATGTTGTACAATTCAAAGGTTGTTAGGCCTCCTAAATGCTACTATGACTTTTACTGTACAACTTGCCTGCTTTACAGCTAGGTAAGGCCTGGAGACATGTGGAGTTAGCCATGTCCCCAGCTATGCTGGAGAGTCAGCTCTAAATCTACACTTTTGCCTGGTGTGTCCTAGGCAACCTCCACACATAGTATATAATTAGAATCTCAAATTTACCAAGATTTTTGCCAAAAATAAAAGTTGAAAACGTGTTTTTGGTGAAGGATTGTAAGATTTGGTATAATTGGTATATGTTCCAAAGTTATGGGAAACTCCTATAATTGTAATATGACTTAGTGTAGTTATTAATAATTGTTAGGTAAAATTTTTTGTGCCACAGAAGTAACCAAATTTCCTTATCAATTGTGGTTCTAACAATGCCTCTCTTAAAACTTTTCATCCACAGATAATCATTGTCTTGTTTTAATCCTCTTTAAAAGGTGGTTTATAATTAATAATAAAACTCTAGCTAGTGGCTCAAATGCAGGTTTCTAATAACTTTGTAAATTGTAACATTAGAATAGAGGAAACAACTTTCAGAATTCTCGTGAAGAGCTGGAATGTTCATAAATATCAAATACAACAGAAGTTAACTAAACCAATAGAAAACCGAAGCAATCTTTTTTGCTAAAACACTCCTGATTCCTTTTTATTCATCAGAGTGAAGGAAACTTTTGTGCTATTTACAGCTTTTTGAAATTGAGTAAAGTATATTCCTGTGAACAAAATATGGAGCATATTTGTTTCTTGCTACCTGATTTCTCCAAAATTTGGAAGCTATTTGTGAGTACTCTTAATTTATGGCGATATTGCTATTTGCATAAGTGCAATAAGAATCTATTTTCTGGGCTGGGCTTAGTGGCTCATGCCTGTAATGCCAGAACTTTGGGAGACCAAGGAGAGCAGATCACTTGAGGTGAGTAGTTTGAGACCAGCCTGGCCAAAAAGTCAAAACCCCATCACTACTGAAAATACAAAAATTAGCTGGGTGTGGTGGCACACACCTGTAATCCTAGCTACTAGGGAGGCTGAGGCAGGAGAATTGCTTGAACCCAGGGGATGGAGTTTGCAGTGAGATGAGATCGAGCCACCGAATTCCAGCCTGTGCAACAGAGTTGAGACTCTGTCAAAAAAAAAAAAAAAGGCAGGGGGGAAGGGCAGGAAACTGTTTTCTTTTGTAGCAGGACCCAATTGGACAAACTGGTTATTTTACCAATGCTTTAACTGGAATGATATACTCTCATTTAAGGATTCAAACTTGACTTGTAAAGCCAATAAACATCCCTTGGAGAATTGGTCTCAGACCTTGTCTGCAATTGTCCCTGTATAGGACATAAGACCTGTGGTAAGTAAAGAAGGTCACCTTCTGACAGGTCCAGGAGCCCCAAGTTATCTTGGGATCCCAAGAGGAGTGGAATTTACTCAACTCATATGTATTTGAGGTACAAATCTATGGCTTTTCTTGGTTTTAAAAAGTCTTATCTAAGCCAGGCATGGTGGCTCACACCTGTAATCCCAGCACTTTGGGAGGCTAAGGCGGGTGGATCGCAAGGTCAGGAAATTGAGACCATCCTAGCCAACATGGTGAAATCCCGTTTCCACTAAAAGCACAAAAATTGCCAGGCATAGTGGCAGGCACCTGTAGTCCCAGCTACTCAGCGGGCTGAGGCAGGCAGGAGAATCGCTGAACCTGGGAGAGGGAGGTTGCACTGAGCTGAGATTACACCACTGCATTCCAGCCTGGGTGACAGAGTGAGACTCCGCCTCAAAAAAAAAAAAAGTCTTATCTAAAATTCCTTCCATGGAACAGAGTTCCAACAAAGCCAATTTTGTGAAAAATAATTATGCTTGCTGCGCTTTATACAAATAATCAAGCCAAGTATAATAAAGCAAATCAGTCTTACCGTGATGTGTCTTTAGTACAAATGAAAAACTGAAGACAGAAATATTGCGTTTCAAGAACTGTGGTACCCTTGTTGTTAAAGTCTGGTCTCATTTGTTGTTTTTAAGTTTGTTTCTGCAACTGAGGCTAACCCTGCTTATTCCTGTGAAGCAACCAGTGATCTCCGGCTGCTGCTCATAAGAAACAAGAGGGATGGGTGATGTGAAAACCTGGATCAGAGTTCTAATTCCAGGCACATTACAATCAGCAAACGAACCCACACCAGCTTAGTTCCAACAGCTGCCCAGTTCATGAAAAACCTTCTAATTTAGTTTACTTGGAACGACTATTCATTTTGCTTTACTCTTGTGGAATATATTGCTGTTATGCTCTTTGTGTAGGAGTACAGGACAAGCTTACTGAATGTCTTCTTAAATCAAACACTTATTAATCTTCCAGATGTCAGCTTTTGTTGAAACTCAAGAGTTATGAATGCGCCTTACCAGACTGGTACTTTCTGACTGAACCCCTCTCTACCCTGAATGCAAGAGACCCTCATAGTTTGGCAGGAACATCATTGCCCCGTTCAGCCTGAAGAAGTTACAGAAGATCGGTCTTGGTCCCTCTGCAACCCTTAGGATTAAGGGTTCTCTTATAAAAGGGAGGGGGGAAATGTCAGAGGCATGTGAACCAGAGCAGCTCCATCTGAAATAGGAGCTGGGTAAAATGAGGCTGAGACCTACTGGGCTGCATTCCCAGATGGTTAAGGCATTCTAAGTCACAGGATGATACAGGAGGTCAGCACAAACCACAGGTCATAAATACCTTGCTGATCAAACGGGGTGCAGTAAAGGAGCTGGCCAAAACCCCACTGAGAGGGGCCTCTGGCCGTCCTCACTGCTACCACTGCCACCAGCGCCATGACAGTTTACAATGCCATGGCAACCTCAGGAAGTTACTCTGTATGGCCTACAAAAGGGGAGGCATAAGGAATCCACCCCTTGTTTAGCATATCATCAAAAAATAATTGGGCAACCAGCAGCTCTCAGAGCTGCTCTGTCTATGGAAAAAGTAAATCTTCCTTCACTTTCCTGATAAACTTGCTTTCACTTTACTCCATGAATTCGCCCTGAATTCTTTCTTGCACGAAACCCAAGAGCCCTCTCTTGGGTCTGGATCAGCACCTCTTTCCTGTAACACTCTGAAGAGCATCCGTGTCCCAGCTTCTGAACATGTCCTCAGTGTGTGCTCAGGAAGTGGAAGTGACATGGTGAAGGCCCTCTGTGCACTTAGCAGGTTTCCCTCAGGAAAGTCACACAGATCTGCACTGCCGCCCAGACAGCCTGTGTGGGAACAGCAGCTACTCGTGGCATCAGAGGTGACAGAATTTCCTCTGATGACACACTCGGAAAGTGTGCACGCCCCCTTGTTCTGGATGCCCCAGCCACACTGGGAGAGACACAACCAATGGGACTTCCCAGAAAGCTGACCCGTGGAGCCGCTGCAGGAAGTGCCCTCCCGCTGCTAACTTGCAGAACAGGGCACAGGCTAAGCATGGGTACCTTAGTCAAGAGGAGCAGCTCCACCTGGTACCTGGGGACTCAGCCTAGAAGCAGACATAAAACTCTGAAAAAAAACTGTAATTCCAGCTACTCAGGAAGCTGCGGTGGGAAGATCACTTGAGCTAAGGAGTTCAGGCCAGGCTGGGTGACAAAGTGAGACCCAAGTCTCTAGAAATAATAATAAGCAAGATAATAAAAACTCTGAAAAAAAAATTAAAATCTGGAGCAGGGAGGGCAGCAAAATAACAGCCTACTGGTCAAACGGGCCCACCATTTGTGTTTATAAATAAAGCTTTATTGGCACACAGCCACAGCCATTTGTTTATATATTGTCTACTGCTGCTTTGGTGCTATAACAGTGGAGTGGTAAAAGAGATCACAAGGACTGAAAAGACTAAAGCATTTACTCTCTGGCCAGAGACGTTTGCTGACCCCTGATCTAGAGAGTGTATGGAACTAGACTAGTATTCAAGGGTAAGGGCGAACAAATGTCATTTTCAGATATCCAAGTAGAGTATTCCCCACGGATCTCACTGAAGACATTGCTGTGGCACTTCAGCAAGAAGGACATTAAAGCCAGGAGGAAATAGCAAAATGTGACGTGTAACAGGGGCCATACAATCACCTCAGCTGCAAACTCAGCATCCCCCTTCCAAAGCTGTCTGCATCCGGTCACCGAGGGAGGTGCGGGACAGAAGCCCAGCCGTCTCAGTCCCATGGGGGCGTTCTGATGGGTCTTCACTCCAGAGTCCGCCCTCCCCCTAGGCTGGCAGAGGCATCGCACCTCTTCCTCTGCCCAAGCCTGCTTCACTCCCCTCCCTCTGCAGTGGATAACAGCAGTAACAGCTTGCATCCCGAGCCCCATCTCAGCAGCCACCCCTGGGGAAACCCCCCTGAAGCACACACCACTGAAGTCTTTGGTAAAGGGAACTCGGGTCTTACTGTTGGTGTGATGAAAAGCCACTGGCAGGTTTTGGGCAAAAAAAAAGAGCCACCGTCTGATTTATTATTTTGTAAGACGACTTGAGCTGCTTCCTAGAGAATAGACTGGGAGGTGGAGAAAGCTCAAGTGTGGAAGTAGGGGAAGAGATAAGAGCTTGGTTGGAGAAAGGAAGTAGACATGGATGAGACAGGAAATGAGGTGTACTGGGTAGATTTTGAACAGAGTGACCTTAAGTACTGGGAGCCTGCAGCAAGCTTCATACTAAATAGCAACTTTCAAGTCAACCTCATCAAAGACAGGAACAAGGGTCCACACAGTGGCTCATGCCTGTAATCCCAGCACTTTGGGTGGATCACTTGAGGCCAGGAGCACGGTGAAACCCCATCTCTATTAAAAATATAAAAATTATCTGGGCATGGCTGTGGGCACCTGTAGTCCCAGCTACTCAGGAGGCTGGGGCAGGAGAATTGCTTGAACCCGTGAGGCAAAGGTTGCACTGAGCTGAGATTGTGCCACTGCACTCCAGCCTGGGCAACAGAGAGAGGCTGCGTAAATAAATAAATAAATAAATATTTTTAAAATAAAGCCAGGAACAAGGCAAAGAGGGCCACCATCGCTGCTAAAATTCAACACTAAATCAGGGCAAATGCAATAAGACAAGAATATGAAAGGTGAGTAACAAAAGAAGATGCAGAGAAGCCATGGCTGACCAGGCAGTCCCTGAAAGATAACGTTATATTGATTGAACACAATTGAAGTAAGAAGAGAATTCAGAAAGGTCTGGCGAGACTGGAAATTTCCGGGCTGATTAAGGAAGAGGTATGACCACCAGGTGGCGCTGGCGCACAGTGAGCCTCCTTTGGGCCACTTTTTGACAGCCGAGAGACTTTCCAGAGAAGACAGCACTGGGCCACACCCAGAGGGGAGCAAGGGCAAGGTGACCCGGGGAGAAGGAACTCTGTGAGAGGTTGGCTATCTAGGTGAATCTCTGAGTCAGAGACCTCCAAAGGGCAGCAGCCGTTTGAAGTCTCGAAATCTCTGTAGCCCCAGGGCTCACCTTACCTGTGGCTGGCAGATGCTTGGTGCAGTTTTGCAGAGTGGGGCGGATTGTGCAAGGCTGGCAGGCTCTAAGTGGCTAACAGTATGCTTCTCTGGCATATTTAATGCAAATGGATGTGTGAGAATTTGAGTTTGGTGCTGGCTGGCTTTGAGCTAACAGCCCCAGCCTGCTGTGAAGAAGTGAAAACATGGGGCCAATATGCAGGACCCACTTTACCCCTTGGATAGAACAAGGTGACCAGGTATAAGGTCAGCATAAACACCAAAGGGGTTCCTACACCCAAGCATTGAAACGTAACGGAGCATCCCATTCACCAAAGCCACAAAGCCTACAGAATACCTAGGATAACTCTAAAGAAAAATACGTGCAAGAAAACAGCAAAACCTTTTCCAAAAACCTTTTATGAAGACATGAATAGGCCAGGCATGGTGTCTCAAGCCTGTAATCTCAGCACTTGAGAGGCTGAGAAGGTGAATCACTTGAGGTTGGGATTTTGGGACCCACCTGGCCAACATGGTGAAACCCCATCTCTACTAAAAAGAAATATAAAAATTAGCCAGGCGTGGTGGCACACGCCTGTAATCCCAGCTACTTGGGAGGCTGGGGCAGGAGAATTGCTTGAACCAGAAGGCAGAGGTTGCAGTGAGCCAAGATTGTGCCACTGCACTCCAGCCTGGGTGACAGAGCAAGACTAGTTCGTCTCAAAGAAAAAAAAAGACATGAATAAAAGGAAATAATATCATTTTTCTGGAAGGGATGATTTGATATTATAAAGGTGATCCCCCATCGAGCTACACGTGTAATGCTGTCACAGTCAAAATTCCAGCAGATGCTCATGGCAGTGAGAAGCCAACCCCAAAGTTCACCCAGAAGAGAAAGAGAGTTTAAGATTTGTTAAAGGGGCCGGGCGCCGTGGCTCACGCCTGTAATCCTAGCACTTTGGGAGGCCGAGGTGAGTGGATCACCTGAGGTCAGGAGTTCAAGACCAGCCTGGCCATCATGGTGAAACCTCATCTTAAAAAAAAAAAAAAATTGTTCAAGGTGGAAAAAAAGAGAGAGAAGAAAAGTAAACAGAACCAAGAAATTTGGCTTTAATGACAAAAAAGGAAACAACCTGAATATGTCCATCAATAGGGAAATGGTTAAATAAATTAACAGTTTGCTATTCAAGAATGTACTCACCAGGCACAGTGGCTCACACCTATAATCCAGCAATTTTGGGGGCCAAGGCTGGAGGATCCCTTGAGCCTAGGAGTTCAAGATCAGCCTGAACAACAGAGCAAGACCCCTTCTCTTCAAAAAATTTAAAAACGATGGCAGGAAACAGAGCCAAATCATGAATGAATTCCCATTCACCATTGCTTCAAATAGAATAAAATACCTAGGAATACAGCTAACAAGAGATGTGAAGGACCTCTTCAAGGCTATACCACTCCTCAAGGAAATCAGAGAGGACACAAACAAATGCAAAAACATTCCATGCTCATGATAGGAAGACTCAATATCATCGAAATGACCATACTGCTAAAAGTAATTTACACATTCAATGCTATTCCCACTAAACTGCCATTGACATTCTTCAAAGAATTGGAAAAAAACCTATTTTTTAAAATTCATATGGAACCAAAAAAAGAGCCCAAATAGTGAAGACAATACTAAGCAAAAAGAACAAAGCTGGAGGCATCATGCTACCTGACTTCAAACTATACTGCAAGTCTACAGTAACCAAAACAGCATGGTAATGGTACAAAAACAGACACATAGACCTATGGAACAAAATAGAGAACTCAAAAATAAGACCATACATCTACAACCATCTGATCTTCAACAAACCTGACAAAAACAAGCAATAGGGAAAGGATTCCCTACTTAATAAACGGTAGTGGGAGAACTGGCTAGTCATATGCAGAAAATGGAAACTGGACCCCTTCCTTACACCTTATACAAAAATTAACTCAAGATGGATTAATGACTTAAATATAAACCCAAAACTATAAAAACCCTAGAAGAAGATCTAGGCAACACCATTCAGGACATGGGCATAGGCAAAGATTTTATGATGAAAATGCCAAAAGCAACTGCAACAAAGCAAAAATTGACAAATGAGATCTAATTAAACTAAAGAGCTTCTGCACAGCAAAAGAAACTATCAGAGTGAACAGGCATCCTACAGAATGGGAGAAAATTTTTGCAATCTGTCCATCTGACAGAGGTCTAACATTCAGAGTCTATAAGGAACTTAAACAATTTACAAGAAAAAAAACCCATCAAAAAGTGGGCAAAGAACACAAACACACACTTCTCAAAAGAAGACTTTCATGTGGCCAACAAACATATGAAAGAAAGCTCAACATCACTGGTCATCACAGAAATACAAATCAAAACCACAATGAGATGCTATCTCACACCAGTCAGAATGGTGATTATTAAAAAGTCAAGAAACACAGATGCTGGCGAGGCTGCAGAAAAACAGGAACGCTTCTACACTGTTGGCGGGAGTGAAGATTAGTTGAATCACTGTGGAAAACAGTGTGGTGATTCCTCAAAGATCTAGAACCAGAAATACCATTTGACCCAGTAATCCCATTACTGGGTATATACTCAAAGGATTCTTAATCACTCTATTGTAAAGATACATGCATGTGTATGTTCACTGAAGCTCTCTTCACACTAGCAAAGACATGGAATCAATCCAAATGCCCATCCATGACATGAGTAAAGAGAATGTGGTACACATACACCGTGGAATATTATGCAGCCATAAAAAGGAACAAGATCATGTCCTTTGCAGGGACATGGATGGAGCTGGAAGCTGTTATCATCAGCAAACTAATACAGGAACAGAAAACCAAACACCACATGTTCTCACTTATAAGTGAGAGCTGCATGATGAGAACGTATGGACACAGGGAGGGGAACAGCACACACCGGGGCCTGTCGGAGCCGGGGAATGAAGGGAAGGAGAGCATCAGGAAGAATAGCTAATAGATGTGGGCTTAATACCGAGGTGACGGGTTCATCCATGCAGCAAACACCATGGCACACATTTACCTGTGTAACAAACCTGCACTTCTTGCACACACACACACCAGAACTTAAAGTAAAAGTTGAAGAAAAAACTATAGCAGCTAATTACTTTCTAAGCAATTTGAAAAAAACTACAAAATGAAACTTAAAACTTTAAAAGAAAGAAAGAAGAAAGAAGGAAGGAAGGAAGGGAAAGAAAGAAAGAAAAAGAAAGAAAGAAAAGAAAGAACGAAAGAAAGAAGGAAAGGAAGAAAGAAACGATGGCTGGGTGAGGTGACTCATGCCTGTAATCCCAGCACTTTGGGAGGCCAAGGAGTGCAGATTGCTAAATATCTGGAGTTCGAGACCAGCCTGGCCAACATGGCGAAAACCCACCCCGTCTCTATTAAAAATACAAAAATTAGACAGGCGTGGTGGCGTGTGCCTGTAATCCCAGCTACTCCGAAGGCTGAGGCAGAATTGCTTGAACCTGGGAG
>CM052650.1:4826336-4878278 GCA_028533165.1 Leontopithecus rosalia
CTCCCAGGTTCAAGCAATTCTGCCTCAGCCTTCGGAGTAGCTGGGATTACAGGCACACGCCACCACGCCTGTCTAATTTTTGTATTTTTAATAGAGACGGGGTGGGTTTTCGCCATGTTGGCCAGGCTGGTCTCGAACTCCAGATATTTAGCAATCTGCACTCCTTGGCCTCCCAAAGTGCTGGGATTACAGGCATGAGCCACCTCACCCAGCCATCGTTTCTTTCTTTCTCTTTCTTTCTTTCTTTCTTTCTTTCTTTCTTTCTTTCTCTCTCTCTCTCTCTCTCTCTCTCTCTCTCTCTCTCTCTCTTTCTTTCTTTCTTTCTTTGTTTTAAGTTTCATTTTGCAGTTTTTTCAAATTGCTTAGAAAGTAATTAGCTGCTATAGTGTTCTTCCAACACATCTGGAAGGACACATCACCACCAGGGCAGGCAATGGGACTCTGTGCTATTTGGATTTTCACAAGAAGGCATTCATTTGTTACCTGTACTATTAGAATCATTTTCCTGAACAATGCAGAAGATTCTGCCCTGACCCTAATATGGCTGGTCTTTCTAACAGACCTGAGCAGCCACGGAAGGAGGTCAGACACATAAGGTGTTCTTTCCATCTCTTTCCACTCTGTGTGGTGGGACTTCACGTCCCCCTCCCCTCGCTGACACTCTGCTCATCCCCGTCTGCAGGCGGATGAAGCCCCGCCTCCCATCCTGGTCCCACCTGTGCCTTGCAGAGCTGCTGAAGGGCTGGACCATGCACCTGAGGGCTCGGCCCAGGGCCCAGCAAGCAAGCCCAGATCAACTCACAGAGGCTCCCTTCTCACTTGCACCACGTCACACAGGCAGGGTGGTGTTTTTGGGTACCCTGACCTCTGTCACTGCTCACCGATGCTCGGCCACTCATTCATCTGCCTGCATGCCCTCCTCAGCTGGATCCTCTTCGGTGCCTGCAGCCTGGATGGTGGGTAGCATGGGGGGTGGGGCCAGCCCAGCCCGGTCGCCCACAGCTGTGCATCCTCTGGCCATGGCTCTGCTTCGCTCCCTTGTCTAGAAAACCCTTGCAGAGACTCAGCGAAACAGGCCCACGGGTGTCAGCGTGCTTTGATGACATGAGGGACAGGAAAGTGTGTACTGGAAAGGGCCTGGGCCCAGACCCCACCACCCACCCTCATCTGTCAACTGGGGTTACAATGCCTCCCGCAGATGTGGCTGTTGAGACTTATTTTGGTGAAGACCATCTGCTGCAAGTGACAGAAGCTCAACTCAAACCAAGGGGAGTGGGGAAGCTAATGTGTAGCTGGTTTCTCAGTGCTAGGGCAGAGCTGGAGGCGCCTTGCCGGAGTGGAGCAGAGGCTGGCAGAGCCAAGGGCTTCAGTACAGAAGTGGCGCTGTGACTTCCAGGCAGTGTCTGCAGGCCCTTCTGTCTTCCTGCCTTTCAGCAGCAGCCTGGCTCCCTCTGTGGGGGGGGGGGTCAGAGAATACAGGGCGGCGGGTGCGGGGGCGCCTTTCCCACCCAGGGGACCATGGCAGGGACAGCTGCTCTTCCCAGCCTCTCCGTAGCCTTTCCAGGGAAGGACCCGACTGGCCCTACCCGGATCCCATGTCCAGACATGGCTTCAGTCACTGTCACCAAAGGCTGGGCTTCCCTAAAAGCAGGGGGCACAGCCTATTACAAGAGGAAGGGAATGGAAGCACTCCCCGGGGAATGAACACACAAACAAAACAAAGTAAAACAAGGGCCAACCACAGAAAACTACCACACTGGCTGCAGGACGCCCTGCACTAGGGCGTGTGACACCTGGGAGAGGCCCTGGCACGCAGTAGGTCTCAACAATGCAGACTGGCATTGTGATGGGGAACTGGCAAATGGGATTCTCTTCCTCCCAGCCATCACTGCCACCACCGCCACCACTCAGCAGCAGTAAACTGTCCTCAAAAATGCTTTAAACATGAGTCATGTTTTCCAACCCAACTTTTGAGAAACAGCATTTTGGCCACGAGTGTGTACTGCACATTCCAGGTGCTTCTGCTCACAGATGTGAAGTTTAGAGCTGCCCACTGTGCAGCACACAGTGGGGCAGTGCCCAGGGGGCCAGTGCACAGTGGGGCAGCATATGGGGACCAGCACACAGTAGGGCAGCACATGGGGGCCAGTGCACAGTGGGGCAGCGCACAGGGTCCAGCGCAGAGGGGCCAATGTACAGTGGGGCAGCACATGGGAACCAGCACATAGTGGGGCAACACATGGGAACCAGCACATAGTGGGGCAGTGCACAGGGGCCAATGCACAGTGGGGCAGCACGTGGGGGCCAGCACACAGTGAGGCAGTGCACAGTGGCCAGTGCACAGTGGGGAAGCACCTGGGGGCCAGTGCACAGTGGGGCAGTGCACAGTGGCCAGCGCACAGTGGGGCAGCACATGGGGGCCAGCGCACAGTGGGGCAGCCCATAGGGGCAGAGGAGCCCACAGCGTGGGAGCACAGGATGGGAGCACAGGTGGTGGGCTTCTCAGATTAATGATAGGACTCTAGGTCAGCCACAGGGTGGGTGGAGGGGCTTCTCCCTGGGTGCCCAGGCCAACCTCCAATTTGCTTCTCTGCAGGGCGTCTGGCTTTGCTTGTGTTGAAGTTTCCTTTCATTTGGAAACTTCCCTTTACAGGACATGTTTTCCAGGCCACAGTGCCTAAGGGGAAGTCATTAAATCCAGTATACAGCTGTTACCAGAAACCAGCGCGGGGCAGGGTGGGGCTTGGATCCCTTGGATCTGATCATGGAAGACCTCCAGAGGCCCTCCCTCACTTGTCCGCCCATTTGGCAGCTGGGGCCGCTGAAACAGTGGTGGACAGAGTGGACCCCTGCCCCGCGCAGCTGATCCTTCACTGAGGAGGCCTCCAGACATCAGCTGCTGGGAGGATCATCCACAGTGACGCTCTCCACCGTGCTGAAGAGCGGCAGGCGGAGGCAGGGCTGGGCTGTGGGCACGGCCTGGGGGAAGGTGCCAATCAGACACCCCAGATGCAAAATCCTCTAGCACAGAGGTGGCATCTACTCTTCCCTGAGCCCAGAAGACCCACCAGCTCCCAGGGATGTGCAGAAACAAGGGCCTGGAAGACACACCCTAGGGTCCACACTGCCCAGCAGGGGCAGGTGCTGTCATAACCAGGAAGTCTGTTCTCATCTCGCTCCATCCAAATGCACTTTTTCAAATCCAAGACACACAAGATGCTTTTTTTTCTTTTAGAGACGGAGTCTCACTCTGTTACAGGCGGGAGTGCAATGGCATGGTCTCAGCTCACTGCAACCTCTGCCTCCCAGGTTCAAGCGATTCTCCTGCCTCTCCTGCCTCAGCCTCCTGAATAGCTGGGACTACAGGCCTGTGCCACCAAACCCGGCTAAGTTTTGTATCTTTAGTAGACGGGATTTCACTATGTTGGCCAGGCTGGTCTCAGACTCCTGACCTTGACACACAAAGACGCTTTAAGAAAAAAAAGTTTTCTGTTAAGCAAGTTGTTTAAGAGCTGGACAAAACAATAGGTTTCAATTTCCCCCAAAATCAGGCATAGGGATGACACCTGCACTCAGGACAGGAGGAGTGTGGGAATTAGGGTGGGAGTCATGAAGGTCAACCGCGGTGGTGAGTCTTGGAGGCTCCCACGCATCCCACCCCTGCCTGAGCCTTGGGTGACAGAGGAATGGTTGGGGTCCAGAGAGGTTGGGGGTTCCAGGAGCAGAAAGGACTTGGGCCTCCACCCAACAGAGCTACTCCTGCAGGGGGAAGGGGGTGGGTGGGGCCAGGGAAGGCCTAAGAAAAGCCTTCCTGGCCTTCCCTGGC
The DNA here is from genome assembly GCA_028533165.1 of Leontopithecus rosalia. Taxonomy (NCBI): domain Eukaryota; kingdom Metazoa; phylum Chordata; class Mammalia; order Primates; family Cebidae; genus Leontopithecus; species Leontopithecus rosalia. Next base: position 4,830,163 of record CM052650.1, read on the forward strand.
GCTGGGCATGGTATAAACCATCCTCCCTGCCACCCAAGCATCTTTAGTGGGATAGTCCTTTCTCAGGAGTGCAGCCTGGGCCAGGACTTCTCTTCAGGGCACGGTCAGCAGGCCCGTCCTGCCTCAAGGCTGAACCATGGCACCCAACTATGCCCACATCCTAATCCCTGGCACCTGTGAATGTCACCCTATCTGACAAAGGCACCGTGCATGAGGGCTCCTGACAGGAGGAGTCCATCCTGATCCTGCAGGCGGGTCCTGCTGAGAGAGGGCAGGAGGAGCAGGGAGAAGGCCTCGTGAGGATAGAGAGAGACCTGAGCGATGGAGGAAGGGGCCATGAGCCACGGCAGATGGGCACCACCTGGAAACTACAAAAGACAAGGAAAGAGATTCTCCTCGGGAGCCTCCGGCAGAAGCCAGCCTTGCCAACACCTCTAGTTAGCCCAGCGAGGCTGAGTTCAGACTCTGTCCTGCAGAAATGCAAGAGGCTAAAATGTGCATTGCTCTGAGCCTCAGTGTGGCCATCTGTTACGGCAGCCACAGAGGCTCCCCTGTAGCCGTGTCTCTGCACTGCAGATGCTGCAGGCGCAGCTGGCACAGACCTGGGCTCAAACCCTGGCTCCAGCACTCACTGGCTGTGGACAACAGTTCAGGTCACCTTTCTGCACCTCCGTTTACTGACAGTGAGGTGGAGAGAATGAGACTGGGTGCCCTAGACTATGGAGCGTTGGATAAGTGAACAGAGACCCTGGTCTCCTGGGCTGCTGAGGGAAGGCAATGAGATCCCATTAGTGAGGAGGCCCAGGGAAGTGGGAGTAGAAAGGCCACAGAGGCTTAGGGTGGAGCTGTTGCTAGTGTCCCCAAGCATTCTTTCTCCCTTCATCTGCAGGAACAGAATTGTCAATGGGGAGTGGACCCTTGGGGGTAAAGACTACATTTCCCAGCATCCTTTGTAGTCAGATGTGGCGCATGACCATATTTTGGCCAATAGGATATAAGGAGGCAGCTGCAGTGCAACCCTGCCCTTCTGCCCTCTCCTATCTGGGATGTTCCTGAAGCTCCATGCTCACAGTGAGGTGTGGGCCACACCCTAGGAAGGACAGAGCTACCGGCTGGAAGGAGCCTGGGTCCCTGATGACCTGAGGCCACAGAGCCATCATGAGAGCCATGGACTACCCACCCCTGGACTTTTGCATATTGGAGAAATAAATGTGTCTGGTTGAAGCTACTGTTGATTTGGTTGATTTGGTTCCTTATCCAGAGGGGCTCAGGTGCACCTGCTGCTCTCACATCGTCCTGTGGGACCCTGCATCAGCGTCCAAGTTTCCTGACAGTCACCACCTGGTCTCCAGCGACAAGGGAAGGGGCAGAGGGTCAGGAGGCCCATAAGCACCCCCAGCCTCAGCCCCAGAGAATCCCTCCACCCTCAAGCACAGCTCCTGAGACAGCACCACACACTGCAGGTCTGCCAAAGTGCCCACTGCCTGAACACCCTCAATGGTGGTGACCGCCGTCACTGACAGTGGTAAGCATCTGGAGAAAGTGCGACAGTAACAGGAGGGTACCAGCCCACTGTGCCGATGCAGAGACCAGGATTCAGAGAGGCTCCCTTCATCTCTGCCCACCGGCAGCCCACAAGGTCACAGCTGTCCCCTTCTGATGCCTGTGGCTCCAGTTGTGGGTTTGTGATCAATCCAAGGGCAAGATCAAGGGAAGGTAGAGAGTTCCCCCGCTACCCCACGTCCTAAACAGCAGCAAGACAGAGGAAGGGGAGAAGGGCTAATGTTCTTACGTGATCTACCATTCAGTTTCTAACATTTCTATAATAAGCGTACATTATTTTTACAATGAGGAACGCTTCCTCCCACCAATCCTCACCCACAGTGCTTTTCACAGTTCTGACTTTTTTCCCGCCTATGACTGATTTGACCAACACACAAGAGGATTCAAATCACAGTGGACTTGTAAGGAACAATTTAATCGGCTTTTGATTCCAATTATCTCTCACATCCATGGGCTTTTAAGATCTCCTCGAGCTCCATGGGGTTTGCCTCCTCTTTCCTCCCCTGTCGTTCGGGCCAGCTAAGGCCCCCCTCACGCCCACCTCTGTGGCTGCCCTGGCTGCCTCAGGGGAGAACTGATCATGCCAATGCCAGGCACCTGAAACACACCTGGATTCCACAGCGTCCAGACAGCTCTCTCTCTCCTTCAAATAGTCTCAGGGAAATGACTGTTAATTAACTTTGCATTTGCTTATTCCCTGTGCAACTCATTATCCCAATTAAACCACCTCTCGTGAAGTCTGGCGCTTTAAGTTACTTCAAATTATTTCAACTCAAACGTCTGAGGCCCCTTATGCTGCTATTTTTCTTACCCAGAACATCATTTTCAGTTGGGAACCAGCATGCAAGGGGAAGGAGCAGTGGATCGGCTGCCAAGCTGTCAGTTAACCCCTTTTCAGGCAAGTCTCTTCACCTGGGAAACTCGGTTTCTTCTCTGTGGTGGGTCCAGGGATGTTGACTGCAGCAACGAAACACACAGAAACAGGCCAGGAGTAAGGCAGGCATGAGGACGAGAATGGGAACCAAAGTTTAGGATGAATCCATTCTGGGTACCAAAACCCAAAGACAGGACAAAATGGGGAGACAAAAAGTGATGCCTCCCACGGGGTTACTATATGGCTTAAGTGAATTAAACCGGGTTCTCCACTCCAGGTCTCACAAGGTCTAAACAGAGGTGGTGGCTGGGATGAGCTCTTCCCCGAAGGCTCTGGGGGAGAATCCTCCTCCAGTTGCATTCAGGTGGCCCTGAGTCCAGCTCCTGGCGGCTGCAGCTCTGGGGTCCTTGTTCCCTGGCTGGGGGACATTCTGCTTCTATAAGTCACTCACATGCCTTCTCACACAAACACGTCCTCCTTCAAACCAGCAATGTTAATTCCAGCCTTTCTCACATATTGAATTCGACCTTCCTCTCTGCTGACAGCTGGAGAAAGCTCCCTGCTTTCATTAGGCTCATGAGGCCACGCCCACCAGATAATCTCTGATCTCAGGTCAAATGGCTTGGGACTTTCATTCCATCAGTCCCTGCACAGCAGCACCTAGGCTCGTGTTTGACTGAACAGTCAGGGGCACAAGTCAGTGGGCCCAACTTTAGAATTCTGTCTGCCATGCCCCATCATACTCATATTTTTCTCAATTTGCTTCTTTCAAAGTTGAATAAAAGGATGAAAATTCGTGTCCTTGCCAAGGGATCACAGCAATGCAGCTCATGACATCATGACAACAATCACCCTGTGCTGAATATATGTGGGTTCTGGCTTCAGCCCCGACGCAGACTGTGGGCTCAGTTAGGAGAAATACACAAGAGTCCTGCCTTTCTTACACCCGCATGACCTGGTGGAAGTCACCTAACCTGGCTGAGCCTCCCTACCTCGCCACAGCTGGGCTGATCCCCAAGAGGACATCTTTGAAGCACCCAGCACACAGTCTGTTACCCGGGCAGTGCTCAGTGCCATGAGCACCACACCTACGGAGGACAGACTGTCAGACCATCTGCATGACCTTTTTTTCTTTTTAAACACCATGTGTTTGTTAGGGGCGCCACGTGCTATAGAGTCAGCTCTTCCTGCACCCCCAGACTCTGGCTAGGCCATCCATGCCCATTGCTGGATGTGTGCTCAGACGACTGATCCAAGAGTCTTCCACACAGGCAGCTTCACCTCCACATGAAGAGAACTTGCACTGTGGTGCAGTTCCAGACCTCAGGGAGCTACCTGAGCAGGTAGGTTCCCAATAGCGGACTGCCTGTGGAGCAGTTCCTGATGTGGCCACGAGGTGTCAGGCCTTTCTCTGGCAGATCAGAGAAATCCCACAGATTTGGATATGGACACAGGGCATGGCCTGCTGGCTGGCCTGGACTGAGCGGAGGTCCACAGTACCCAACATGGCATCCCCACTGGGACGACCTGTGCTCATCTGTCTTGGGAGACAGCAGCTACAACTCTTCATCAGGCTCTGAGCTGCAAGATGCTCATCGATTCCTTCTGAGCCCCACAGCCAGTTAAGAAAGGTGAGATACGTTTGTAAAGTTTATTGCAGAAAGCCTGGGTCTGGTGGCTCACACTTGTAATCCTAGCACTTTGGGAAGCTGAAGAGGGTGGACTGCTTGAACTCAGGAGTTTGAGACCAACCTGGGTAACATGGTGAAGCCCCGTCTCTACTAAAAAAGACAAAAATTAGCCAAGCATGGTGACAGGCACCTGTAGTACCAGCTACTAGGGAGGCTGACATGTGAGAATCGCTTGAACCGGGACGCGGAGGTTGCCGTGTGCTGAGATTGCGCCACTGCACTCCAGCCTGGGCAACAGAGTGAGACTTTGTCTCAAAATAAAATAAAATAAATTTTATTGCAGAAAACTACAAGCATATGCAAAAGAAGAGAAAATCGTCATCACTCAGCTTCCACCATTACCAACATTTGCCACTTGTGTTTCACCTGTCCTTGATTTTTCTTTCTGTAATGGAGAATTTACAAAGCAAATACCAGCCATAGGGGCAATTTACTATAAATACTTCCATTTGCATCTCTAAAGGTTAGGACATTTTACCCACAAGGCCCTTACTGCTCCCTACAAAAGTATTCCATAACTCCCAGTTTTCATCTTATACCCAGTATACATTTCAATTCCAATTTCCCCCACCATTTTTTTTTTTTGAGACAGAGTCTAATTCTGTTACCAGGCTGGAGTGCAAGGCACGATTTCGGCTCACCATAACCTCCACTTCCCAGGTTCAAGCGATTCTCCTGCCTCAGCCTCCCGAGTGGCTAGGACTACCGGCGCCCGCCACCACGTCCAGCTAATTTTTGTATTTTTAGCAGACAGGGTTTCACCACGTTGGCCAAGATGGTCTTGATTTTTTTGACCTCGTGATCCGCCTGCCTCAGCCTCCCAAAGTGCTGGGATTACAGGCGTGAGCCACCGCGCCCAGCCTCCCCTACCTATCTCTCAATTGCCTCGTTTAAGCTGGTTTGTCTATCATGATCCACATAAGTTCCACACATTCAATTCAATGATACCTTTTAAACTTATTTATTCCCTAATGCTTCAGTTCCACTTTTTTTTCCTCCAGGCTCCAATTAATTATATTATCATTCTGATTATACTACTATCGTAAATACTGGTATTAATTGACAGGGTCATTTGTCCTGTACAACATCCCACACTTGGGGTTTAGCTGTGTGCGTCTTTCTGCAAGCGGCATATTATCTGGCAAACAGTAGAATTTAATCAGCATGGGTTGAATGAATGGTTTCAATGGGAAAAAAGCAAAAGAATAAAGGTTTGGTCCTTTACTCAAACAGTCCTACATTCACTAATGCAAGAAGCAGGCAACGCTCCACTCGAGAAGCCACCAGCTCGCGCCCTGGGTTCCTGGGGAGGGCATGGGCTCCAGCCCTCAGATCCTGGTCGTCAGAACTGCACTGGAGGCCAACCTGTGCTGAAGCGGGAGCCAGGCCCTAACTCCCGCGGGGACCTCGCTTGCGCGCCGGCACGGTAAGAACACGCGGCCCCGGCTCTTCCAGCCCCTCTGCTCTTGGGGGTACGCGCTACAGCAGCACGGACCTCAGTCAGGTTATGAAAACGCGTGCATTTATGAGCTTCAGTTGTGTCCCAATGTTTTCTATACGCTGTTTTTAGTCTCTTTTTGGTGTCTGGAGAAAACTGAAAATAACAGAAAGGTACAAAACAAACACGCGTCCATATTCCCAGCATCCAGCATCATCAAAACCGCTAACATTTTGTCCCATTTGCTTCCTGGGTTTTGTTTCCCGTTTCACCAGAACTCACTGGTTGAGACGGAGACCCCAGTGCCTTCTCCCCTCCGCCTCGGGCGCCCGGAGAAGCAGCGTCGGGTGGGCACGCCTTCCCAACGGCTGCCTCTGCCGTTATTTCTCAAGCACCTGCGCCGCCGTTTGGGTGGCACTAGCGCACTTGGCAAACACGAAGTGTTCTGCGCCGCTCTAGAGCCGGGGTGTGAGTGTGAACAGGGCTCCCCACGCTCGTTCCCAGAGCAAAGGGAATCCAGGGGTGTCCGCGCAGGTGTGGGAGCGGCCCGGGAAGCCGAAAGCTGGCACTGCGCTTCTACCCAAAACCGTGCTCACGGGTCCCTCCCGGCCCGCCACGGGCGCGTGCCTCCGATCCCGGCGCCGGCCCCGCCCCCTCACGCTGCCTCCTCATTGGCTCCTCCCGGCATCACCCCGCCCACTGGAGGCTCCTCCCAATACTCCACCTTTCACCTCTCTGGGGGCGCCGGTAAGCCTCAGGCCCCGCCCACCGGGAGGAGGACGAAGCTGCTCTTCCGTGACCCACAATTATTGGTGACTCTTGCCTGTCCATAACAGAAAAAGCGGTTACGGATTGGCTGAGACAAAGTAGTAGGGCGGAGAAGAGGCGCCAGCTGCCTACGCGCATGCCTGGTGCGTGCGCGGCGACGGCGGCGGACGGTGGCAGTCATGGCGGCTCAGTGCGGGAGGCTGGTGCCGCGCAGTCTTCCGGCTTTGGCGTTGTCTCTCAGGTAAGGGGCACTCGGCTTTCCGGGGCTGATGTGGGAGCGCGAATCCCCGCTCCGACTGGGGCCTTTCCCGGCCCCGGGAACTCCTTCCCAGCCTCGGCCCTGGAGCTGGGCGTCTGCGGGCTCGAGGTTCCCTGCTGCGGAATGCGGACCGCCCGGCCGGGGCCTGCTCTGCGGCCGGGCTGCCCGCTCGAGGCTTGGGAAAGGCCGAGCATGGCCTCCTGGACGGGAAGCGTGGAGCAGGCGGGCGCCTTGTTAGGAGAGGACCGCAGCGCGGGGGCGTCCAGCGCCGAGGGGACGGTGGCCCACGTGCGCGTGATGGCCAGGGCCTGCGGGCGACGCCTCGCGCGTGTCCATGGCCCAGGCGCTTATGGACGCAGAGGCAGCCGCAACTTGTGCGGTTGAAGAGGCTTGTCCAAGGTCACGTAGCAAGGTCGAGCCCGGCCGGGTGTGCCCTGGGTAGGAGCTGTGGTTACTCATTTCCGTGCTGCGGCTGGAAGCCCGGGCCACAGCGGTGCTCGGGAAGTTCGTGTCGCAAGGCGCGTGTTGGCCGTTCACGGTCTTTTTCCACTCGGCCTCGAATTCCATCACTCCGCCTTCTCCAGCGTCTGAGGTCAAAAGAGCAGTCGAGCCTGTGCCACTTCTGGGCTAAGGGTTTGTTTAGACAAGCGCACGCCTCGGGTCTGAGGGCCATGAAAGTCAGTGCCCTCTTTTTTTTTTTTAACCCTGCCGCTTCTGGTATTTAAGTTCTACCCCAGAAGTTAGTATGGCAAGTATTTAGTGTGTTGTTTACTGGAGGAACTGCCTAGAACCAAGTTATTGATAAGAGAAGCCACTGAGGGCCAAATTAAGTAAAAGCTGAGCACTGAAATGTGCTTTTCCCTGAAGAGCAGGCAGGTGAGGTGAAGATCACTTTCAATGGAGGTGATTAAGGGGTGAGTGCTAGCTTAATAAAGTATGTCTTAAATCTTAGGAGCCAAGAGCAGCAACCCACGTGGAATACTTGAGTAAAAAGACTTCGGTCAAGTAGTTAGTGGTTTTGTATTGGAATTAATTGCCAGGAAAGTGACCACCAAGTCAGCATCGTTTCTGTCTCTGGAATGGTAGTTTTGTGGAAAGATGCTCAACTAGGGAGAGGCAGGAGAATTGACTGGTAGTCATAGCTCTCTGAGACTCAGTCTCCCTCTGCAGAGCGAGACGGTGCTGAGTCTGGGTCCTGTTGCATTCCTGTCCACACCTTGTGGACACAGTCAACCTTGTGTTGACTGTGCTTCCGAAAGGGGTCTATGCAGAGCTGACATGCAGGAAGGCTGGTGGCTGTCACACCCCCAGACAGAACAGCTCGAGAGGGAGGTGGGCCTCCGTCTCAGCACACTCAGTACACTCAGTTTTTATTTAGATTCTTAGCTTTTTCAATTACAAGAGTAAAAATAAAAAGGTCATCATTTTCCACCCCCATGGCAAGATTGTAGTGGATCCTCCCACTCCACTTCTTTCCACAAATCTAAAACATGAATAGGTACACAGGATTTCTAGTTTGTCTTTACAAAAATGGAATCCTCTTTTGTGTATTTCTCTAAGTTGCACTTAACAAAACACCCAAAGTGTGTCCGTGAAATACCAATGTAACTCTTTTTCTTTGAGATGCAGTGTTGCTCTGTTGCCCAGGCTGGAGTGCAGTGGCGAAAGCTCGGCTTACTGCATCCTCTGCCTCCTGCCTCAGCCTGCTGGTAGCTGAGATTACAGGTGCCTACCACCACGCCCAGCTAATTTTTGTATTAGTAGAGATGGGATTTCACTATGTTGGCCAGGCTGGTCTTGATCTCCTGACCTCATGATTCACCCTCCTCAGCATCCCAAAGTGCTGGGATTACAGGTGTGAGCCACGGCGCCCGACCTTAGCTCATTTTTAGGAGCTGCATAATATTCCGGATTGTGTTAGCAAGTTACTCAACCATTTATTCACTGGCAAACCCTGTTTCCAACTTGTCACTCCGCAGTGCTGCAGTAAACCACCTTGCCTGTGAATTCTGTGTGCTGACAGTCTTCCTGTTTTAATCTGGAAGAAAATCGGTCATAGTTTATTCTCAGATTGGACTGTGGCATAATTTAAAGAGTTCCTCAGGCTGGGTGTAGTGGCTCACGCCTGTAATCCCAGTACTTTGGAAGGCTGAGGCGGGTAGATCATGGGGTCAGGAATTTGAGGCTACCCTGGCCAGCATGATGAAACCCCTTCTCTACCAAAAATACAAAAAATCAGCCGGGCATGGTAGCACGTGCCTGTAGTCCCAGCTACTCCGGAGGCTGAGGCAGGAGAATTGCTTGACCCCGGCAGGCGGAGGTTGCAGTGAGCAAGATCACTGCACTCTAGCCTAAGTGACAGAGTGAGACGCCATCTCAAAAAAAAAAAGAGTTCCTCTGGTCCTGGTGAAGAAATCTAGGTTTTAAGACTTTGTCATTCATTAATGGCTTTGTGACCTGGGCTTATCACTTAACCGTTTCTGGTGGGAATAGGATCGGATAATGCCTGAAGTCACTTGCAATACCAGTTTTAGAGTTCTTGGTCTCTTTCGTCTGTACATACCCCATGCTTTGCTGTCTTCATGCCTTTGACCAAGCAGTTTCCTCTTCTGGAAGCTGCATCTATCCCGACCCCATCCCATCTCTGATCCCTTTTGTGTAACTCTTAACTGTCCTTCAAAGCCTTTCACGGTCTCCCCTTCCCCAAACTATGTATGTCCTACTCTGAGCCTCCCAAAGCGCTTAGTTCCTTTTTTTTTTTTAATCACTTTTTTTTTTTTTGGAGACAGAGTCTTACTGTTGTTGCCCAGGCTGGAGTGCAATGGCATGATCTCGGCTCACCGCAAACTCTGCTTCCCGAGTTCAAGCGATTATTCTGCCTCAGCCTCCCAAGCAGCTGGGATTACAGGCATGTGCCACCACGCCCGGCTAATTTTGTATTTTTAGTAGAGATAGGGTTTCTCCATGTTGGTCAGGCTGGTCTTGAACTCCTGACCTCAGGTGATCCACCAGCCTCAGCCTCCCAAAGTGCTGGAATTATAGGTGTGAGCCACCGCACCCAGCCTTAATAATTTGTACATCCCAAATTACAGTTCTTTGTGTTTAGATGTCTTTTTTTGCATGGTGGCAAGTACCCTGTGGGCAAGATCTCTGTTGGGTCTGTCTTTGTCATCAGGGTCAGCAATGGGCCTCACCTCTAGTAGTAGCTGTTCCATAAATATGTGCTGAGATCTGGGCTGGCTGTCTCAGAAGTCACCTTAGAATGGAAAGAGAAGGTTAGTCTGTTTTATACCAAGTACTGTAACTTGGCACATTGGCATGTAAGTTTAGGCGTGCGCTACAGAAGATCTTATAAATAAAAATCAGGCACAGTGGCTCATGCCTGTAATCCCAGCACTCTGGGAGGATCACTTCAGCCCAGGAGTTCAGGGTTACAGTGAGTTATGATTGTACCACTGTACTCTAGCTTGGGTGACAGTGAGACCCTGTCTAAAAATTTATAGAGAGAGGCCAAGCAAGGTGGCTCATGCCTGTAATCCTAGCATTTTGGGAAGCCAAGGCGGGTGGATCACTTGAGGTCAGGAGTTCAAGACCAGCTTGGCCAACATAATGAAAACCCATGTCTACTAAAAATTCAAAAACTAGCTGGGTGTGGTGACGAGCGCCTGTAGTCCCAGGTACTCAGGAGGCTGAGGTGGGAGGCTTTCTTGAACCCAGGAGACAGAGGTTGCACTGTACTCCAGTCTGGGTGACAGAGTAAGATTCTGTCTCAGAAAAAAAAAAATGTGTGTGTGTGTGTGAGAGAGAGAGAGAGCTCTCTCTAGAATATATATATTCTATATATATAGAATATATATATATGTCTCTACAATATGTCCCTGTCTCTAGAATATATATATATATATGCATGTATGTATGTTTATCTGTGATCTGACAAAGGCACTCTGTATTTACTACTTACGAGCATAGCTTTTGTATGTCATGTACAGTGTGCCTTTATCGATCTAAGAGAAGTGTTTTCTCCCCGAGTAATATTAAATAGTTTGAAGTTATTTTAAGTTGCCAGGTGTGGTGGCTCACACCTATAATCCCAACACTTTGGGAGGCTGAGGCGGGTGGATCTCGAGGTCAGGAGTTCAAGAGCAGCCCAGTCAACATGGAGAAACCCCACCTCTACTAAAGATATAAAAAGTTAGCCGGGTGTGGCGGCGCAGGTCTGTAATCCCAGCTACTCTGGAGGCTAAGGCAGGAGAATTGCTGGAACCCGGGAGGCGGAGGTTGCAAGTTATTTCAAGTTTCTAAAATCATACATCTGACTTTAATAAGCACAGAAACAAAGTCTTCATTTCTTCTATGTGGACTTCTCTGTAGGCCCTTTCCACGGTTATTGTGCACAGCTACAAAACAGAAGAACAGTGGCCAGAACCTGGAAGAGGACGTGGGTCAGAGTGAACAGAAGGCAGATCCTCCTGCTACAGAGAAGACCCTCCTGGAACAGAAGGTCAAGTTGGAGGAGCAGCTGAAGGAGACTGTGGTGAGGACTGTCAGGCTCCTGTGGGGACGGGCTCAGCTGATGTTTCTCCCGTGGGCCACATAAAGGTTCCAGGTTTCACTGGTGACAGACCAAAGCCAGAGTTCAGCCATTGTCCATAGCCTGCAGTGGGCTCAGGTGGCCAGTTACTGCCAAAGCCAGGACTAGAACCCAAATCCTGTGCAGCTCTGGTTCCAGCAAGAGAATAATGGTTACACGCTGTATTTGCGTTGAATTCTAACTTAAAGTCGTCTTTACAAATGAGGACTACTCAGTAAGGTTGTTTAGGCCGGGACCTAGGAGAAGCAGCAGAAAATTCTAAGTACCAGTGTTGGAGGCAGGAGTGTGGTTTTATGCCATGCTCTCATAGGCAGGTAGGAGTTTTATGAATTAGTTACATGGATTATTACTGCATGTAAAAACACATGGGTGGCACAAATCAAGCTCCTGAAGGGTTTGAGAATGACATCAGACCCTGAGTGCTTGCACCGTTCCAAGCCCATTACCTGTGCAGAGCCAGGGCTCAAGGCAGGAGCATCTGGACTTGGGGCCCTTGCCCCTCGCCACTGCACAGTGATTGCCTGAAGACTGCAAATGGATGCGGTGTAGAGGCCCCGGCAGAGCAATTCAGGAAATGTTAAAGAGAGAAGAGCTGGCTGGGCACAGTGCCTCACCGCTCTGATAGCGCTTTGGAAGGCCGAGGCAAGAGTGTTGCTGGAGCCCAGGATTTCAAGACCAGCCTGGGCAACATAGTGAGGCTCCATCTAAAAAATAAAAAGTTAGCTGGGCATGATGGTGCACTCCTGTAGTCCCAGCCACCCAGGAGGCTGAGGTGGGAGGATTGCTTGAGCCCAGGAGGTTGAGGCTACAGTGAGCCAAGATCACACCACTGCACTCCAGCCTGGGTGATAGAGTGAGATCTTGTCTCCAAAAAAAAAAAGACTAGCTCAAATGGGTGAACTTACAGGAAGGTGGTGAGACATGAGGAATATACTGGAACTCGGATGCTCACACAGGAGTGTTTGAACTGAGCCACCTCTGAGCAGCACTGAACATTAAAGGATTGTGAGTGCAGCTTTCATTCAGCTGGACTCAGTCACATCTCAAAGGTAATAATAAACGTTACTTCTGTTTTGACTCAGAGTTAGTTATAGTTAGTAAAGTTAGTAAATTCTGGGTCTCATCCCACATATGGCTTGCTTTCCTATGACTTTGTTCTATATTAATATAAATCTCCCTTTCCCTTTTTTCTTTTAGGAAAAATATAAACGAGCTTTGGCAGACACTGAGAACTTGCGGCAGAGGAGCCAAAAATTGGTGGAGGAGGCAAAATTATACGGTACTTTAAATACAGCATGGTGTTGATTCTGGAAAGGAGACCATTGGGGCGGCGGGGGGAAGGCCATGCATGCAGCAGTGTCAGAGAGCAAGGCTGTGGGGTTTTGTGGTGGTGTTTCTTAAAATTACCCACCCATTGGAATTCTGAGGCAACTGATTTGACAAGTTATTAAATAAATTGCCTACCCATCAGGTCAGCATGCTCACCATTTAGAACTGCCCTGTGCATTGGTATGGAGTGCAAATGATCTTTCACTTCATCCAGGCATTCAAGCCTTCTGCAAGGACCTGCTGGAGGTGGCGGACGTTCTGGAGAAGGCAACGCAGTGTGTTCCCAAAGAAGAAATTAAGGACGATAACCCTCACCTGAAGAACCTCTACGAGGGGCTGGTCATGACTGAAGTCCAGATCCAGAAGGTGTTCACAAAGCATGGCTTGCTCAAGCTGAACCCTGTCGGAGCCAAGTTCGACCCTTATGAACATGAGGCCTTGTTCCACACGCCGGTAGAGGGGAAGGAGCCGGGCACAGTGGCCCTAGTTAGCAAAGTGGGGTACAAGCTGCACGGGCGAACTCTGAGACCCGCCCTGGTGGGGGTGGTGAAGGAGGCTTAGCTGCCGTTGACGGGGTGGGTGTTTTTTAACGCTGTAACTCCTAAGGCTGCTTCATTGTTCCTCGTCTGTGAGCACATTTGACCTTTTCCCAAACCTTATTGGAAAGCGAAGTAACTCGTGGCTAAACAGAAAATGTAGCCGATTGCACAGTTGCGTTACTGAACTCTGATTCAGGAGCCTGTTCCCTGATTGTTAGTGCCACACGGTGCATGTTTCCACAGACTTTCTGAAGAGCTCAGTGGGCCCTGCCGGGTGTCTGGAGCACCCAGACTCTCCTGACACCAAAGTATTTTAAACAAATAAAAAATCTTGGGGAATTCCATTTGGCTGCCTGGACGCGCCAGTCTGCACTGAGCGTCCGCGGCTCACTGCGGTGCGTGAGCAACTGGCATACGTAGCCCGTTGTACATTTCATTCATAAAGGGAAGGCAAGAGTTGAAACCTTTTTCTTACTTTAAAAAAAGTATGATCTTTGTGAAGAACAGTGAGTTCGTTTGTCATCAGTCCACAGCCGACTGAAACTGACCGCTGAGAAATGCCTGGGCACTGACAATCCTCAGCACCTTTCTTTGGACAGGAATTGAGCTTGGCCAAGTTCATTTTACCCTGTTTTGTTCATCTAAATGCAGACACATTTAAATCATATCCAACTAGTTACTAATGACCTCAAGGTGTATTTCCTGGCAAAATGGACTTTCTCAAAATAGAACTGCACACTTGGTGTACTTTAAATGTTGACGTTTAATTTAAAAGTTTTATTTAAGAGGATTAAAGCCCTAATGTTTATTTTCCTACTTTCTGATAAAAATTTTGTGTCCTCTGGTGGAGATCCTTACCATTGAGGCAGGCACGACTTATCCTTCCCATTCTCTGCTCCAGCCCTGAAGCTGTCAGCTTGACACATGCATACACACGCTTACCCACATGCACATGCTTCTACACAGAAAAGAGAGCCACACTCCGCCGGTGCAGCTGCAGCATGTCATGGTGAGAATATGAAACACCCAGGAGCCGCAGCAAAGACACAGGACTTGCAAAAGGTGATCTGAGGACTCCTGCCAAAGGACTCACTCTTCCTCATTTACATGGTCATCTAGGGCTTAGAAAAAGGCTGAGTGATTGGAGTCTCTCACGAATGAGAGAAGAGCTAACCTTTGCTGCGTTTGCTTCTAGGTGAGGGGCTTCTAGAATTGAAGATGATAATCGAAGCCATTTACTCCATAGAAAAGATGGGGCATAGTCAGTTTATTTTCACTTCTAATTTTAAAAGGTGCAGGTAATGGTCCCATAATATTTCAACCTGGGATACCATTCCCAAACATTTTCCTCCTTTAAGATATCTTAAATGAATTTGGTCAGAAACAACTGTTAAGACAGCGTAGTCTATTGGAGAAAACAGGACTGGGCGCTCCAGCGCTGCCTGTTTTCACTGTGCTGCTGTGCGTGCGTCATCGCCCTGTGGAAATGAAGGCTAGGAAACGTAATTATCAACTAATTTTATGAGTGTTTGCAGTCTCCTCCCTTTTCAGCTACAACTGCAATTGCTAAAAATCACTTGACACATAACCTCGAGGCCATTGCTCAATGTGGCAGAATATTTTTATACAGTGAGTTTGTCATCCACAGTCAACACTCAAGTCGGTTATCATCGGAAATGCTGAGAACCAGAAGTGTTTCAAATTTCAGTTTGTTTTGTTTTCCTTCAGATTTTGGAATATGGTTGAGCATGGCTCAAGCACAGGCATATGTTCTGAGAAATGCGTCGTCAGGTGGTGTCGTCTGCTCCACACCTAGGCTCTAAGGCGCAGCCTACTGCTCCCAGACTGTAGAGCATGTTACTGTACGGATGCTGTCAGCAGCTGTTGACAGTGATACCTGTGTATCTGAACATGCCTCAGCATAGAACAGGTTCCCTCACTGACTGAAAGCAGATTCCCTGCTTGACTAATTGCATTATGCTTACTGGTTAAGTATCCCCAATCCCAAAATCCAGAATGCTCTAGGCCAGGCACCGTGGCTCACGCCTGTAATCCCAGCACTTTCAGAGGCCGAGGTGGGCGGACCACCTAAGGTCAGGAGACCAGCCTGACCAACACAGAGAAACCCCGTCTCTACTAAAAATACAAAAGAATTAGCAGGGCATGGTGGTACGTGCTGGTAATCCCAGCTACTCGGAGGCTGAGGCAGGAGAATCACTGGAACCTGGGAGGTGGAGGTTGCAGTGAGCTGAGATTGCACCATTCATTGCACTCCAGCCTGGACAACAAGAGCGAAACTCAAAAAAAAAAAAAATGCTCTAAGTGAGCATCTTGAATGTCATGGCAGTGTTCAAAGTTTCAGAGTTTGCAGCACTTCAGATTCCTGCTCAGCCTGTAATAGGAAAGCGTCTCTTAATTAAATCCGTATTTACAGTAGACAGACACTGAAAATTTCTTCAGCTACATTCTAGTAGTTATTGGACTTAGCATAGTGCAGCATGGGTCAGGTGCATGTGTGGACAGTCAAAACCAGGACTAGAACTCTCAGGCATAATATGGAAGCCAGCCTGGCTCCCTGACTCAGACTCACTTTGCTTTCTCTGGCTGTTCTGCTTTGAGGGAGGAGAGCAGCTGGCATGAAAGGGTTTCTGCTTAAGAGAAAGCAACTTTAATTTTCTGGAGGAAAAACTCGTTTGATACAAAGTACCAAACTGCAGTATGTCGTGTAACAATCTGTATCTGCGTTTGAACTGTGACCGACCCCCAGGTCTGTGTGGCTTTGAGAAGTCACCTTTCAGAATGAGAGGTAAGAAGCAAGCAGTGACGCACTTTTGTTCTCAACTTGTTTAATATGGAAAAGGGTAATCAAAACGCTGTTGCTGTTTTTAATACATTCTTGGAATGTTGGCCATTCAGACAGCGATGAAGAGTTATCCAGCTTTTTTGACTCAAAGATAGTTTGCTTAGATTTTAACAAGACCGAATTCCATGGGATTATGGTGGCTGATTTATCATGAGAATCAAATATAAATGTGGAGGCTCTGAGCTGCCGACAGAGGTTACGACCTAAGGACTACCGTGACAGGGACAGTCGCCAACCACACGACCATTCCCTTGGAACAAAGGGTTAATACTTTAACATAAATTAATTATACATTCATTATGGTGTTTTAAAACAGTCAAGCCTAAATAAATTCTTCATACCATCAAAAAGATATACATAGTAGAAACCTGCTTCAGCAGTTTTTCATTAGACGGCTCTTGGCGTGGGCCATACACATTGACAGGGATGGTCTGCTGCTTCAAGCTTCATATAAGTCTGGCAGTCATTTAATACAAAAATAAGACTAAATTTAAAACCTCACCAAACTAGGATCCTGGCGTTGTAGAAAATCAGGGAGATACCAGAATAGCTAAAGCCTATGGTTCTCAAGTGAGCTTACATCAGTCACCTGGAGGGCTTGTGAAAGCAGCTCGCTGCCCTCCAGTCTGATTCAGAAGGCCAGGTGGGGCCTGCATGTCTGCATTTCTAGCAAGTTCCTAGGGGATCCTGCTGTTGGGCCAGGAACCCCACTTTGAGAACCAATGGGGCTGAGACAACTGTAAAAACTAGCACCGTCTCAACACTGTTCAGTGAGCTTTCTGTCATCCGCATTTATTCTGCAGGGGACACTGTGGAGGTGGCCCTCATACCACTGCTCAGTACTTTACTGTGAAGAGAGAAGTTCTGGGCTTCGCTAAAAGGGAGCACTTCTCCGTCGGCATGCTTTACAACTAAAGCCATAAACAATATATTTGAAATGTTTTAGTTAATGCTGAAAATTTTACCCTAAGGGACCGAAGGATGTAAAAAGAAAGGAAAAGGCACAGTAATTAAGTCATCCTTAGAAATGATGAGGTTTTCTTTCTTTCAAATAACTTCACTTTAATGTAAATTCAAGCCCAGACATTCTGGGAGGTAAACAGTCTCTTGGTACCTACAGGGCCCGAGAGGCAAGTCAACCTCCTGGAAGAGTGGAGTGCTGGCGTCTGAGCACGCCACATGTAAAGCAGGGCCTTGGACCGGAGAGCCCTGAGCAGCCGGAAGACGAAAGACTTCCTCAAGGTTCAGGAGGAAGGTACCGTGGACATCCTTGAACGAGGGCCCCAGAGAAAACCTTGTAGGCGGGGCCCAGAAGAAGCCATTTCTGAGTGTGATTCAGGACAGTGAACCGAGAGCAGCTCAAGGCTCAGGGGAACCACGTGGGTTCCCTCGTGCTCCACCAGAACTGCCACCAGCCAACCGGTCAGCTGGCTCTGGCACGGGCCTGGCCACACTAAAGATGCTTAGCCAGGAGGGCACGCTCGTATTTTCAGTGGAAAGGTACTTGCAACTGAAGAAAATCCTGAGGAAGCTGACGCCAGAATCCAGAGCGCTGAGCTTTGAACTTTTTACAATAGGTTCTTCCAAGCGAGATGCGCTGCCTGTCTAACAGCAGCAACGACCAGCCGTGAAATGGGTTGAGAGGTCCTGGCGGTCCACGTGTCCTGCGTACCTCCCACTAACGTGCTTTCCCATGGAAGCCTGCCCGAGGGCCACAGCCCTACCCAAAGTGAACCAGCAGGTTCTGGCCATATTCAAATGAGGCGCAGGGATTTGGGAACTGCATGCTCAAACTGCTGCCACCAGCAGTTAAGTGGAAGGTCATCTGGTCGCTGTGTTCAACCAACAGATTCCTCTTCGGTTCCCAAGGAAACGCCAGCCTGTTGTCCTCTGGCCTGATGTTCCTCATCTGCTACACAGCAGGAGTCTAGGCTCCAGCTGCCCCCATGTAAAGTGCCATGTGCCCGGGGCTGCACTGGGGTCAGCTGTGGGCAGCATGGGCTCAGAAAAGGGGAGCCTGCAGGCAGCCCCACCTGAGAAGAGCTTTTTGTCACCAGGAAATCGCTGATGGCTTGTCGGTCCAGCAGGAAAACACTGCCCCTGTACCCCACAATAGCTTTTGTACCCTAAGGGAAGAACACTCACAAAATAAAAGGAAGTTCTCCAATCTCACAGTAAGCTCCAAACTGAACAGGTAAAGGCTGAGCATCCGCTCAGTGTGTGACTTGCAGGACTAAGTTCAAATGGACACATTTGCTTCCCCATGATCCAATATAAGACTGTTACTATTGCTTCTTTCAGAGGACCATGAAAAGAATTTATATCGTAAAAAAGGAACTCAATTTGTCTAAAAAAGAGTAACAGTGGGGAAGTGGCTCCCCTCCCCCAAGTCATTTTGGCTGGCGCGCTGTCTGGGCATCAGACTTTCAAAGCGTCTCAGCTTCAAGATGCATCCCTGGAGATCCATCCGCTTTCTGTGAGGAAATTCAAAATCCTTTTCTTTAGGACTTTGTCCAGGTAGCTGGGAAGGCGGCTTTTGGAGGGGATTCCCTGCCGCTTCTGGAGGTGGTCTTTAATTATAATCGTCTTCACAGTCACGTAGCGGGCTGGACTCAAGTTTAAAGAGCTGCAGAGCACCTTCTCACGATCCGACAGGAGCTCAAAGCCCGGAAGGTTCTCGATGGCGGCGAACTCGCCGTCTTTGCCGTCCTCCTTTCCCCGCTTGGAGCCCGCTAGGTTCTTGTTCTCCTTCCTCTTCTCCCGTTTGTGCCGCGCGGCCTCGTACTCTGCCGACTCTTCCATCTTGGTGATGCCGTTTCGCCGGTACCGCTGCAGCTCTCGGATCTTGGCCCTGAGCATTTTTTCTTTGTGCATGTTTTCAAAAAGGTCATCAAACTCCTTGCATGACATGAACTGGTACAGAGGCCTCAGCTTCAGGCGCAGCTCCTTCTCCTCCTTGGTGATCTTGCGCTTCAGTGCCTTTTCCTTCTCCTTCTTGTCCTTCCCCAGGAAGGCTGGCACCAGATTGTAGTCACGAGCGATGTTCTTCCGCCGCTGTCTCTCTCTCAGCTTCCGCACGTACATGTCCACGTGTGCGCGCTTCAGCTCGATCTCCACGTCGTCGTCATCGTAGTTGACCGAGAGCCCACTGATGAGCGTCTCAGCATCCTGGTCGTACTCAATCTCGTAGTCGTCCCGCAGGGGCATGTAGCCCAGCTGCTGCTGCTCGGCCACGGAGATGTCCAGTGGGGGCAGCGGGGTGGTGAGGCTGGGCGAGAGGGGGCCCCCACTGGGACAGGTGTGATCTGTCACGCGGTTGGGGATGGTGTCTGGGATGCAGGCCTTCCCCAGGTTCCCGTGGATGTACATGCTCACGTAATGCTCCATCACCTCTTGGGGAGTCCTCGAAGCACCGACGTGGGCGGCCATATCTTCCTACGATGACAAAGGGCAGAGTTACTTCCAACATTAGGGTGTGAGATTTAGGTTCTGCACAGATTCTCTGAATGATTTTACAAAGGGTGACCTACAGCACTTCCTACAGCACTGTTACCCACCCTCCCAAAGGCATTCAGTCACTCTCGTGAGCTGGCCTCGGGAGAGATGACAGTGTTGGAAGCAACAGCAGTGACTTTGTACATGAAGTGGTAAAGACCCAGAGAAGCGTACGCTCTTGGGGTGAGCTGGTGGCAGGGCTGAGGCCAGAACCCCTGGCTAAGGTCTGGTTTGTTCTCGTTCCCCACCTGGGACCAGAGGAGTCCCCCTAGTACTGCCATTTGCCCCACCATAAACCCTGCACTCTCGGGGCTATCTGAACATCCCAGGACACAGGTGGGCAGGCCAGGGAATGCCTGAACCAGCCTCATTCAGACTAGAAAACAGACTTGTCCCAGGGTGCGAGGCCAGGCCGAGGCCAGGGCAAGGGTGCGGTCTGCAGGAGGGGACCCCATTCTACCATGTTGCCGCCTCCTGGAATAGAAAGGGCCAGGACACATCTGTGACACCCATCCTGGCCTTCATGCCCAGGGGGCTAACATGGCCCTTTCCCAGGCAGTGACTGCTGGTGATGGGCACAGCTCTCTAAAGAGGCAGGCCTTCATTTTAGCACCTTCCACGGTTAAGCAGCTGGCCAGGAGTCTGCCACCCGCTGAAAGCCTTCATCATTCCTACAAGAGGGTAACCCATAAGTATAAGGTTTAATGGGAGGAAACTGTGTAACTCCCTCAATCTTTCCCTTCTGCTGAGAGGCCTCTTCCTCAGTCAACCGCTAAAGCCACTTCAGAAAGTAACTGCCCAAAATGCACACTCATTCCCTGGCCACTGCCTCTCAGCCACCCAGCCCCCCCCTGCGCCACACTCTGCCCGCCAGGGTGTGGGACCAGTGCTGCAGCACCACCAAAGGCCCAGCTGGGACTGGAGAGACCCGCCAGCCCACCCAGGTTGATGACTGACTAGGAGCTGGCATCTGGGAGAGAAGCGCTCTGGGTTCCAGGAATGGATTCCACAGCTGGGGCTTCCTTTGGCACACAGGCCTGGAACCACGGGGCTGGAACCGGACCGGACCCCACCCCCACCCCCTGCCACCTTGGGGCCAAGAATCCCCAGGACTGTGGCTACCAAAGCCAACTGCGGGGCCTCTTTGAGAATCATAAAAAAGATGAGAGCTAAAAGTTGGAAAAAAAAAAATCTGGTCTTATGGGAACAATGACTGCTGCTTTTAGAAACAACACTATTTGCAGCAAATCTGTTCATTTTATTTCCTCTGGAAACCACTGGCCTAAAACGCAATACCAAATCACAACGTCTCCAGCATCTGCCACCACTCTGTGACCTGGGCTAGTCGCTGCCGGTCTCTGAGCCTCAGGTCTGTCGTTGCCAGCAGGAGACACATGCAGCCCTACACACCTCACATGGGTGAGAAAAGGCTTCAGGCCTGGAGTGGGCTGAGTCCCCGCTCATGGAGCAGCCGGGGCAGAGGCCACCAGGAGCTCATACTCTTCCCCACCCCACCTTGGGGCCAGGGAGCCCCAGGATCTGCACTGGCCTCTGAGACAAGTAACTACCGGCCATGTCTACCTAACAGACAAACAGTCCCTGACACCTGCCCTTTAGGAAGGAAAGGGTCCTGTTGGGTGGAAACCGTGGATGAACATCCTGGGGTGCCTGGAGGGTGGGAAAGTCCACCCCAGCACCTCGTGTCTGTGCTTCCACCCCACGGGCAGGCAGCAAGGGCAGAGCCAGCCTTGGCCTGTGCAGCCTCTGCAGCCCGCAGCACCAGCTTCTGTCCAAGGCTGCAGAGGGGCTGCTGCATACACACCCGGTTTAGAGGCCAGTTTCCAGGTGCCTCCAACGGGTGCTGCGCTAGGTTCCCAGGCACATGAGGCTAGGTGGCCGCCTTGTCCCAGAGCCTCCGTGCTGCCAGGTTGCTTAGCCAAGGCTACAAGGTGAGTCACTGGGAACCCCCCCAGCATTGGCCCTGGTCTCTCAAGCCAGTGAGACTAGCAGGGAGAGGCCTGCAAGAGTTCTCACTTGTGGAGATTTTTTAAAAATATACTTACCTGGCAAATTTTCAAGTTAGCAACACCAGGTCAGCCTCCAAAATCCTTCCAAAATCTGGAAGTCTGGGAGCACGAAGCAGCCAGCATCAGCCAGACTCCTCAGTGCACCCTGCAGGGTCTATAGCTCTGTCCTCGGCTCCCCGCCTTGCAGCTCTCAGGAGCTTCCCAGAGCCCCGCCAGACACTGCAGGCCTGGTAGCACCCACCCTGCTGGAAGTGCCCTTCACTCCGAGTGCCCAGGCTCGGGGCCAGGGCCCACTTGGTAGGGCAGTGAGGAGGCAGGTGCGGCCACAGCGCGCCCTCCACCTCGGCAGCTTTCCCTAGTGCTGGACACCGCCAGCTTCCCTCCTGCAGCTCCCATTTATCCCGCAAGAGCAGGTCGCCGGGTCCAGGAAGCCTCCAGTGACCCCCAGGGCTGAGCTCAAATCTGTCCCATCACTTGCTATCCTCTCAGCTTGTTTCCTGACCTACCAGCCCATCTACTGCAGGTTTCTCCAATGAAACTTAAAACTACAGCAGATAAGTGCGTCTACACCCATCATTCCACCAAGTCCTCGAGGCAGTTCCCACAGGGGAGGAGTGTTGTTACTGCCTTTGGTTTTCAGATAAGGAAAGTAAACCTGACGGTGAGCCCCTGCCAAGGGCACGAAGCCAGTGAATGCTGAGCCACTTCAACGCCAGGCAACGTGGCCGGGAGCCCGCGCTCGTCACCACACGTCCCCACCGTCTCACGAAGCAGCGCACACCAGGAGGTAGTCCTAGATGCTTCCTGACACTGTGATAAGAGGCAGAGCAAAGCTGGACCACTGGGCTTTTGCACTTCTTTCTGGAACAACCATGTTTGAGGGGTTGGGGTCAGGCCACAGCTCGGGCTGACCATGCCCCCACGATGTGCAGTGAAGCACAGGCCTTTCACGAAGCCAACACTGTGCCTGAGGCTGCCAGCCCTGCAGGCTTCAGGGAGCATCTCCTGTCCTGGTCGATGCTGCAAAGCCCTGTGAGCCTGCTGTCCCTCGGTGGCCCCAATGCTGTCCTTTCCTAAACCCCATTTGGACTGTGAAGGACGAGGCAGAGGACAGCTCGTCCCGGCCCTGGTGGTCTGGGGCCAGGCACTGGGATGGAGGCTGCGCTACATCTCCAAAGGGAGGCCCAGCTCCAGCTCCTTTTTCTTCAAATGAAGAAGCCTCAAAAAGCCAGGAAGCTGGGAAGGCCCAGTTCCCCAGGGACCTGGGTGTAAGGGAGGGGGTCCCGCCAGGGAAGGGCATTCTGTGGGCAGAGCCCTTAATGAGCAGCTGGACACACCGGGTAGTCCCTGCAGGGCCAGGAGGAAACGAAATCCGTGGGGCAGGGAACTGGACTGTGTCTTAAAGGACAGGAGGGAACCACCGGCCCCACGGACGGAGCAAGGTAAGAAACACATTAGCCACAGGCCACAGGTGACATTTCCCATCTGCACAGGTCAGAGAGCCCTGATAAGTCGCCTGCCTGGCCGTCACCTGCCACCCAGGCCACCAGCCCCTCTTAGGAGCTCCAAGTCCTGCCTCCATGTCCCATGGGCTTCCAGCTGACTAGGCTGTCCTCATCACCTCCCACAGCCAAGTCATTCCAGCACCTCCAGGCTCTCAGCCTCAGACACTGGACCAACTATGGCCACCTGCAGCTGGCGACAGGACAGAGTGGCAAGGCAGGCACGGACGCCAACCGCCCTTGAGGCTGGCACACCAGCTCAGTCATGGCCATGCGGCGGCCCCAGCTCTTCCCTCTTCCAGCCTTGTCTGTCACCTTTAAAGAGCTGACTTGAGGACACCAAGCCACCGTCTCCTCCCAGCTCAGCAGGCATGTACCTCTGAACCCAGAGGCTGGGGACTCATTGGCTTGGCAGCCCACGCTGTCCGTGGCCACTGTCCCCAGCCTTTTCCAATGGGAAGCCCTGTAAGCCTCAGTTCTAGGTCTCTCTGAACTCAGAGACCTTAGTGACTTAGACTTGTCATTGGCCCTCAAGGTGACTGACACCATCAGGTCAGATAAGGTTACCTGTGACAGAGAATTCGAAAGTGGCATTCTCACTGTGGAAAACAGCAGGGTGGTTCCTCAAAAATCATAAGGCCAGGTGCAAGGGCTCAGCCTAATCCCAGCACTTTGCGGGGGCTGAGGCAGGAGGCTCCGTTGAGCCCAGAAGTTCAAGACCAGCCTGGACAGCATGGCAAGACCCTGTCTCTACAAATAATTTAAAAATTAGGCAGGTGTGGTGGCACATGCCTGTAACCCCAACTACTTGAGAGGCTGAGGTTGGAGGATCACTTGAGCCCAGGTCAAGACTGCAGTGAGCCATGACTGTGCCACTGCACTCCAGCCTGGGTGACAGAGTGAAACCCTGTCTTTAAAAAAAAAAAAAAAAATTACACACAGAACCTAATGTAGCAATTGCACTTTTATTTACCCAAAAGAACTGAAAGTAGGATCCTGAAGGGATCCCTGAACACTTCATATGTTCAAAGCAAGCCTTATTCCCGATCGCCAAGAGGTAGAGGCAGCCCAGTGTCCATCACAGATGCGTGATAAGCACACTCTGCCACACGGATGACAACAGACTGTTCCGCCACGAAAGGAAGGCCCGCAGCACAGGTGGCCCCGAAGACATGATGCGAAGTGGAAGACACGAGCGGAAAAGGACAATGCTGCAGGATCCCACTCATGTGAGCTCCCTAGTGCCACAGACGGGAAGTAGACTGGGAGTGCCAGAGGGAGCGGGTGAGTGTTGAATGGGGAGAGTTTCAGTCTGGCAAGATGAGAAAGTTCTAGAGGTGACTGGCGGTGGCTGCACAGCCCTGTGAGTGGACTTCATGCTTCCAGACTTGGACACTTAAAAACGGTTCCAGTGGTAAATTTTATGTTGCACATGTTGTATCACAATACAAATCACATTTTAGAAAGTGACAGACACGTCTTACCACTCTACCCCGTGGTTCTTAAGTGGGGGTCCCAGGGCAGTCACAGCAGCAGCACCCAGAAAGTTGTTAGAAATGCAGCTTCTCAACCCCACCCCGACTCAGCAGCTTGAGGGTGGGGGTGACTCATTGAAAGCTAACCCTCCTGGGTGTCCCGCTGCAGGCTGGAGACCCCCCTCTGCACGCCCTGCCCCTCCTGGCCACTCTCCAATCCGGGCTCTCCCTGGCCCCTCCAGCCATCCTTAATGGCGATCCCTAGAATCCCATCAGGACGTTCAGGGCCTGGGGCTGACGCACTGGAGGCTTCTGCCCCTGGGGGGGGGAAGGTAAGGCCCCCCTTCCCATGGTTCCCAACCGCACCTCAAGCTCTCTGGAGTTCTTTCCATCCATCCAAATTTCCAGACCTCAGCCTCAGAGGTGGCAATCCAGCAGATTTAGGGGGACCCCTGGGAATCCCAGGGGATCCTGCAGCATGGTTGGTGAACCAATGAAACGGATGGTTCTAGGCATGGAGTCAGAAGGCTTGGGTTCAAATTCCACAGTCCCATGTCACCCACAGTTGTTTCCTCATTTGTAAAAGTGGGGAGCATCGCCTGGCGCGGTGGCTCACGCCTGTAATCCCAGCACTTTGGGAAGCTAAGGCAGGCGGATCACAAGGACAGGAGACTGAGACTAGCCTGGCCAACATAGGGAAACCCTGTCTCTACTAAAAATACAAAAAAATTACCTAGGCATGGTGGCACACGCCTGTGGTCCCAGCTACTTGGGAGGCTGAGGCAGGAGAATCACTTAAGCCCAGGAGGCGGAGGTTGCAGTGAGCCAAGATCGCACTCCAGCCTGGCGACAGAGCGAGATTTGGTCTCAAAAAAAAAAAAATGCAGGAAGCATCTGTCTCAGGGATTATGGGGCGGGAAGACAGTGAGGGGTGTGTCACAGCACCTGCTCAGGGCCTGGTACTGGTGAGCAGATCCTGGATGATCACAGAGCCTGAGCTGGCTACAAACCTGTCACACTCTTGTACCTGGCACCCAGGGCTTTTCACGAGCTTCCACCATCACCCCAAGCTGGCTTTTGCCTGGTCCTGAATACACCAGACTCTTAAAATGCAAAACCCTTCCTTCCTCCACACTCTCCTCTACCTCCACAGCCATTTCATGTCCCCTCTGCAGGACATCCTGAGGCCCCCTTGCCCACACAGCACCTGCCAAGTGAATCAGCCATCTTGCTCCCAGCCCATTCTCACCACAGGGGCTGGGCTACCTGAATGGATGAGAATGAATGCATGCACAAGGCAGTGATCATGTATGTGTCTGCCTTCTGCCGCCTCCTGGGTATCTACCATGATCTCGAAGGCTGTAGCTCTACTCGGGACACCCCACCTGGCTCCAGGAAGGAGGCTGAGTGTTGACGTGTGTGCACGAAGCCCTCCATGGTTCACAGAGAGCTTCTCACACTCATTTGAACCCCACTTCTCCACCAAAGCCCTCCTGACCACCTCTACAGCGGAGCACTGGTCCTCCTCAAGCTCCTCAGTGTCAGTCCGGTTTCTCTGGCAACCAATCAACGGCTCCAGCTCCTCTGCCACAGCTGCGACTTGCCCTTAGCTGTCACCTGTGTTTGTGCTCCTGTGCTCCAGCAGGGCCTGCAGCCTCGAACTCTTGGAATCCTGCACAGAACCCATCACAAACCAGCCATCTAGGGACACCAAACCCCGCTGATCTGACTCTGGGTCACCACTTGCCAACTCTACCCCATTGTTGCCAAGGTCCTTTAACCCATCCTCTCTGGCCCTCGCTAACACACACACATGCCAGCACACAGGTTGTCCCCAAGCCCCCAAGTGTCACTGTTAACCCTGCTCAGTTATATCCCATTCCCTTCAAGCCCCATGCCCCAGCCTTGGTACAATGTGTGACCACAATGCTGCCATATCTGGCCACAACCCACCCTCTCCCATGAATCCCACATGTTTAGTACAACCCCCAGCCCCTGTGTCACCATTTGCCATCTGAAAGTAGAACTGAACAGGCCTCATCCTTCTTCACATCACTGTCCCCAACCCCCACACCATCTCTTTCCACACTCACCGTCCCAGCCCGTGAACCCAGACCCTCCCCCACACTAATCTCCAGTGAATCAGGTCAAGTCCTTCCAGTCTATCCACTCCTGCGGTGGCACCGATAGCCTCCCAGCCTCTGACCTACATTGCTTAATGCTCTCGCACAGAATGGGTGAGGCCCAGGCTTTGGAGTCACACAGGCCTGCATTCATTCCTGGCTCTATCACATGAAATGCCACGGAACCCTGTACAAGGTGCTTAGTTTCTTAGAGCTGCTGTTCTTCAACTGTAAGAGTAAGAACCCAGCCCTGGGGCTGCTATGAAGATCGCTCCAGACCTGTGTGAGAAGAGCCTAGCCCAGAGCCGGCAGAGTTAAATACCTGCAAGTGGGACACGCCAGCTCTGTGCACACAGCTGGATGCATGCTCAGAAGAGCAGCACCCATCTCAGAGCTGCAGAAGAGCCTCAGAGGAAGAAAAGTGAAGTCCCGGGGGAAAGCAAAGAGTTTCTGCCGGGGAGGTGGCAGCTGGACGGAATACGGCGCCTCACCACTCGTGGGTGGTCACGGGTCAGTGCACCCCCTGCGCCTTGGCTGCAATGCAGGCTCTCAGGCCTCGCCCTGACCTCACACTGGTGCGGTGGAGAAGGCCCTGACCGCAGCCTAGCCAGGCCCTCTGTGCACCAGGCCCAAGCCCTAGGCATCCCCTTCCTCTCCTGGCTCTGTCTCCTCTAACTGCTGAGTCAGAATCTGCATTGGAACCAGCTCCCATGCGGTCTGTGTGCACCTTAGTTTGGAAAGGATTATCTTCCAAAAGAGCCTCTCCACTTCCAGCCTGGTTTCTTCCAAAACCACGTAAATGTTTTCGATGCCGGGGTCTTGTGTTTTGTGGATTTTACAGAGTGCCGCACGGAAGGCAGTGCAGCCAGTGTAGTCAAGAGCACAGGCTCTGAAGTCAAACTGGTCCGTCCAAAGCCAACTGCCCACGGCCGCAGGGAAAATGTCAAGACAGACACACAGATAGACCAGCAAGGCTCTCCGCCTCCTTAGCTGCTAAGGTAGAGACAAGTGCCGGGACGGTGAAGGGAAGGGCCCTCTGAGGCACTGCTATTTACGTGGAAAGACCGATCCTGGGCATGATTCGGGGGAAGGGCACTCTAGGTAGAAGAAATAGAAAACAATCAAGGGAGGTAACAGATGAGATGTCACTGCTCAACACTTCTAAGGCCATGCGGGCTGCAGAGTTTAATCAAAGTAAAAGCCACTGAGGCCGGTGTCAGGCGAAGCTTGCTCTGGTTACGGTGTGTGGAATGGGGTACCAGGGAATAACGAACAAGGTGGCTCCAAAAGCGGCCAAGGCGAGCAGTGAACATCGGCGGGACGAGCCGTAAGTGGCTCGCTCTGGAGGTACTGTGAGGAGCCTGCTGATAACTGGATCAGGAACTTGGTGGAACAAGGAACTAAGGACTACGTCCACAGGGCACTGAGAGCAGGGAGGACACAGGGAGGAGGCCGGACATGGAGGCCTGCTGCTAGGGAGGAGCTCTGGGCCTAGGACCAGTCCGTACCTCACTTTAGGCTCCCTGAATGCAGGCGTAAAGCCTTCGCTTTCCTTCAGAGTCCTCTGCCACTGCAGAATCCGCACAGAACACATGCTCGGTGCATACCCGCAAACAGCACGGAAGGACAAGGCGGGAAAGTTTCTGAAAAGTGGCCATCGCGATGCTGGGGCCCATTAGGTAAGGATTCGGAAAGCAGCATCTTTTCTAAGGAGCAGGGAGGAGAACCAAGATTTCAGGGCTTCAGAATGGGTATGTGAGGCGGCCCTGAGGACTGTCAGGAAAGGAAAGCAGACAGCAGTGAAAGCAGCCCAGGCAGGACTGCTGGAGAGGCGGCAGCGCGCTGGATGCTGTTCCGAGAAGCAGGCACCTGGCGGAGCAGGGGAAGGCTCTGGAAAGCTAAGGGCACCGGGGGTGTCTCACTCCCCTCCTTCTCGGGGTGCCTGGCATGGCCACATGTGCAGGTTATGAGTGGGAATACAGCTAGAGATGTTCTTGCGAACACGGATGCAAGCTTCCAGAGTGGAAGGAGAGCTGGGAACAAAGGTGTTCCTCTCTCAAGGACAGAGCCTGGCACACGATGTTGCCAGCGTAAGTGGATGCAGTCCAGCTCTCACCGCTCCCCGCACAGAGCCGTCCCTACAGAAAACTCAGAGGTAAAGAGCAAAAGCCCCCGGCCAGGCCGCTTTCTTCATTCTTTACTGACCACTCGAACCATGTCGCGGGTGTTGTGGGGACCCAAGCACAAACCAGGCACGCTACCCACAAAGAATCTGTGCATTGGCGGACCACGCAGGGCACATGCAGACATGACAGAGAGCGAACGGGGCCGCAGCAGAGACCCCGAGACAAGCCGCGGGGTGCCCGCCGTTCTCCTTCCCTGGTGCTCCTGGTGCTTTCCGCCGAGTCTGTGGGCCTGACTGCCTCCACGAGCTCAGGTAAGGCACCGCGTCCCGCCCAACGTCTGCACTCGGCAAACGCCTGTGAAGGCGTCCCTGCAGGCGGGGAGATGGCTCTGCTGTCAGCAGCCAGCGTTCAGCGCCCCGCTCGGCCCCGTCCCGGCTGTGTGACCTTGGGCGCGCCACAGCCTCTCTGAGCGTAGGTCCCGACAGGTGCCCGACTACACGGCGGCAGCGTCGCCCTCCCCACCTCCGGGGCCTTCCGGGGTGCGGAGCGAGCGAGCAGGGCCGGAGCTGCCTGTGCGCCCGGTTACAGGCGAGGCGCGGGCCTTCCTGCGCCCTAGCCGGGGCCCGGCCCCCGTCGCGCCGCTCACCCAGTTTCCGAAGCCGAACTGCTCGATGGCGTCCAGCAGCAGCTGCTCCTCGCGGCTGGTCCAGCCGCCCTCGGCCTCGGGCCCCCAGAGCGTGAAGCGCCCGCCGTCCACCAGCTGGTAGCCGTGGTAGCGGCGGTGGTGGCCGATCTCGGCGCCGGCCGAGAAGCACTCGGGGCACAGCTCGATGTCCTGGCACTCGGTGCAGCGGAAGCGCAGCGGGCTCACCTCGGCCAGGCAGTACACGCAGTACTTCTTCCCCAGCTCCGCCATCTTCCCCCGCTCGCCGCCCGCCGCCCGGCCCGCCGCCGCCGCCGCCGCGCCCCCGGCCGTCAGCGCCCCGCCGCCCGCGGGACCCGCCGCCGCCGCCGCGCACGAGCAACCGCCGCCCGCCGCCGCCGCGGCCGCCGCCACCGCGGCCCCAGCCCAGCCGCCGCCGGAGCCAGCCAGCCGGGCCGCGTCCCGCCTCAGCACGCAGGCGCCGTCCGGCCCGGCCCGGCCGCCGCCGCAGCCGCCGCTGTCGCCCCGCCGCATCGCGCAGGCGCCCCGCGTGCGCCACCTTGCGGACGCCCGGCCCGCCGCTCTGCGCCTGCGCGCCCCTCGCGCCGGCCGCCGCCGTCTTTCCTAGAGCCTCTTGGACGCCCCGCCCCAGGCCCGGCGGTGGGAAATCGCCAGTCAGAAAGCCCAGCGGGGGCGCCACGCCCCTCGCGGCGAGAGCGCACGGCCGCTTCCAATCAATCTCGCGTAGCGCCAGCTTGCGGCCTCCCATTGGCTTGCTCTCGCCGGGAGGCGGGGTGAAGAGGCTGGGCGTCGGCCTGTCGCCTGGCCAATCGCGGGGCCCAGCGCTCGCGCCCTCGGTTGCCCCGGGAAACCTAACAGCCTGCGTTCGGGCTGCGCGGCTCCGGCTGGACGGAGATGGACGGCCGCTCCGAGCACACTAACGACCCCAGCGGGGAAAGCGGAGACCGGGAAAGCCTGGCCGCGCGGCCGTCCGGGATCAAGGCCAGCTCTGGCCCTCCGACGCCGCCCGAACCCGGGCAGCCGGAGTCGGAGCTGGAGGAAGAGGAGGAAGAGGGGGCTTCGCAGAGAGGCACCGCCACGGACCAGCAGGCCGAGGCCCGGAAAGGGCTAACGGCCGCCGAGGCCGAGGGCGAGGAGGGGCCTGGAGCGCCGGGGAGGCCAACCGAGCCCCAGCCCGCGCCCGAGCCCGAAGAGCCGGCGGAGGCCAGGGCTGAGGAGCCCGTCCAGCCGGAGCCCGGAGCCGGGCCCCTGGAACTAGAGGCGGAGGCGGGGGCGGAGGAGGAGCTGGAGCAGGCCGCGGAGGGGAAGGAAGCCCAGTCCCAGACCTCCCTGCCGGTGCCCAGGATCAGCTTGGAAGAGGCTGCTGCAGCCCCGGAGGCTGAGACAGAGCAGGTGGTGGAGGAGGAGGAGACGCAGGGAGATGGCGCAGAGAGCCAGGGGAGCGGTGGGGAAGGACGCCCGGCCAAGAGCCAGGAAGAGGGGAAGCGCCTCGGTGGAAGGGACGAGCTTGAGGACGTGGAGTGGTCCGAGGAGGTCCAAAGGCTTCAGGAGCAGCAGCTGCGCAGCGACCTCCTGGACCAGTACCGTTCCCTGCTAGTGGAGCGGAATCGCTCCCAGCGCTACAACCTGTACCTGCAGCACAAGATCTTCGAGGCGCTGCGCAAGAAGAAGGGCCTGGAGGCCGCTGAGGTGCCCGACCAGGGCGCAGAGGCCGAGGCCCCCGAGAAAGAGCAAGCGTACCTACGCCATCTGGGCATGCTGGAGGAGCTGAAGAAGCAGCAGGCAGACGACCTGCAGTGGTACCAGCAGGCGCTGGGCCAGCTGAAGCGGCAGTGCCAGGAGAAGCTCACCAGGGTGGAGGAGGAGTGGCGACGCTTCCAGGCACTCAAGAAGCAGGTGGTGATGCAGGCCATGGGCAGCTGTCGGATGAGGGGCGGGCGCCAGGCTGCTCTGCGAGAGGTGGAGCAGATCCAGGCGTTGGAGGATAGAAAGGAGAAGGAGATGAGCGCCGTGCGGCTAGAAAACGTGCAGCTGAAGCAGAGCCTGGTGCATCTTGAAACCATGATGAGGACCCAGGAGGACCTAACCGAGGGTCTGCTCCTCATTGACTTTGAACAGCTGAAGATTGAGAACCAGACCTTCAATGAGAAAATTGAGGAAC
Source organism: Leontopithecus rosalia (assembly GCA_028533165.1). Classification (NCBI taxonomy): domain Eukaryota; kingdom Metazoa; phylum Chordata; class Mammalia; order Primates; family Cebidae; genus Leontopithecus; species Leontopithecus rosalia. The sequence goes on from CM052650.1 coordinate 4,861,651, forward strand.
GAAATGAGGAACTTTTAAAACTTCGCAACAAGGTGACCAACAGTGTACAAGTAATAACCCATGTGAAGGAAAAGCTTCACTTCATGGACATGGAGAACGCATCCAAAAAGACACGGCTGGCAGAAATCGAGGCCCAGGTCGCCCTCAGAAGAGACATCCTGACCAAGACGAAGCAAGCCCGCGAGGGGCTGCGGGCGGACAACATCAGGCTGAACCAGAGGTGCGGGCTTCTAGGCAAGGCGTCACTCCTTCGGGACTTGGAAGAAAAGGTGGACAAGACCGAACTGCTCCGCGGGCGCCTGGAATCCCTGAAGCGCCACCACGCCGGGCTCACTTTGTCCTGCAGAGGCGTGAGGCAGAAGATCACGGAGGCCAGAGCCTTTCTCCCCTCTTGACCGTATCGACGAGAGGAGTGCCAAGTACTCAGGATATGCTGTCCGACCTTATTTTCTTTTTAACCTTTGATGCCATTCTTAAAAAGGCCTGTGATATCTGGGATGGAACTGTATTTTGTATTTATCTCAAAATGTTTCAGCTTCCAAATTAGTGCTGAGCCCAAAATTCAGTTAGGAGTTTTATTTGGGATCGAGCAAAACAGGTCCAGAAAAGCAAAGTGTGACTTAATGTAACTAACTTCTCATGAAAACCTGTTCAAAGTCTTAAGTCTGAGCAATTCCATGATTTCGATGACTTAATACTAAGACCAAGGAGTACTGTTCCTCTTTCATATGTAGGAGGGTTTAAAAGTTCAGTGAATGGGCAAGGTACAAAAAAATCCTGTGCTAATTATTAAATTCTGTGGATTTATTAAACTGTGTAATCCCACTCACTGTTTCAGTTAGAAGCTCATTAATTCCCTTATTCTTTTTTTTTTTTTTTTTTTTTTTTTTTTTTGAGATAGAGTCTTGCTTTGTAGCCCAGGCTGCAGTGCAATGGCACAATCTCAGCTCACTGCCACCTCTGCCTCCAGGGTCCCAGTTCAAGCAATTCTACATCAGCCTACCAAGTAGTTGGGACTACAGGCATGAGCCACCATGGCCAACTAATTTTTGTATTTTTAACAGAGATGAGGTTGGTCAGGCTGGTGGTGTTCTCCTGGCCTCAAGCGATCCACCTCCCTCGGCTTCTCAAAGTGCTGGGATTACAGGCATGAGCCACCATGCCCGGCCTGACAGTCTTCAGTTTCTAATGAAACACGTTTTTGGATCCTCTGAAGAAATGCGTTGATCTGTACCAAAAAATGAAATTTTATTTTCCAGCGAAAACAAAATGACAATTGTATTGCATGATTTGCAAGGTGCAAAATACGTGGCACGGAGGCTGCTGGCATCTCAGAAGACAGCCTTCTGCATCAGCCGGACGCTTTCAGACCTCAACGGGGCATTGCTGTGCACGAGTTCACCGAGCAGCAAATGGTAAAGTGCCTCTTACTCCTGTGTTCATGTTAAAAATACCTGATAGCTCTATTTCCTTAATGTAGTATCAGTGATTATCTTGAAGCTAGGGGCTTGTTTTCATTTCTTCTTAATCCTAGATTGAATTTTGAGATGTGTGGACTTGGGGTTAAATGTTGTCTCCCACTCCTAAACTTTTGATTCATAAAAAATGTGACACCGTTTTTGGTGCTGGATACCTCTGCAGAATGGTGGGAACCCAGCTCTGGGCAGGGGACTCAGTCGTGAACTTTATCTTTGGATGCCATGATTTTGTTTGTTTTTTTGGGGTTTTTTTTTTTGTTTTTTTGAGATGGAATCTCACTCTGTTGCCCCTGCTGGAGTGCAGTGGCATGATCTTCGCTCACTACAACCTCCGCCTCCCAGGTTCAAGCGATTCTCCTACCTCAGCCTCCCGAGTAGCTAGGACTACAGGTGCGCACCACCACGCCCGCCTAGTTTTTTGTATTTTTTAGTAGAGACAGGGTTTCACCATATCGGCCAGGCTGGTCTCAAACTCCTGACCTCGTGATCCTCCTCCTGATCACAAGTTCAGATGTGAGCCATCGCACCTGGCCATGATTTTGTTTTCTAAAGTATGCTCCCTTGGAAGCCAATGAAGTTTGATTAAAATTCCTTTTCTAACTTTCATGGCTTGAATATACGTTAGTTAAATAAAAAAGCTTGGGCTGGTTACAGTGGCTCACACCTGTAATTCCAACACTTAAGAAGGTTGAGGCAGGTAGACTACTTGAGCCCAGGAGTTTGAAACCAGCCTGAGAAACACCTCAAAACCCCATCTCCATAAAAATACAAAAAGATTAGCTGGATGTGGTGGCGCACACCTGCGGTCCCTCCCAGGTGGGAGGATCATTGAGGCCGGGGGGCGGGTGTGGAGGCTGCTGTGAACAGTGATCATGCCACTGCACTCCAGACTGGGCAACACAGTGAGACCCTTCCATTCTCAGTCACTCACTCACCGCCATTTTAGTCTTTACACTTTATATCAAAGCACACCCTGGCAAATAGAACTTCCTGTGTGCCTCATACTAGAAACGGGACAGGCCCACTGGGTTCTTCTGTAGTTGGGGAGGCCTCGAGTGGACCTGGCAGTGATGCTCCGACACCTGACCGAGCATGTGACTTTCATAATGCTGTCCTTTATCCCTCTGATTCACTACAGGGAGAATGGGTATTTTCAGCTGGTTTTGACCCACCAGCGATTATCTAGATCCAAGCAAATCCTCCCTCCCCAGCCTCAAGCCCAGTAACAAGCAGATCTCTCAGAGCACAACAATACGAAGGAGTTTGCCGAGTCTGGCATTGCTTTAAGCTGCAAAGCAAACCTGTCCTAAGTGACTGTACAGTGAGTTATCAGTGTTCTCTCAAATTATAGTACCTTATGCTGGAGACGTTACAATTAATTAGTAGATAATCTTCTGTTAATCATCTCCTACCACAGTTCTTTCCAATGATAGAGCGCTTAATCATGAAACAGCAACACACTCATACATTGATAGATGGCTTCTGAAGAATTCTGCAGACCCTGACGCATTGTGTGTCCTCAGGGCCTCACTGAAGAGCTGTTAGTGCCTCCACAGAAGCCTGTGTGCAGCGCAGCTCAGCCTTTGATCTCCTGCTTAGCGATGGTACTTAGGTACCTGTTCCTTTGGGACAAAGCCCCAGGAAGGCAAAGACTGTCGGTTTGTCACCCTCCCTAGTGGCCAGCACAGGGCCTGGCATATGAATGGTACTCTATAAATATGTTGGATTGATACATTGATAAAATGCCCATCCCATTCATTTTCCAAAAATAAGAATTACTTGAATGCCTACCTATCATGTGTCAGGCACTGGTAGGTCCTGTGTTGGATTCAAAAATAATCCTAGGCAGAGAGAGAATGTCTCAAGACCTAGAACCAGTTAGGGAAAGCAACAGAATGGCAGACTTGTAGTCACAGTGGGAAGGCACTGCAGGTAAAGAGTTGTTCATTCCAGCAGGGAATGCAGCTGCTCCAAATGCAGCAGCTGGGCTAGAAACCTCTAAGACACCATTTCTTAAGACTGTCATCTCCACGGCCGGGCGTGGTGGCTCAAGCCTGTAATCCCAGCACTTTGGGAGGCTGCGACGGGTAGACCACGAGGTCAAGAGATCGAGACCATCCTGGTCAACATGGTGAAACCCCGTCTCTACTAAACATACAAAAAATTAGCTGGGCATGGTGGCACTCGCCTGTAATCCCAGCTACTCAGGAGGCTGAGGCAGGAGAATTGCCTGAACCCAGGAGGCGAGGTTGCGGTGAGCCGAGATCGCGCCATTGCACTCCAGCCTGGGTAACAAGAGCGAAACTCCGTCTCAAAAAAAGAAAAAAATATCTCCTTGTCAAAAAGTACAGGACCCAGAAAATTTTGGCACTGAATACATTTTGAGTGAGATATTATATGAAATTAGACCTTTTTTGAAAAAATAGGTATGAATCAAAACTGAGACACTGAGGTCTGTCCCCTCCAGTGTTAGATTACAGGAAGCTTTCTGGTTTTAGCAGCAGTAGCAAGAGTAAACCAGACCCCTGACTCAAGAGAGCCCAAGGCACCTGAAAAGGAAACACTTTTTCATTGGTAAATGAAAATCATTTTTGCTGACTTAACACATTTGAGATTTTAATTTTTTTTTTTTTTTTTTAGATGGAGTTTCGCTCTTATCACCCAGGCTGGAGTGCAATGGCACTATCTCGGCTCACGACAATCTCTGCCTCCTGGGTTCAAGTGATTTTCCTGCCTCAGCCTCCCGAATGACTGGGACTACAGGCACGTGCCACCACACCTGGCTAATTTTGTATTTTTAGAAGAGACAGGGTTTCTCTATGTTGGCCAGGCTGGTCTTGAACTCCCAACTTCAGGTGATCTGCCTGTCTCAGCCTCCCAAAGTGCTGGATGACAGGCGTGAGCCACCACGCCCAGCAGAGATTTAAAATTTAAGTAGAAATACATGCTTTCTTTTATAAGTTCATCTGTAGTTTTAATTTAGATTTTTTCTCCACTTGCACGGGGTGCCTGTCCATAAAGTATCAGAGCTAATGGACCCAATTTGGTGCTTTTTGTGCTTTGAGCTTTCAGGTAATCTTAATGTCAGAGTGAGGAATCGTGCAAATGCTATGAATGGGAATTGCTGAGGACAGCATTTCAGCTGACTGCATACCTCCTCCTCCCAACCAACATTCCCCCAAAGGACCGTCCAGTTTTAAATCACCAATGATTAAATTGTACATATTTTAATTTAATAATTCTTGAGATGAGTCTTGCTCTATTGCCCAGCCTGGAGCACAGTGGTGCGATCTCAGCTCACTGCAATCTCCACCACCTGGGTTCCAGCGATTCTCCTGCCTCAGCCTGCCTAGTAGCTAGGATTACAGGCACCCATCACCATGCCTGGCTAATTTTTGTATGTTTAGTAGACTGTGACAGGGTTTTGCCATGTTGGCCAGGATGGTCTCGAACTCCGGACCTCAGGTGATTCACCTACCTCAGCCTCCCAAAGTGCTGGGATTACAGGCATGAACCACCACACCTGGCTAAATATGTATGTATCTTAATAAAATTACACCCTCCCTAATTTTAAAATTGATGATGTCTTCTAACACTTCACCCACAGAATGCCAAGGGTGAATACGAGGGTCTGTCTAGGAGCAGACATGGCATGTTCCTAAGACCCTGGAATCAGGCTGAGCTGGATCCAGCTTTCTTCAGCTGTGACCTAGGACCAAATACTTCAGCTTTCTAAGCCTAAACGCACTCCCTTGTAAAATGGGAAAATTTTATTTATAGGAAAAAAGATCAGAATTTAAAAACAGTATCTTTTCTCTAGGTGGTAAAATTAAAAACAACTGAAGACAGTTGTTTTCTAAAACAACATGAAGACATGTTTTTCTGCATTTCCAAATTTTATGTAATAAACGTACTTAATTTAGGAGGAAAATCCCGAATTAAAAAAAAATTCTTAGGTTCAAGAGTATGAGATACTAGCAGTTTACACGTGAAGGGCATGAGTCTACCGACCCATGGCAACGTTTCTGTGGGTGTTTTTTGTAAATGTAATTAGTAGTTCTGCTTATTTTTATTTAATCTTCCCAAGCCAGTGGACAAGGGTTGGATACCCTTTTTTTTTTTTTTTTGAGACAGAGTCTTGCTCTGTCACCAGGCTGGAGTACAGTGGTACAATCTCGGCTCACTGCAACCTCCACCTCCTGGGTTCAAGCAATTCTTCCACCTCAGCCTCCCAAGTAGCTGGGACCACAGGCGCATGCCACCATGCCCAGCTAATTTTTGTATTTTTAGTAGAGACGGGGTTTCACCATGTTGGCCAGGATGGTCTCGATCTCCTGACCTCCTGATCCGCCCGCCTCGGCCTCCCAAAGTGCTGGGATTACAGGCATGAGCCACCGCGCCCGGCCGGGCTGGGTACCCTTTTTAACCTTTGGTAACAGAAAAGAAAAATGAGCTTTAGGGAATTCAAGAAAATTCCCCAAGGTCACAGAGTCCCTAAGTGGCAACGGCTGGCTACAAGACTTGGCCCCCAGGGTCCTGTTCTTCACCTCTGGCCAGAGTGCACCTTACACTTGGGTTTATATTTGGCCGGAGCAGTTTCTACCAGCAGCTCCAGAGCAGGGCAAGAAGCTGGAGGAACAGTGTTTGAGGATAAACTGTGAGGTTCTGGAGTCCAGAGTGATGCTTCGAGTCCAGGAGTAACTCATTCTGTTGTAATTCCTGGGGAGAAGGTAATTCGCCTCATTCCACACAGAACCCCAGGCAGCTCAGGCACCCTGGAAAACGGAGCTTTGGCAGCGAGTCTGGGGAGACAGTGTCTTGGCATGACCCTGCCCAGTGCAGCCAGAGCAGCCTGGCTGCAGGCAGTGTTCACAGGAGCCTGTGTGGGCAGGCCAGTGCTCTGGGCCTGTCTGGCCACTCTTGTTCACGGCCAGGTTCCTGGGTAGGTGGGCAAGGGCCTGAGTCTCATTAGCAAATATTTGAGCACATGTGTACCACACAAAGCAGATCCACTGGTTTCCCTGGGAACCCTACAAGCCCCTCCACGTCCTGCCACGGGCCCACCTGAGGACTGACCCTCGGCCCTGAGGCTTCCCTCTGCTAGCCAGGTCCTTCCCTTGGCTCCCTGGCGACCCACAGCTGGTCTTGAGGTCCACACTGCCTCTCCGCACCGCACGGGGGCAGCATTCCGCTCTCTTTGAGCCCTCCTGCCTGGCAGCCTCCACATCTCGGGGCTGGTTCTTTAACTATCAGCCGCTCTCCCCTGGGCTGCAGCACTCAGGAAAGCACTCCGGCCCCTTCCTATTTGTACACACGAGGCACCTCTGCCATCACAGCCCATGCCTGGCCTGTGAGCCCTGCTGGCACCATCTCTTCCTCTGCAGGTGGTGCCTGCACACAGGAGGCGCTCAAATAAATGAGTCCAGCAACCCCCCTCCCGCCCCAGACTCTGCACTTGGAGTTGAAGTCAGCCCTACAAGACCAAGGCTCCCAAAGGCCCTCTCCCCCAGAGGGTGTTTCTGACAAGGGCTCAGGAGTTTGAAATCCAGCTCTGACTGCTGTCGAGATCTATGCACATCACTTTCCTGCGTCTCATCTTTGAAATGGGGCAATGGCCCTCTCTTCCGCACAGCAGCTGCGGAGATAGTTGATGACTCACAGGCAGCACTTGGCCCAGCGCCTGGCATGGCGGTGACTGCAGCCACCATCACGCCTGTGGCCATCCTCTCACCACAGCCTGCAGAGAGCACAGAGGACATAGTAGTGGCCCAGAGAGGAGAGCAGGCACTGAGGCAGAGGCCCGCAGAGGGGCAGCTGTGTCTGCTCAGGGGAGAGTGCTGTCGCACACCCAAGGATTCTCCCCGGAACAAGGGACCCGAAGAGACAGCTGCCCGGGCTCTGCCCCGCCAGCCAGGCGCCTCCTGCCTCGGGAAGCGGAGCAATACCCACCCACGCCACGGCCCGGTGCTGCCCAGTTCTCAGTGGCTTCGCAGAGCTTTCCACTGTATGCCATGCCCACCTGAGACCTCATCACTGACCCTGCCTCATGCCACCCCGCTGCCCGCTGGGGAGACGGACCTCAGTGCTCTGAGGTTCTGAAGGGAACATGGAGAGCCCTGGTCCTGTGGCTGGCACAGAGTAAGTACCAGATGCATGACAGGAAGGGTGTGGCAGGCCCAGGAGAGGGGGTGGGGCTGGCTCAAGATGGGGTGTAAGGTGCGGCTGCCCCAACCTGCAAGCGGCACACTCGGCTCTCCAGTCCCTGCACTCCGCTGCCTCTGGACCATCTGTTGTCAACCAGCCTGTAATGGAGCTGAAGACACTCCAACAGCAGGATGTGCAAATGACGGTGAACCTGAGTAACAACTTTACATTGGCTTTTATTTAATAAAACCACATATTTACAATTCAAAAAAGTCCTACTTCGATACACTTTACTAAATACAATTAAAGGTTAACTGTACAAGCAATTAGAACATGATATGTAGCGTTACCAGGAGTTTTCAGCAAACTATTTAAAATAGTCAAAAACCGAGCAGTGAAAAGTACCTTCTGAAGTGAACACTGTTTCTAAATGGGAGCCCAGTGCCTGGCGGGAGGCACCTCGCTCTACCTCGCAGGCCGGACACAGGTCCTGGCCCTGAAGCCTTAGACTCAGGGAGTCAGCAGCCTGTGAAGCGGAGCCTGTGGACCTCTGAGGGGCAGCGTGTCCGTGTCTCGTCCCAGTTTACCTCAACCACCACACACACAGGCAGCCTCCACTCTCCAGCAGCCCCTGTGGCAAAGCGCCAAGTGACCCTGTACAGTGGACTCAGAACCGTCCGGGTCCTCTTCAGAGGACCCATGGAACTGGCGAGACCTCATGTGATCCCTGAACAGGTCCCAGAAGCCTCTTCTGAGCTATGATTGGGGACGTGGAATCTCGTTCAGAAACTGAATGCCACTTAGTGCTATCGGGAAAAGACTGACGTCAAAGTGCTTCACCAGAACATTCAAGGCTGGGCTCTGAAGACACAGGCCACCCCAGCTGTGATCTGAACACACTGCACAAGGCCCTTTGCCACGTCACCCTCCATACAACTTAAGGAACATCTTTATATACAGTAAGAAAATATATACATCTTTAGGGAACCGAACGCCCATATCATGGAACAAAAATAAGTACATCTGAGGACGACGGTGCCAGCCTTAGGCGGCCCCTCCCACAGGCCCAGCTCAGTCCAGGTTACATTCAACATCTTGGTGTCAGGAAATGGCTACGTCTGGAGGCCACCAGGACCCCCGGTGAAGACAGGACCCCTCCTCCGAGAGGAGGTAAGTCAACGTTTAAAGGCTGAGGCAGAAAGTGGTCTCCATGACGCTCTGCAGCCTCCCTGGAGATTCAGCTGAGAATGTGAGGGCAGAGTCTGGGAAATGTGACAGATGATAGTGCTGGGAAGGAGGGGACGGGACAACCACTGGCTCAGCAACTTGCTACTGCACCTAGAGGAGCATTAGTGGGTATGGCAGACATGGGAAGTCCAGAAAGCACACGCCAGCTCGGCTTTACTCCCCCAGCCCCTGGCCCAAGGCTCCTCTTACAAGCTCTGCAGACAGAGCCAAAGACCCCCCAGCATCAGAAATGAGATCAGCCTGGGACACCCCCTGGGGTGGGATGTGTGGCTGAGAAGGGCTGTGGAGTGCAGAGCACCCAAAGGCACACACACAGGCGTGATTAACCAGGTCTGCAGAGTGCTCCCAGGGAACCTGCCAGCGGGCCGCCACGTGGGCCCTGCTTCCACGGACACTGGCCCCTCCTTTAGACTGCGGCTGCAGGACGGTTCGTTTCTGCGATTTCCCATAACCAAAGTCCTCACACAAAGTTCTAAAATTAATCAAGGAAAAGCTACAACAAAAAATTTGCCAATGACCTTGGCGAAGTCAGCTAGGATGGGGAAGCTGATGGTAAGGGGTGAGCATCTGACAGGATTGTCTGGGCTGCTGGGCGTGTTGCTCGCTCCTCCGTCTGCACAACGGGTCATGAAGCACACATTCTACAGTCAAATGCGTGAAAGACTCACTGGCACTTAGGATGGGTCCAGCTGTGCAGGGCTCAAAGGCAGAGAGGAGCCACTGCTGAAATGGGGGGCCACCTCCCCACACATGCTGTTCTGGGCTGCTACCCCAGCCTCCACAACAAAGGCTGGTGGGAGAGGGACCCATCCACATATCTCTTTCCCTACCATGTTAGCTACAGGGGGCTGACTGCACTCCACTTTCTCTCCGCTCTTGAGCCTCTCTATTGCCACAGGCCTTCCTCACTTCCTCCTCTGGAACTTTACCCCTCTGTGGGACAGAGGCCAGAGAGCAATCTCCCGGAGCAGTCCCACTGGAGCCCAAGTGTGCACCTGCAGCCTGCGAGCTGTGGCTGTGCCAAGGCAACATGGCATGATGCCAGCCTGCAGGCTGGTGGATTCCCAGACATCCAGGAGCACACACCAGCGGCTCTCCTCAGAGAGCCTGTTCCTGTAATGCTATCTTTGCAGGTGAGCTTTAGAAACATGACCTCCAGCTCTGGAAAGAGTATCTCAGTAACTCCATCAGCAATCCTTCTTATCTGAAACACGGAAATACAAGCCAAAGCATCTCAAGTCTCCCAAATAATATCTCTCATGCGTCCTGGCTAAGACTGTAACGTACTTCCCAGCAGTTGACATAGGAGTATTACAGTTAACTTTTGCTGAAATAAAGGAGTGGGGTGAGCCACTGCCCCACTGCTGAACCGCGCAGCAGATGCAGTGGCTAGCTGTGGCCCATCGCAGGTCATCCTTCCACTGAGCTGCTTAAGGCTAAGCCTTGGCTTAATTCTTTAAAAGTTTGTGTGTTTGTTTAAGGCCAACTCCAATGGTAGGAATCCAGCTTGAAGAGCGCCTGTTCTTCTCGGCTGCCTGGTGTCGGTCTAGAACAAGAGGGGCCGCGGCATGGGGCTCTGCTTCATGCGGAGCGCGGCTTCCCTCTGCAGCCTCAGTGTCGGAGGGCCGGGCTTCCTTTCTCCATTTCCCGGCTGTCTTTCTGCAATGCAGTCAGTACCTAGGAGTCACAGGAAGACAGCTAAGGTTAACCCACCACACACACAGATCCTAACAGGAGCAGTGCAGAGACAGTAGCTGCCTCCTAATGGGGTTCCCCAGCTCCCCATTTCCACTGCCTCCAGCCCTCTGGGGTCTTCTACTCCTGCATCCGGCATGATCTGCCCAACATGGACACCCGACTGTGCCCTCTTTGGCCTAGTGAGCTAGCTACACTCCTTCTAGCCAGCCACAGAATCCACGTCAAAACAGAGCTGTGGGCCTCACTGGGGTCCGGCAGTGGCCACCCAGGAAGCCCAGGCCTGAATGCTAGGATGCTAACGAGCCCTGTGCCCATTCTGCTGCACTCCTGCCGCCCTGTTCCTCCTTCACTGGGCAGCCCGCCTCCTGTGGGGGCCCTGAGGCACTGGCTCGTCTTGCCTGCCTTCCTGAGCTCGCCCAGAGCCTGCTCTCTCCTCTGTTCTCACAGCTCTTGGTCAACATCCTTCTTCTAAAAGATATTCCATGTCCTTGCGGTGCTTAGCAGTTGAAGCCACACTAACAGGCTCCCTGCCAGGCAGAGCTCTGCCAGCGCTTTGCACATGGCACCTGCTTAGCCCACGAGACAGACTCAGGAAGGCTAAGGCCCCAACGGAAGGGGCCTGAACAATGGACATGTACAGAAGCTCAAAGTCCAAGGGCAAAAACGATACAAACCCAGACTCGTTTGATTTCAAACCCAAGGGAATCCTGGGTAACACAGTGCTGCCTGCCTGGGCAAGGAACGGTGCCATTCTGAATCACCAATTAAAAGCAAAAACATTTCATGCAGGTTTCAGTGAGTGCAGACCCCCTGCATCTCTAAGTAAACGGGGTTGCCAGCTCAACATAAACATTGAGTCATTTTGAAGAAGCTCATGGCTGGGTATGGTGGCTCATGCCTGCAATCCCAACACTTTGGGAGGCCAAGGCAGGAAGGTCACTTAAGCCCAAAAGTTTGAGACCAACTTGAGCAACAAAAAAAACAAATCTCTACCAAAAAAACCCAGTCAAATCTCAGCCAGGTGTCACAGCACACGCCTGCACTCCCTGCTACTGAGGCGGGAGAGTCACTTGAGCCCTGGAGGCTGAGGCTGCAGTGAGCTGTGACGGTATTACTGCACTCCAGTCTGGGTGGAGAGAGATTCTGTCTCAAAAAAAAGAAAGAAAAGAAAAGAAAAAGAAAGCGCACCAGTGTTTTAACCTTAAGCAAGGGATTTAAGAGAAATGTGCATGGCCAAGTCCCATGAGACCTGGCGCCGTATAAAAGTCACTAATGCCCAAGCCCCCGCCCCACATCATTAGACTCACTCCTCTCACCTCCCATTCATAACAGTGACCTACAGTCAAATCGTCCGACCCAGTTTTAACCAACAGTTTTTACCTAGTCTCTAAAATGCAAGAAGCAAAATGGCTGATCTGGGTTGAATCCTTTCCTGTGTATGTAGGTGTGGAGTGTGTGCCTGTGCAGGGAGTGACCTGCACCTGTACACAGGCGTGTATGTGCATGTGGGGTGGTGTGTGTGGGGGTGCGATGTGTGCCTGTGATGTGTGTGACGTGTATGGGGTGATCTGTGTGTTGGGGATGTACAATGTGTGGGAGGGTGATCTGTGCATGTGGTGTGTGACACATCACACATACTGTGGGGTGGTTGTGCCTGGATGTATGTGTGTGGGGTGTGAGTCTGAGATGTGTGTGCGTGGGGGTGATCTGTACATGTGTGTGAGGTGATTGTGTTTGTATGGGTGTGTGTGGGGGTGATGTGCGCATGTGCCATAAAACTCTCCCCCAGTGGGAAACATTACGGGACCAATGACCTGTTTCTTTGGTGGTGTTTTTGTTTTTGTTTGAGACAGAGTCTCTCACTCTATCACCCAGGCTGGAGTGCAGTGGCGCAATCTTGGCTCACTGCAACCTCTGCTGCCTGGGTTCAAGCGATTCTCCTGCCTCAGCCTCCCAGGTAGCTGGGATTACAGGCACTTGTCACCACGCCCAGCTAATTTTTGTATTTTTAGTAGAGATGGGGTTTCACCATCTTGGCCAGGCTGGTCTTGAACTCCTGACCTCGTGATCCACCCGCCTTGGCCTCCCAAAGTGCTGAGTTTACAGGCATGAGCCACTGGGCTCGACCAACCTTTTTTTGTTTCTTTTTCCTAAGACAGGGTCTTGCTCTGCTGCCCAGGCTGGAGTGCAGTGGCGCTATCATGACCCACTACAGCCTTGATCTCCCACACTCAAATGGTCCTCCCATCTCAGCCTCCCTAGTAGTTGGGACTACAGATATACACCACCATGCCTGGCTAATTTTTGTATTTTTTGTAGACATAGGGTCTCACTATGTTGCCCAGGCTGGTCTCAAACTCTTGGGCTCTAGTGATCCCCCAACCTCGGCCTCTCAAAGTGCTGGGATTACAGGTATGAGCCAACACACCTGGCGTAAATGACCTGTTTTCTTTGACAAAGGCAAGCAAGAGAGGGCTAAACAGTGAGAAGTGGAGTGGCATAGCTATTACAGAGGCTTCAGGCCTCTTTCAACTAATGACAAGGCATGGGCTTTTTTTTAGATGTTGATTCCAACCAACTATAAAGCCACTTATGACATTTGAGTTTGAAAACTGGGTATCTGATGACAGGAAAGGATTAGTAGCTGGGTGGTAATGGTATTACACTTACGTTAAAAGAGCGCCAACAGGTGACCTGGTGCCTGGGACTCACTGAAATACAGTGGGAATGGGCGAGGTGGGAGGCAGCTCAAACAGCCACTGACGCTGGAGGACAGGCTGTGGGGACTCGTTATTTTATGTTGTTCTATTCCTGTAACTATTTTAGGTTTTCCATTAATTAAAAAAAAAAAGCTACATCAAGAACAGGCATTTTGGGAGGCTGAGGTGGAAGGGTCACTTGGGTCTGGGAGGTGGAGGCTGCAGTGAGTGGAGATCGTGCCACTGCACTCCAGTCTGATGCTAGAGCGAGACTGTCTCAAAACAAACCCCAAGCATTGTGTAGCACACACAGAAAAGTCTAAGTCTTCGCAGACATCAATCAACAAGGACTTCAAATCAATGTTGAGTGTATGCAGGACCAAGAACCCATATTGGTCTTTCTTTTCCTTTTTAGTATGACAAAGACTTGGAACAGAAAATGCAGGTCAATCCCACTGGGGACAAGACCTAAGAGGGATGCCTGGAGGAGCCGAGGAATACAGACTGTCCACTCTGCTGCTTGGGGCAAAGCAGCACATCGGATGGAAAGAGCCAGGAGGGACCCGTGCCCTCCTTTCTGGGCTCTCTGTTGTAAAAGGAAGATAATCCCACCTCCTTCTCAAGGACACACACAAAAGCCTGCCACAAGGTGTGGCCATAGGGCTCAGTAAGTGGGTCCACTTTGTTTTCTGTCCCTGGCATGTTTTTTAAAGGGGGGGTGTGTGGCTTACAAAATACCTTCTGGTATGTAAAGAGCACTATACGGGTTCAGGTGCTGACCCTCCCAACACCACTGCAGCAGAGGAGTGAAGGCTTTCATTATCCCCACCCTGTCCGGATGACAGAAACCCAAAAAGGAAGTGGCCTACCAAGACGCCCTGTGGCACAGCCACATCTCCACCCAGTCCCCTAACTTCCAGCCCAGGGACTCCTGCAAAAGTGGCTATGTCCTCAGACAGAACTTTACGTAGGGTCCTTCCTGAGCCGCACCACGTGCCAGCCGCAGTCTTGGAAGAGAAGAACACGAAGTCCAGCTGACCTGAGCCCACTTCTTGTTTCGGCTCTGCATCTGGATCGTGGCAATGGAGGCAAACAGCTCCTCGGCAGGCAGGTCCTCGGGCAGCCGGGTCAGGAACTGGGCCATGTGGATGAAGTCCATCTTGGTCAGGATGTCCTCGAACAGCTTCAGAATGCCTAGGGCCGTGCGGAACAGGAACTCTTCCCCATCGCGACAGAACACGTCCCAGATACGACAGGCCAGGTCGAGGGGCAGAGATTTACTATATAAGGTAAAGATCCTAGGGGGGAAAAATTGGCATTTTTCAGATTTTGAATCTTTCTTAAGAAACAACAACGAATTTCAGTCTGAATGAAAAACACTCCCCTAGTCACTATCATGCAACAGCTGGGGGCTGGGGCCAGGCCTGCATTCATACTGAAGGGCAGTTCCAACATTGCCTAGGACAGCACTACCAGCTTCCCAAAACTGGTGCCAATTACCCCTGCCTGCGACAAGTATGTGCTGAGCCCCTGCTGCCTGCTCATGCTGTAGAGGCAGGCATCCTGTCTTAGGGACCGCTGTACCCCATGCCACCCACAGAGCCAGTGCATGGCAGGCTCCCCTTGCCCTGGGAGTGTGCACCAGGCTCCTTCCTCCTCTGGACACCCACAGGCTCCTGGTCCCCAGCCTGGTACTCATCACAGCACACCTCTGCCTGCCTCATCCAACTGAACTAGATCTATTGTCCTGTCTGGCAGTTCTCTGCTGAATTTGCCGGTCTGTGGCAGGACTTCCCAGATGTTCCTGGCTCTCAGAACCTGCCCATCACTGACAGTGCTCGGTACAGGTGGGGATCCCCAGCTGGGTGGGGACATCTCTACCCCTCCTGGAGCACCTCTCTTCCAGAGTTCAGTATTTCCTGTGCTGGCACAGAGACAGTGCTGGGACCACGCAGCCCCTGAACTCAGCCTGAGGGCTGATTCAGTCAGGAGGTCAGGCCACTAAGCCTTCCATGGCATGACCCTGACTTTCCCGTAACAGATCCCACAGAAAAGCCCACGCACCGGTCAGCCTGCTCACACGTCTCAGGCGTGCGTTTCTGTCCACAGTGGACCCTTCCCAGGGGGTGCTCTGCTAGATGCAACCTGTCCGCCAGGTCCTGAGGACCTGCAATCTTGGACGTGCGCTGCACAGCCTGCAGCTCCTGGATGAGAGCAGGATGTTCTGGGCTGTCCCTCGTCAGAACCTTACAACATTAAGAGTCAAGGAAGGCCTAAAAATCCAGACTTCCTTCAACTGAGAGGAGGAAACAGCCAGGTACCAGGGGAAACCCACACCTAGAGAAACAACAGAAGCTGAGGGCCCACTGGGTGCCGTGTGTCACGTGAGGCCCTCTGGAAGGACACCCCTGCGTCAAGGAATGCCTGGGAGCAGGGCTGTCTTACCTCATTACACTTGAAGGAACCAAGCCTCAGGACAGCGGCTAACCGGACCCAGGTCTTGCCACCAGTAAGTCCAGAGCCAGACTCTGACCTGACTCCAAAGCCCACACTCTGATGTCTCAGCCTCAGCACACACAGGTGGCAACACTGTCATGGGCTTGGCAGAATTTATCCTAAAATCACAAGCCTTTAGCCCGAGTTTCTTGCTATTTCAAAACCAGAAAACCATTTCACCACCTGGTCTAGAAAGTACAGTTTAAGAAAGAGCAAAGAGATCTTTTCTTTCCTTAGTCTTGAGAATATTCTCAATTACACCAGAGAGCATGCTTATGAACACTGTGAGTGAGCACAGAAAGAGCCCTCCTGGCCTGCGCAACTATCTCTGTGTGCCCACGTACACGTGGAAACCAGACTCTGCCCTCTGTCAAAAAGCAGAGTCCTGCTGGGCACGGTAGCTCACGCCTATAATCCCAGCACTTTGGGAGGCTGAGGCGGGTGGATCACCTGAGGTTGGGAGTTGGAGACCAGTCTGACCAACATGCTGAAACCCTGTCTCTACTAAAAATACAAAATTAGTCGGGCATGGTGGCGCATGCCTGTAATCCCAGCTACTCAGGAGGCTGAGGCAGGAGAATCACTTGAACCTGGAGGCGGAGGTTGTAATGAGCCGAGATTGTGCCACTGCACTCCAGCCTGGGTGACAGAAGCAAAACTCTGTCTCACAAAAAAAAAAAAAAAAAAAAAAAAGCAGAGGCCCGAGAAAAAACTCATGGGAAAAAAAAAATGATAGTTTTTATATGGTTTATACACCTACATATTTTACATATATAGTCAGATAGTTTTTTTTTTTTTTTTTTTTGAGACAGAATTTTGCTCTGTCACCAGGCTGGAGTGCAGTGGCGCTATCTCGACTCACGGC
>CM052650.1:4878778-4914636 GCA_028533165.1 Leontopithecus rosalia
GAGCCCAGCGGGGTTCACATACCCACCTCTGTGCCCCGGAGTCCTCCCTAACCTGAGCCCAGCGGGGTTCACATACCTATCTCTGTGCCCAGAGTCCTCCCAAACCTGAGCCCAGCGGGGTTCACATACCCACCTCTGTGCCCCAGAGTCCTCCCCACAATGAGCCAGCAGCGTTCCAGTCTGTCTGTCCCAGCACTTGGCAGGGGCCAGCAGAAGTGAAGTAAGTATCGTGAGCACCACATGAGAATGCAGGCTCCCACTTCAGCCAGGTCAGGGTGTGCCAACGACGCGCAGGCTGCTGCCTCTCCCTGCAAGCAGGTCCCCAGTGTAGGCAGGGGACGCTCCTCCCTCCTCCACACACCTGTAAAGACCCAGGCTACACCAGACGTGCTCAGCAAGAGCTCCTGGCTCCTAAGGCACTCTTGGGGCAACCTGTACCCCAGAGGTGAAGAGCCAGAGATGACCCATGTGCAAGGGGCAGCGCAAATTCCCCTCGAACCTTTCCTTTAAGGTAGAAACTTGAGTCAATGACAGATCTCCAAGGATCACTGAACATCATTGCAAGAAACGCTAACCGCAACATGGAATGTACTGCCCGATTCTTAATTCAAGGTTACTTATTATAAAACCCACTCTAACCTCTAGATAATTCTGCCACTGGGTGGCATGGGAAATATTTTCACAAGTTTAATGACCTAAATTCAGTCCTCTTACAAAAAGTAGATCCTTGACAGTGGAAACACTGAAAACTCCACAGAGGACGGAGAGAGCTGACGGGCCCTGCTCTGGCCCGTGTGCCTCCTGGGGGGAGTGGAAGCCACAGCAAGAGAAGGCCCAGGAAGACGGTGTCGGCAAGGAAAGCTCATCCTCAGCCTCAACTCCTCATGAGCTACTGGTTAGGCAGTAGACGGTGCACTGGAGGAGGGACAGGCACCTGACTTTAAGCCCAGGCAGGTGACCCTCAGGCACAGACACATTCTTTGACCTAGGACACTGAGCCAGGCATGGGGCCAGGCGTTAGGGAAACAGAGGTCACTCTCAAAGCTTCAACACACAGGCAGCAGCCAACAGAGGGCACCCTCAAAGTGTGGGTAGAGCTGAGGTGGCAGGAAGCAGGCTTGGCGAGCAGACAGTGTGGCAGGAAAGATTATTCTGACCCCAAGTGCAGTCATCTTAATGGGGTACCCACACAACCCACCCAGGACGCTGAGGTGGTCACACCCACAGGCCCCTCAGCCTCTGCTGCAAGCAGGAGGAAGGCTCTCTGGCTCAGGCAGTTAGTTGCTGAGTCCTGGAACTGAGCATGCTTTATACCCCCAAGGCACAGTGCAGACCCACAATGCGGAGGCAGCCCCAGCTGTGATGGGTGTGGATGTGGCTCTGGGGAAGGCAGCCTGATGTAACAGAAAAAGGAAAGGCCAAGAAGACAGATTGACCTGGACCTCATACCAGGGGTGTGACATTGAGAAGTAAGCCTTGGTGACTTCTGTGCCCAGAAACAGGTACACCTGCTCCTGAACACTGAAGACCACAGTGACGAGGGCTTCTGAAATGGCAGCTTCTAGGACAGGGCCTATGTAAAGTCTGTTCTTCCCCCTTTGCTTCCTCTCCACTGCCTGCCCTGTTTCTGAACTGAGCTTTCAGCTGTCAGCACCCAACAAGGAGCCTGAACCACGTGCGGACCACCAATAAATGCGGACTCAGAATAAATCACGAATACGTGGCTTTCCTGTGCTTAGTTCAACTTGAATCTTATACTAAGGCCTGTCTATAGGCCTTTTGTTTTGGAGATAGAGGCTCACTCTGTTGCCCAGGCTGCAGTGTGGTGGTGTGACCTCTGCTCACTGCAACCTCTGCCTCCCAGGTTCAAATGATTCTCATGCCTCAGCCTCCTGAGTGGCTGGGATTACAGCCTAGCCCTGTACTGGAACTGCAAATACAGACTGTGTCCTAGATGGTGCTTATTCCAGAACACAGCACTTCCACAGGCGTAGGGTCTGGGGAGGCCTCAGCAAGCACAGTGACAGCATTCACAAGGCCCTAGGCCTTCACAGCACAGAGGCTGTGGTGGTGAAGAACCCTTGCTGCTTCCTCTTTGCTGACTGCCTCACTGCTCGTCACAGACAGTCCAGTCCACGTTCTCCACTCAACACTGGTCCTGTCTCTGGACCCTGAGCTAGGGGACCCATTCTATGGTGCCACTACCTTATACAAACCCCCTTAGAAGGGATGCCAAGGGAAGTGCACAGCTCTAGAGCTGGTTAGACTCGAGTCTGAACACCAGCTCTGCATTCGGCTGGCCACAGGACCTTGGCCAATGTATTCTGCCTCTCTGAGCCTTGGTTTTGTTTTTTGTTTTGGAGAGAGAGATAGGCTCACCCTGTCACCCAGGCTGGAGTACAGTGGTGTAATCTTGCCTCACTGAACCTCTGCCTCCCAGGTTCAAATGATTTTTGTGCCTTAGCCTCCTGAGTAGCTGGGATTACAGGTGTGCACCACCACGACTGGCTAATTTTTGTACTTTAGCAGAGATGAGGTTTCGCCTTCTTGGCCAGGCTGGTCTCGAACTCCTGACCTCAAGTGATCTACCCGCCTGGGCCTCCCAAAGTGCTGGGATTACAGGCATGAGCAGGTGCACCTGGCCTGAGCCTCTGTTTTTCATCTGTAAAACAAGTGTTACACTGGGCTTGGAGGGGTTGTTCCAAGGGCTTATAGAGGGCATGTGTGAGAAGCACTAGAGTCAACAGATGTGGTACCCTCTGTCTTTGCCCCTACATCAATTACAACCATCTTCAGGCTGGGACAGAAGCAGACAGCTCTATTCTCCAGGCCTGCATTTTTCACACTACCTGGCATGACCCAGCCAACGGCCAGTGGACTGTGAGGGCAATGAAAGCAGATTACCACCAACATTTTTCTGAATAAACAGAACAGAATACAATACTTGAGAAAGCTTCACATGGTCGGGGTTAGGTGCTGGGTCATGAAACTCCTGTTCCCAGCATACACACGTGTTAAGTTTCTGCACACACTGGTCACAACTTAAAACGCATCTCCTTTTGCAAGTAAAGGTGGGAAAATTTTGAAAGACGCTATTGACTTTCAGAAACTGGGGGCTCAGACAGGATTCACGGCCTTCGCCAAGGCCAGAAGGCAGTAACAGGAGAAGCTGGGTTTGGGCTGGGGCTGTGGACCCCGCAGGCACCCTCTTCCCACTACGTGATCGAAGAGGCTGCTCCCTTCCACCACAGGCCCGCTGGCCCTCTTACCTGCCGCTCAAATGTGGTTCTCTTGGGCTAACAGCCGCACCCCAACCTCAGCAGCCCCTTCCCCCCAGCATGAAGACCTGCCTGGCCAACGGCCGCTGCCCAGATCTTTGGGGTCCTCATATCTGCCTCAGGGAACCTCTACTTAGATGTCCCGCAGGCACCTCAGAGTCACCCGTCCAAAGTCAAATCCACTAACCGCCGCAACTGCATCTTCTCCCTTTGTCTTTGATCTCAGCTGAAGGCATCAGCAAACCCCCTCCCCAGTCTGCTGTCAAGAGCTGACCATGATTCTTTGACAAATCCACAACATTCCCACCCACTTCAGCTTTTTTCCCCTTAATTTGTCTCTCTGTTCCCAGGCTCTGCTGCCTCTCAGGTAACTTAAAACTCTCAGCTCACTCTGCCCCACCCTCATCCCAAGCAGAAGACTTCTACCACTCCCACTGGCCCTGCAATCCTACCCAAGCTCCAGAGCTTAGGTCTAAAAGCCACCGTGACCTGGCCTCCTGCCCTCACTGCCTGTCACTCTCTGCCCTTTATTTTCAGCCTCAACACAAGGGAACCTGGCTACAGTGCCCTCTGACTGTGGAATGGCACATGCACTTGGCACCTTTGCTCCGTGCACTGTGACCCCTGTGCTGGGTCCAGGACCTCCTTCCTTCCAAGATAGCACTCATCTCACGTGGACAGTGGCCATGGACACATTTGTCTCCCACAAGCCAGGAGCTCCTGAGAGGTAAGAGCTGGCCTTCTCCTCGGCCCACCTCTATACCCAGTAAGAGCTTGCACAGGCCCGGTGCTGGGGTCAGGTCGTTTAAGGAACGAATAGCACTTGGGAAACAAACAGGTGTGAGGTACCACTTCCCCATGAGGGAGTGCAGGAGGGCCAGGTGGAGGCACTGATGGTCATAAAACTCAGGGGCAGGGCCATCAGGGAAGGCTGGAAAGCAGGACATGAGGACTCAGCTGGGCCGTGAAGAAGTTGGCAGAGAGGAGAGGGAAGAACAGGCAAGGGCTGAGAAATGCTCTGAAAACACAGGGAAAGCCGGTCTTACCAATCAATTAGGTAGATATCTGGAGTTAGGGTGTTCTTCTTGAAATGAGCAAATAATTTCGGCAAATTTTCTTCAAAGAATACCTCAAATGCAGCAAAGTAAGTCAACATCTAGGGAGATAATACGAAACTTATTGAGAAGCTATCTGCACAAGTCTCCAATTTACAAAAAGTCAGTATGTGTATACCTTTAGATCTACCAAGCATCTTCTTATGTAATTACTAATACATTTTCAATGGCAACTCTTTCTAGGTACTACAGGAATTATAAGCAAGCTCTATTTCTAATCTTCACAATAACATCCATAGCAACACTTCATCTTCTTCAATGTACAGAAAGGGAACCGAAACCCAGAGAAGTTACGTCACTTGCCAAACAAGGGCATGGCCTTCGTACGTGGTGACGCCGGGAATGAATTTGTGCCCCTCCCGCTGCAAAGGCTGAGCCTGTACAGACTCACTCACTCTTTCCTAAAAACCAGGAATGCATGAACTATGTACAAGCATTTGGAAAAGCAGGCAGGTCTCGGTCCCTCCCCTGGCACTTCCAGGGGGACTACACTACTCATGTCTAAGTCAAGGCCACACCGCTCCAGCTGACAGACGCAGACCTTCAAATGCAACGAGGGAGAAAACACTGCAGGGAAAGGAGGGTGTTGCAGCCTGCAGTTTATGGAACTGGCTTCTCAGTGGTTTGCGGTTTTTCAGGAAACAAAACGTACAAAGCTGGGAAGCCATGCTGACAGCAGAAAGAACCGCGGCTGGGCAACACTTGCGGATGGTGGCCCAGTTCTGCTCCAGTGCTCAGCAGCTGGGCGCCTAGGGGCAGATCACAACTCTGGTGTCTGCTCATCGAATAGAGGGGCTGTACTGTAGACAGTGGCTCCCAACGGGTGATTCTGCCTCCAAGGGAACACTGGTCAATGTCTGGAGCTACTTCTGGTCGTCACAACTGGGGGCAGGTGCTGCTGCACGAGTGTGTGGAGGCTGGGAAGCTCCTGGGTGCTCTCAGTGCACAGGACACCCCCCAGCAGAGTAACACAGCCCTAAGGCCAATGGGGCCGCTGGGGAGGAAACCTGCTGCGGTAATGAAGACCCCACTCAACATTCCAACACTATGATTTTTCATTAAAAATACAAGCTACGATTCCTAAGCACAATTTCCATCACATTTCCAAAGAGAAAGCTGGGGTCTTATCTTCGAAATCAGCAGAAATTTAGATGGAAATCATTTAATATATTTTTTTAAGACGGAGTTTCACCATGTTGGTCAGACTGGTCTTGAACTGCCAACCTCAGGTGATCCACACGCCTTGGCCTCCAAAGTGCCTGGATTACAGGTGTGAGCCATCACGCCCAGCCTAATCATTTAATTATTTATAAAAAGATAAAATTTACATGCCAGAATCATTTCCAGGAATTAACATCGTAAGCAACATAATGCCAGTATATACTATGCCAATGAGTTATTTCAAGAGTAAGAACATTTCCTAAAGAATTTTTTTCCGTTTCTGACCATTACTTTTCTTGGAAAGGTAGGTTTCTACCTGATTATGAAAGTCATACCTGTAAACACTCACTGTAGAAAACTGAGGACATAAGTAATTTAACCATCCATAAACACTACTAATGTAGTGGCACATTTCCTCTTACGGTTCAACACGGCAGCCACTACAGTTTATGTTTTATCTGACATACCTTTGAAGAAATTAGTATCTTGAATACTTTCTCAAAATGCAGTTCTCTGCAAGCATCACTACTGATCACTTACCAAATTTTCATTTACCATTCTGTATTCTCCTAAACCCATTTTCAGCTACTTTCACACATTTACAATTGTAAATAAGTGTGCAATGACTATCTTTGTGCATAATGCTTTGTCCACATGTATGCCTGTCTTAGAAGCGACTTTTATGAGCAGAACTGCACACCGATGCTATTTACAGCTATTGATACTTAATACCAAGGTGTCTTCCAGCAGGACTCTGCCAGTTTACAGTCCTGGTAACAGCTACCAAATCTGCCAACAGCTTCTTTATGTGTGTACTATCTGAGCAAGTCATACTCGGTAAACCTTAAGATACCACGGACGAAATACTCCTTAGCTGATCTAAACTATTAGACCATTTTAGTCTTGGAGTATTGGTAATAATTATTGGCAAATCAATGATGGCTGGGCACAGTGGCTCACACCTGTAATCCCAGCACTTTGGGAGGCCAAGGCAGGTGGATCACTTAAGGTCAGAAGTTCAAGACCAACCTAGCCAACATGGCAAAACCCCATCTCCACTAAAAATATAAAACTCAGCTGGGCATGATGGCAGCTGTAATCCCAGGTACTAGGGAGGCTGAGACATAAGAATTGCTTGAACCCAGGAAGCGGGGGTTGCAGTGAGCCAAGATCACACCATTGCACTCCAGCCTGAGTGACGGAGCAAGACCCTGTCTCCAAAAAAGAAATAAAATTTAAAAATGCTGATGGGCTTGTTAAATCGGTGACTTGTATGCTACAGAAGGAACAAAGGCTTAGGAACCAGAATGGATTCAAATCTCAGCTCCTTCCCTTACCAGATCTTAGCAGATGCATGCCCTGAACAAGTGAGTCCCTTTACTCTAAATCTTACCACCTCACCGGGACCGTGCAGCCGGCTCATCTGGGAGGCATTAAGTCCCACCCCCACTGTCGCCTCCTCCCGATTACGCAGTGTCATAAAGAGTAAAGCAGTCCACTAAACAAACGGCTGCCTTTTAAAGAGCGCAAGAGTATGGTCTCCGCGTGCCTCCTTTCTCCTGAGTGCGAGCACACTTCATGAGGCAGGGTGACGACGAGCAGCAACACAGCTCCATTATGCTGTGTGCTACATAATAGGCCCAAAGGTGGGCACTGCCATCAAACCGTGCCTTTGACGCCAAGTGTGTATGTTTAAGCAGGAGCCACACTTCCTCCTTCATTAAAGAATACATTTTCAAAAATACAGGTACTGCTTTTTCTGAGAACACGTATTAAGAAACCCAGACATACGGCTACTAACCGTGTCTTTTTAAGCTTACGTGCGATCCACTGCCCAAATCATCCTCCACCTTACAGTGCTGCTCACTAAACAGCTCTTCACAGAGGGAGAATGTATTCTTGTATTCTTTTTTCCACTGAAAACACAGACTAAACAACTCGACATTTAAAGACACAGCACCCAGGGCCCGAACACAGAGGATACTCACAAGGCCATGGTCCACTCTGAAAAACGCCATTTGACAGGGTTTATTCAAAAGATTAGAAAAAGCAATAAAGGCATCTGCAGTATCTAAGTTCAAGATCAACACTGCCGCTATAAAGGACATGCCCTGAACCTGAGAAAGGAGAGAAAGGCACGTTAAAATCGGTGGCCACAGGCTCAGAGCGGCCCATTCATTTCATCAGAGACAAACCTGACACCCTCACGCTAGAAGGGTCCACACGACCACCCCACTCCACCCTCCACCCGATGCTGAGCTGCCCTCACTCAGAACTACCACTCTGTCACCTCAGCCACCTGGCCTGCTCCCACCCCGCAAAGAGAAAACCCTACAGCAGCCCTCTGAGGCCCTCTGCATCTGCAATACCGCTCTTTCCTGCGTCCAGCGTCCCAGCGCTGTAGGCATGTGTCTATATAACTCAGTGAGCTTAATATCAAACCATGCGTGCGCACACACATTTGCGAAGCCACACAAGTATCAGCAGTGCTTTTTAATGGTTACTGCTTTTAAAGTGGTTAAGGCTTCTTTGATTGACCGTTGGGGGAAAAGTCACATGCAAAAAATGAAAATCGCATTCAATTAAAATGCGATTAATGCCCCAGAGCAGCCAAGACAGCTCAATTTCTTTAAGAGGAAACTGAGTCACTCACTTACCCCAAGACTTTTCATACTCCTCGGTAAAAATGAAGGCACTGGCTTGACATTTGCAGCTAACATGTGCTGGACAATAACTGACTTTCTTTTTAGATAATAACATGATAGAATACTGAGAAACTTCACTTACATAACCCACATCTGGTCGGTAACAAGTATAAGCGCCCAAAATACTGTGCAACATGTCATGATATGGACCACCCTGAAAGGATCAACACAGCAAAAACACATGCGTAAGTATGGTTAGTGCTCAGAGGAGCATCTGATGCTACTACCACTGCCGCTGCCACCAGCCACTCCAGCTATTTTCAGCATTATGAAATATGCCAAGCACGATGCCAGCAGCTCTATATGCATATGGAATTCAACCAACTACCCATTCACAGCCAGAGAAGTCTGCAGCTCACGCTATGACACTGCTCTGAAAAGAAGCCGGCAGGCCAGGCAGGAGCATCACCCTAGACCAATATCCTTTATTTGGCTCCTGCTGTGTAACTGTGATCCCTTTCAAAGTCACCAGGAAAGCCAGTTATCCAGGGGCTCTTCAAAGTAGGTGACTGCTCAGTGTCACTCAAGACTGTCTGCTTCTCTTCCCTAGCTTATCACTCTCCTGGTTTCTGTTGTTTTTTCTGAATGGCAAGTTTAGGAAATAAACTCTTTGAAGTCGTGGTGGCTACCCTTTTGTTTAAAAATTTTCCCAGCTCTCCCATCCCTCTAACATCTCCACTTGTTCCTGTAACTGGGAGAAGTGGCGTTCCAGGAAACAGGCTCCCAGCTAAGTCAACTGCCTGCAGCAAGGCAGCGCGGTGCTCACTGGGCTCATGCGCCAGACACCAAGGCTGCTGGTAGCTTTATAGATTCCCTCACTTTCCTCTTCTGAAACAACTTCTGAAGAACCACATGGAAATCCACAAGGATGAGTAAAAAAAAAAAAATCCACTGACTGAGTAAACGCAGTGAGAACAGACAAGGGGCAGGTGCAGAGGTATTTTGCAAGGACAACTACCCCCAAAAAACCCATTATAGATAAGAAAGGGGTCAAAAGACCCCTAGATCAACATCTGATGGCTCAAAGCATGGAAGGTCTTTCAAGAGTTCAGCTCAGATGACCCCAAAACCTACTGCTGGCAGCCCTGTCCTGCGCCCAGATGCCCACAGGGGGCTCCACTCTGCTTTTCCTGCCACCCAAGGAGCCTGTCCTATCTCCCACAGCTGCACTGTTCTCCTGGTCTACCTACTCAGAAACCTGTCAGCCCGGCTCTGCCGCCCACCCTGACTGCACCTGGCTGCCAACGATTTCCCTTTCTCACACCAGTTCGCTGCCCTGGGCTCATCTGAGCTGAAGCCCATTACACCGCGATGGCCTTGCTGATCGCAGACTGCTGCACAGTCCTAAGAGCAGAGCAGTGTCCAGGAAAGTGCCAGCAGACAGAGCCATGGGGACCCTCTCAGACCAGACCTGTAGGGGCTCTGAGACATGTATCTCAAGAGAAAGACTAAATTGTCTTTTGGAGAACCAGTATGGAAACTCTAAATATTTGTTGGAAATAATCAGTTACATTTATTTTAAAAAGTCTAAATGTATCTAACAGTAACATCCACTCTACCTCCTCATAACCCCCAAAAACCTAAGTACCTTTCAAACTTGACAACAGATATATGCAGTTCAGCATCTATGAATTTTAGACAAACACACATGAAAGCAACAAGTCACCACGACTTACTTGCTGGAAAATGCAGAGATTAGGAAACGTTCTAGAAATGTCCAGTTTAATAAGCTCCAGACTGGCTTCTCTGTTTGCTACTGAAAAAGCAGCATCTGTCAAAAGATGCCAAAAATCATTACATTCCCTGTGGGCATGACTGTAGAACAATTATAAGGCTTTGCAGTTTTACGAGAATGAAACATGAAAATAAGTTCTTCAGAAGTACACTGACCAGGCCGGGCGCGGTGGCTCACACCTGTAATCCCAGCACTTTGGGAGGCCGAGGCGGGTGGATCACGAGGTCAACAGATCGAGACCATCCTGGTCAACAAGGTGAAACCCCATCTCTACTAAAAATACAAAAAAAATTAGCTGGGCATGGTGGCGTGTGCCTGTAATCCCAGCTACTCAGGAGGCTGAGGCAGGAGAATTGCTTGAACCCAGGAGGCGGAGGTTGTGGTGAGCCGAGATGCTGCCATTGCACTCCAGCCTGGGGAACAAGAGCGAAACTCCGTCTCAAAAAAAAAGAAAAAAACAAAACAGAAGTACACTGACCTAATCACAACTTGAATCGGAGTGCACCTTCAGAGTGTTTAATAGCTTGTAGGGTTTCTCACTTTAGAGAACAAAATATCTTACGGCACCAGCTAGTTTTAGATTATCGTTAGGTATTTTCCAGAGCTCTCATCAGTAACTACCAGTGGAAGGCAAAAACAAGTAGGAGAATAAACACAAATAAACTCCAAGCATAAAAACACACACGCGCATCACTGATCGATCTTCAACTTCTTCAGTGTCAACCCACTGTATGTAGAAAGTATCATAAGCTTGTAACGTTTCTTTTTTATCTTTTGGTAGAGACAGGGTCTTTTTTTGTTTCCCAGGCTGGCTTTGAACCTCTGGTCTTAAGTGATCTGCCCACCTCAGCCTCCCAAAGTGCTAGAATTACAGACACGAGCCACTGTGCCCAGCCAGTGTATAATATTTCTAACAAGTCATCATAATTTGTTTTTTACTTCTTTGAATTCTAATATCACATAGACTGTAAAAATGATCAGTAAAACAATGTACTTCTTAACTAACAAGAGTAATCATTCTTGTGTGTTATGGAAAATTGTAAAGGCATAATCTAGCAAACATGCAGTGTTCTTATCTCTGTAATTCTGAGTTCCTCTATAAGCCAATATTCAACTAATCCCAGACACCAGGCTACTGAAAGTCACGTGAACAACTTTAAAGAAAAAGACACTGATTACGACCGGCCTTGCAGCATGTCAGGACACAAACACCTCTCAGAAACTGGGAAATCCTATTTCTTTTCTTTTTTGGGTTTTATTTTTTTTTTTTGAGACGGAGTCTTGTTCTGTCACCCAGGCTGGAGTGCAGTGGCAAGATCTTGGCTCACTGCAAGCTCCACCTCCAGGGTTCAAGCAATTCTCCTGCCTCAGCTTCCTGAATAGCTGCGATTTCAGGTGCATACCACCACATCCAGTTAATTTTTATTTGCTTTTTTTTTTTTTTTTTCCAGATAGAGTCTCACTCTATTGCCCAGGCTGGAATGCAGTGGTGCAGTCTTGGCTCACTGCAACCTCCACTGCCCGGGTTCATGCGATTCTCCTGCCTCAGCCTCCCAAGTAGCTAGGATTACAGACACCTGCCACCAGCCTGGCTAATTTTTGCATTTTTAGTAGCAACGGGGTGTTGCCATGTTAACCAGGCTGGTCTCAAACTCCTAACCTTGTGATCCACCCGCCTAAGCCTCTCAAAGTGCTGGGATTACAGGCATGAGCCCCTGCGCCTGGCCTAATTTTTATATTTTTAGTAGAGATGGATTTCACCATGTTGGCCAGGCTGGTCTCAAACTCCTGACCTCAGGTGATCCATCCATTCAGCCTCCCAAAGTGCTGGGATTACAGGCATGAGCCACCACACCTGGCCAATTTCTTATAAAGCTTTCTTCCTGTAATTTTTGCTTTAAAAAAAACACCCTTTTCTTGTGAAGGTTTTTATGAATCCACATCAATCTCTCCTGTAGTTAAGTAAACTTCCTTCACTATGTAATAAAGAATGGCAAACACAGTTGACCACAACAGCAGGCTGGTTTTAGAATAGACTCACCTTCATTCTCTAGTTCGGAGCCTCCTGTGCTAAGGGACCGCCACCTCTCCTTGGCTCGAGCAAGACAGATGTCAAAGAGCTCTGGAAGAAAAGCCTCTGGGTAAGTGTTATGTGCACATGTCAGTATTTTTCATCAAAACCACCACAGAACACAGTACTATTTCCTTCAAATACTTAAGTTCAACGACAATAGGCTTAATGCACACTTAACAGGCTCCTTAAACACTTCCCCCCAACTTAGTCTGAGAGTAATTTTACTGTTTAAAGACACAGCCTTAAACAAGAAAGATTCCACACATCACTACTATTTACTCTAGGACACAGCCCACTCACAAAACTGCCTTGCTTTGGGCTTTGTGACTTGTCTACTGCCTCTCCTAGACCACGAGCTCCCTGGAGGGCAAGAAGCTCTCTCACATCCTCTGCATCCAGAACACACAGCTCTGGAACCGGCACAGAGCAACCCAGTCAGTGAATGTCTCACTGACAGAGGGAGGGAAGGAGGGACCAGCAGAGACTCATCGGGTTTCAAGCAAGGACATAATGCAGCTGCCCCCCACCTGGCACAGGCCTCCTCGTCTTGCTGCCTGGCAGTGGAGCAGGAATGGAGGGGGGGATCCCAGGAAGACACAGAAGCTTTAGAAAACAGGACTCTTGCTGGCAGAGAGGAATCATGACTGCCTCCAAACCTCCATATTTAGAATATTTTTGTGACAGTTCTCTCTAGGTAGTTTGGTAATATTTAAGCAATAAAACTTTACTAGCCTACACCGACCTCCACAGGTATATCCATGCCCCATTCTTCTTCTAAGAACAAGTGTGAAGGCTGAACCCACAGAGCTCCTTCTCAGTGCCCTGTTCTCCCTCAGAGCCGTCTCAGGAGTTTCCTGGTCATCTGGCTTTTTCTTTTTTTTCTTTTTTGAGACGGAGTCTTGCTCTGTCGCTCAGGATGGAGCACAGTGGTGCAATCTCGGCTCACTGCAACGTCTGCCTCCCAGATTCAAGCGATTTTCTTGCCTCAGCCTCCTGAGTAGGTGGGATTACAGGTGTGTGCCTGGTGCATTTTTGTTTTTTTAGTAGAGATGGGATTTGGTCATGTTGGCCAGGCTGGTCTCAAACTCCTGACCTCATATGATCCCCCTGCCTCGGCCTCCCAAAGTGCTGGGATGACAGGCGTGAGCCACAGCGCCCGGCCGCACCTCCAGCTCTGATGTTCCTGATCAGCTCCCAGACATCTCAGATTACACACAGTCACTGGTCTATCACTGAGACTTTCATCGCAGCTACCCATGGAATTTTTAGCACTTTATTTTTCCCATCATTACTTCTAGAAAATACAGTAGCACACATCTGCCTTCTGGGCAGTGCACACTATTTTATTAAAGTGTAATCCCAATTCTGCTTCATTATTACAGTATCAGTTTCCAAAGCGGTAACTTAGCAGCTATGCTCCCAGGACAATCCCACGCTGCCCTGAGCTGGTGCCTCATGCACCTGGTGGCACTTCCACCTGCTGTCCACCTCTAGGAGGCAGGACAAGCTTTGGTCATTTTGGCAGGAGGTGGATGAAAACCACTGTGTGGCTGTGACCACTAAGGAGTCACTTCCCAAGTGAGGCATTTGACAGTGATGTCACACAGGCTGGCAGCCTCAGGTCCAATGGGTCACAGTGTCAACAGTTTTGAGATTCTCCCTTGTGGCTCTATTGGTGTGTATTGGGGAAGACAGCTACTACACCTTCTTCCCAGACCCCCTGCTCCAATGTCCAAGTACAAGATTGACAGGGGCCCTAAAAGTGAAATTTGCATAGTACTATTAGGTCGACTTTCAGTAAGTTTCCAATTGTACAACCACAAGAGCAAAATCCTGGGGCTCTCCAAGTCAGAACACAGGCTTTAGGATCAGCCTGGGCTAGGATCAGAGTCCTGGCCCCACACACACGAGCCAGAGGCCTGAGCACAGTCTTAGCCTTTCCAGGATGCTGAGCCTTCTCAAGAAGAAAATGAGGTCGAGGTCACGCTAACAATATTAAAGAAGACCCATAAGTAAGAACCTTTTATGATGCTTGGTACTCAGAAACCAAGATCAATTATGTTCTTACACTGGCTTCAAGACATAGTAAAACTGGGATTAAGCAGGACCCTATCAGGTGGCATTCATTCACACAGCAGATATTTCTTAAGGGACTGCCACATGCGGAGACCTAGGCTGGGTAAGGGTGACAGGGCAGAGAGCACAGCAGGTGAGGCCCCAGCTTCCCGAGCCACCGGTGCTAGTGGGGGCCACTGACACTGCCTGGCTCACAATACAAGACAGACACAATTTACACAAACTAAGCCAATATCGAGGTTTAGGCAAATGTCTCAGACTTACATCTAAACATGTAACTGATTCAACATCTGTTTAGCCCAATCTACAAAGTATGGTCCATAGGTTTTAATTTAAATAAAATCCACCTAGGAATCAGTGAGAAGCAAAATTAAACACCTACACAGACATACAAAGTACTGTGCACTACGTCCAATCTGCAGAGACACAGTTTAGAAATAAATGCTCAGCAATTTCTCCAAACCTCGACTTCGGAGGATGCTTTTAAAAACCATTTCCACAAGTAAAATGTTATTCATCTTCTCACACAAAACAAAATTTTGGCAGGTATGGATTTAGCCAAAAGAGGGAGTTTCGGGCCCCCAAGTTCCTTGTAGGACCGCACTACACAGAAGCCAGTCACCAGTCAGCCAGCTGACGCTAGCCTGTCAAGACAAAACAACAGTCAAAACCCCAACTAGAGAGTGAAGATACAAAGCAACGGTGTCAACCCAAAGGCCTTCATGAACATAAAAACCACACCATCAACTCCCCAGGCAGCTCCTAGGCCCCAGAAACAGTAGGAAGGCAGCCCCATCTTTCCGCAGCTCAGACTGCAGGCAGGGAGGCAGAAATGAAAAGAACGGCTGCCATTATTAAGCACTTGATTTGAAGTCTGTGAGCTCCCGGCATCTGTTTCACTCTGGACGTGCTGCGGAGTGCGCGGGACACCTGGGCAAATGAATTCAGTCTGAGGGAGGAGGAGGAGATCTAACACAGGGAGAGATCAGTGAGCATGCTTCTCACCCAGCTGACAAACCCCGAGCCCCAAGGACCCCAGTCTCAGCGCAGTTATGTTGTCCCTTCAAGGCTGCCTGAAAAAAAAATCCCACAAAATACCAACAGACACCCCTGTACAGCAAACGCCTCCACAGCAAGAACCACCTGCCCCTTCCACTCTCACGTCCCAAGCAAGCCTTGCCTTCCTAGGACTTTGATCTGCCAAGCTCAGGCACCTCCCCTGGATGCTCTGAGTCCCATCTTTCACGTCCCCTTTACTCAGGGCTCCTGAATGGTGCTGTCAGGTAAATGGAATGCACAGCACTAAACCCAAGCCTCCCGACTGCTCCTCTCTCCTGAAGGACACAGTCTCCTGGCCTCTCAAGACACAGCTTCATGGCAATGGCTGCCATTCTTCCCAAAGGGCAAAAGGGGGAGAAGACGCCACAGGGCCTGGGGGTGGACTCCTCAAGCCCAGGATCATGCAAGTCACTCACCGTGGGTGATATTTAACTCGTTGCCAATGGCTAAGCTCCAGACTTTGCCTCTCACACTTGGAGGGATTCCCTGCCACCATAAATCTCGAACTTTTCTAGAGCACCACCTGGACAAAAAGGGAAGCAACAGTTTATGAGTTTGTTCTACACAAAGACATTTGTCTACCTGTGTGCCTAACCGCGAACCACCAGGAGCTGGGAGGCACTGTTGTATCAGGTACAGCCCCTGTCCTCAGGGGGCTTAGAGTCCAGGGCTCTGTAAAGTGAAATCAACAATCCCCTTCCGCTGGGCAGCCGTCGTGGCAGGTATGGAAGAGTCCCGCAAAACAGGTGCACCACAAACCAGAGGGCCCCGGCACCACCCTGGAGCCAAGTCCTGAATGACCTGAGCACATGAAGGATGTAAAGGACTTTCTGAGCAAAAAACGCAGTGGGAAGTAATGGCCTGGCTCCCACAGGAACGGCACATAGCTGGGAGTGGTAAGGAGTGCCAGGCGGCAGTGCGGCAGCACTGGAGACAGAAGCAGACTCCAGCAGAGAGCCAGCAGGCAGCTGTCGCACCAACACAGGCCTAGTGCCCAGATGTGAGCTGGCAAGCTCTAACTGCTGAGAAGAACTGCTGACTTAGAACATTCTGGACTGTACAGTCGTTCTGCTCTGCTGGGACAAGGAACACACACTGCCAACAGCCTGCTGGCAAACCAGACCCCCAAGGTGCCTCTGAACACAGCATTGTGGGGCACACAGGCTTGAGGCTGCAGAAAGCAGGCTGCATCCTAACTTCGCCCTTACCTGCCGTATGCAGGCAAACGATCCCTCCTCTCTGAACCTGCACCATCCTCTCAAAAGTCAGGATGGTGAAGCCTACCCGCAAGGGCCACTGTGAGGATTGAGATGAAGTACCAAAGCAGCCAGCACAGTGCCGGGTGGCGTCTGTGTGCAGTCAACGGCAGCCACTGCGAGCCTGCATGCATTTACATCACAGCCAACCCAGGGCGGTGCAGGACGGACCAGAGTGGTCTCCCTCTCTGGGAGCAGCAAGCATTCTGAGAACCTCTGTTCTTGTCACTAGATTCCATTTGAGAATAGGTATAAAGTGTTTCCTGAAAGCACCAAGCCTTTTGAGGACGGTGCCTTTAAAAGCATGCTCTGAGCATATTTTCCTAGTGGAGACCCTGAGCAGGGCCGTGTGAGCCCTGCAGTGCTGACATGTGGGATGAGAGCAGAAGGGAAGCTGGCATCCAAGCTCCTAGCATGCCTCTGTGTGCAGCCCTGGGACTTCCGCCCACACACTGGACCCCACCCATTCTGAACACAGGAGAGTAAAAACAGGACCCACAGCTGCCCCTCGGATGTAAAGAGGGCAGCCGCTGCCAGACTCTGGTGGGTGCACTCTACTAAACACTGGAGTCACTATCCTCAAAGAGAGGAAGAC
This sequence comes from Leontopithecus rosalia, assembly GCA_028533165.1. Lineage (NCBI taxonomy): Eukaryota > Metazoa > Chordata > Mammalia > Primates > Cebidae > Leontopithecus > Leontopithecus rosalia. The sequence continues at coordinate 4,895,833 of CM052650.1, forward strand.
AGAGGCCTGGACAGACAGCTGCGTGCACAAAGACAACCACAGGCTCCGAGAGCTAGGGTGGGGGCAGGAAAGTCTTCCCTGAACTCTGAAGAGCACACAGGAGTTACCTGGCTGAGGTGGTACAGGACAAGAGCACCTGGGCACAGGGCCTGGAACATGTGAGGCAGACACAGGGTTAAAAGCAGCAATATCTACTGGGGGGGCGCTCTCTAGGGAGAGGACTCTGTCCAAGTGGAGGGTGAGGCTGCCAAGGAAGGCAGCCCACCTCACTGAGGGTAGTGTCCGCTAAGCTAAGGATTCAAACCGTATACTGAGAGTCACAAGAAGTTACTGAAATTCTAGGTAAGGAAGGTGACACGGACTCGTGCTTTAAAAGCTGGCTCAGGAGATGAGAAGAAGGTGAACTGGAAGGCATAGGCTGAGCCAGGGCAGAGGGGAGGAAGATGACACGACTTCAACTCGCTGCATCCAGGGCATCACTGCCAGCTACAATGGCTGCAGCTGTGGGCCAGATTCTAGAAGAGAAACGCTCTGCAGTTCAGCCACGCCCAGGGCCAAGTCTTACATTGTTTCCCAGTTAGGTAAGATCTCGTTATTCCAGGTGAGCACAGCGTTTCCAATGCTTTCCTCCACTCTGCATCTTTCTTCCAGCTGCTTCTTCCTCCGCTGGGCTTCTTTCAGTTCTAGAAATTACGGTTTAGAAAAGCAACACTCTATTAACTGATATGCACCATTTCCAAGCAAGGTAATTTTCCTGTCACACTGCAAACACACCAGGAAAACGGCCCTGAATCACAGCGGACATTGGCCCCTGCCGCGTGCTCCGCACCCAACGGACTTAGAATAACATCTATACAGGAAAGTACACAAATAAGAATATAATTGAGTTGCCACGAAACAGAAAAGTCCCTGAAACTACTATCCTGATCAAAACAACCGAACATTACTGGAACACTGGAAGCTGCTCTTGTGCTACCAGGCCTATCCCCTTCCAAATTCAGGCTGCTCCACGCTGACTTCTAACAGCCCAAGCATTATTCTGGGTTTTTTTTTTTTTAAAGACAGAATCTTACGCTCTCACCCAGAGTTGGGTGCAGTGAAACGATCTTGGCTCACCTAGGAACCTCCGCCTCCTAGGTTCAAGCAATTCTCCTGCCTTAGTCTCCTGAGTAGCTGGGATTACAGGCATCCACTACCATGCCCGGTTAATTTCTATATTTTTAGTAGAGATGGGGTTTCACTACGTTGGTCGGGCTAGTCTTGAACTCCTGATCTCAAGTTTCATTTTTTCTTTCCTTTACTTTTTTGAGATGGAGTCTTGCTCTCTCACCCAGGCTGGAGTACAGTGGTGCTATCTTGGCTCCTTGCAACCTCCACCTCTCAGGTTCAAGCGATTCTCCTGCCTCAGCCTCCTGACTAACTGGGATTACAAGTACCCACCACCATGCCGAGCTAATTTTTCGTATTTTTAGTAGAGAGACAGAGTTTCACCATGTTGGTCAGGCTGGTCTTGAACTCCTGATCTCAAGTGATCCACCTGCCTTGGCCTCCAAAGTGCTGGAATTACAGGCAGGAGCCACCATGCCTAGCCTCATTTTTAATTTTTTTTTTTTAGAAAGGCAGACTGCCACATGCAGCACCTCGTTTGGATGTGTCTGGAGACTTGGAAGCTTGACAATCCTATATTCTCCTACAAATGGACCGTGAGAGCCTATCTGGAGACTCTAGCAGGGGAGTGCAAGTACTCATGTCCCCTGACCAAAGACTGGTCCTCTACCGGGACGGTCATTCTCTTTGACCAAACACACAGCTTCAGGAGGGATGTACATGGAGCGCTGGCAGGGAAGGGGATACTGGGCTAGCCAGCAGACCAGCGAAATCAACCCTGGTGATCAGTGGGGTGACAGGCATGAGAGCCAGATGGCCCTCATATCCATGTTACTTATTTTTAAAATCTCCTAGAAAAAGTGCTTAAGTGTTGCAAGGGATTTTATCAAAACCGATCACAACTTCTTGGAAATTTTACAAACAGCCCAGAGAGGGAAAGAAACACACATGTGGCGGATGGCTGAAACTTGCTGTAGTCTAGTATTTTCATCCGACAGAGTCACTTTTCTCAGGTAAGTTCACCAGTGCCGTTCTCTTGAACAAAGCTACCAGAAATTGACAGTAAAAACATGCTTTTTTTTTTTTTTTTTTTTAAACTGTTAGACTACAAATTTCAATGACTGAAGTTCAGGTTCTATGATTCCAAAAGATAAAAGGAAAATAAGCAGAAAGATACAACTCCTGTGCTTCCTGCTCTAACCCAGCAAGTGTGAACCCCGTTACCTCGCTTTTTGGCCTGAACCACCATTTCTTCATACTGCTGTCTGTGCTTCTGAGCTTCTTCAGCTGGTTTTGCTGGGAGATTTCTTGATGGGAAATAAATAAGTTTTCATCATTATAAATAACACATAAAAGTTTTTGAGTAAAAGACCTGAAACATAATTTCCTAACAAAATATAAAGCTCAAACACAAAAACTCATTTTGTTTAAGATTACACAGTTGTTTCACCAACTTCTTTAATACTTTCTTACAAAAACAAATTCACTATAAAACAAATCAATGATAAAGATTAGCAGGAAGAAAATAATAATTATCCACAACTGTAACAGCAATAAACATTTAATCTTTTGGGATATTTTCACCCCACACTGCAAAGAAAGACTGCATACACCAAGAAGTGTCGACACTTAAATGTCTGTTTTGTTTTGAGAAGGAGTCTTACTCTTGTCCCCCAGGCTGGAGGGCAGTGGTGCGATCCCGGCTCACTGCAACCTCCACCTCCTGGGCTCAAGTCAGTTTCCTGCCTCAGCCTCCCGAGCAGCTGGGATTACAGGCGGCTGCCACCCTACCCAGCTAATTTTGGTTATTTCTAGTAGAGATGGGGTTTCACCACCATGTTGGCCAGGCTGGTCTCGAACTCCTGATCTTGCAATGCACCCACCTCAGCTTCCCCAAGTGCTGGGACTATAGACATGAGCCACCGCGCCTGGCCAACACTTAATTCTTGAAGCATATATGCATGAAGACATTTGCTGACTAGTTTTTTAAAGCGTACAGATTTCGTACTGGCTGTGTGGTTCACCTGTGGTTCATGCTCTCTTTCAGCAGGGTGCTTGTGATTGCACTGGCACTAGGATAAAGGGAGGGCAGGAGTGTCTGGCTGCCTGTGTCCCTCACACCACAGGACTCACATTCCCTAGGACAGTTGGAACAACTATCACCTGCTGCAGGAGAGTCCATCAGTCCACCTTTCAGAATGTGAAAATGACCGGTCTTCACAGGGCAGAGTCTTTTCCTGATGGCCTCTAACTTTCCAGTCCTCCATTTCTCTCCCCTCACATACAATTTTCAAGGACAAGAATTAACAGAAGACATATTACTTCTTCTTTTTTTTTGGAGACAAAGTTTTGCTCTTGTTGCCTAGACTGGAGCGCAGTGGCACAATCTCAGCTCACTGCAACCTCAGCCTCCCAAGTTCAAATGATTCTCATGCCTCCGCCTCCCAAGGAGCTGGGATTAAAGTCACCTGCCACCATACCTGGCTTTTTTTTTTTCTGTATTTTTAGTACAGATGGGGTTTCACCATGGTGGCCAGGCTGGTCTTCAACTCCGGACCTCAAGTGATCCATCCGCCTCAGCCTCCCAAAGTGCTGGGATTACAGGCATGAGCCACTACACCCAGCTGACAACTTATTTTTAAATGCTAAAGAAAAAAAAAATCATCTGAATGGAAAATTCTGGTCAAAACTTCTATGCTAAATGTCAGTTTTCCAAACTGGTCATTTAATATAATTAAAGAACACGTTAATAAGAAGTGAATATGGCTCACTTCTTCCCTCTTCTGATCCTAGCTTCTCTCTAACAAAAGGTGATTAACAAGTTGTACGTATTTACTAAAGCAAACATTCTACAGAGATTCTTCGTAAACTCACGCTGGTCTGTCCTCGAGGATGAGTGCGGTGGTGGAAAGTGGCTCAAAATCAAGATTCTTCCTCACATTCTGCTTTGGAGAGGGTGGCTTGCTAGGTCTTCCAACCTTGTCTTCATATTCCTAGGACAGAGAAAACAGGGATGACTCCAGGCCGTTCAGATAGGAAGAAGTCCTTCGGAAAGCGAGAAAGTTGTTTTGTCATGAAACTTCTACGTCAATTTCAAGGAAAATTTGTTGAAAATCTTTCCTGTTATTCAGAGGAAAAAGCCACTGACTAAAGGGGTCTTTCTGGAGATGGAGTCTCAGTGGTGCCCAGGCATGATCTTGGCTCACTGCAACCTTTACCTCCTGGGTTCAAGCGATTCTCCTGCCTCGGCCTCCCAAGTAGCCGGGATTACAGGTGTGCATCACCACACCTGACTAATCTTTTTGTATTTTTAGTAGAGACAGGGTTTCACTATGTTGGCCAGGCTGGTCTCAAACTCCTGACCTCAGGTGATCCACCCGCCTCAGCCTCCCAAACTGCTGGGATCACAGGCATGAGCCACCGCACCCAGCCTAAAAGGTTCTTAGAGTTTCAAAGTTGAGGCCGTTGCTTTCTGATATGACCTGCGCTCCCCTCTTTCTTTGGTGGGGAAGTAACAAAGGATCTCATCATCAAAGCAGCCCCTTTGAGGAGGGCCCTCAAACGTTGCCTCAGGTCTCCTGTCTCCTGGGTAAGAGGCATGTTTGCTGTCTTCTGGACACCGTAAATTTGAACTGATCATCATTATGGCCACTGGGAAGTTGCCACTGCAAATTGTTATGTAAACAGTCTTGCCATGCCCTGGAAATCTAAGAGCAGCCTCCACACCACTGGGTCACCAATTCGCCCACAAACTGAAACCACAAAAGCTCAGTCACACCTGGTGACCCACATTCCAAACACCCCGCCGGAACAACTCGGGAGAGCCAAACAAGTTAGTGCTTCTGACATAATATGTGGGTACCCTTTGCTGTCTGCAAAATCAAAAACCAGAATCGTTTAAGATGATTATAGATAATTAAGAAGATAAAATTACAGACAGGGCTCTCAGGACTGTCCCTGAAGGGAAGATGGGACAAAGGAAGGTAGTTGACCTAGAATTTCACATACGTCATGAGGATGAAGGGACTGCTGAATGAATTTCACGGGCGCTAGCTGTCAAGAGGGGTACTGGTGAAATTATGTGGCGAGCAATTATTCTCTCAGCCAGAAAGGGCCCTAAGAAGTAGAAAGAAATAGATTATTTTCTCAGAACACACAGGCCATGAGAAGGAAGTGTACCAAGAAGCAGTTGGGTGGGACGGTTTCTGTACACCTTATGTACATGGCCACCTCTTAACACTGTTTAGTGGGACTTAACGTGGTTTCATTACATTTCTAAAATTACTTAAAACTGAAAACACAGACTCACTCCTTCCTGCGGCCAAGCATCTGAGCATCTACACTGTACAGGGCATGCAGCCATGACCTAATATGTCACTGGCCTTCACGAAGCTTCAAGTCTAGCACCTGAATGTTAAAGTCTCCAATTTCATAGGAAATCTACCAAAAGCTCTATGTTGAGGAAGGCTGTGAGGCATGCTGCATTTTAACAATAATTAGTAACACATACCCCATAAGGTGCTACTTATCTGCTGAGCCTGGTCTGGTGAATTGCATACCAAGGCCAGAGATGTTGGGCCCAAAATCAGCCATGGCAGGAGGTGGATGCCCCTTTAGACTAGCTTTTGTGTGCTCTGCTCTGTGCACACAAACTCACGTTGTCTTCATGGCAATCTGCCTGGCAAGTGTCACCCATTTTACAGATAGGGTAACTGAGGTTCAAAGTGAAGTGACCCGCCCAAAGTATACAGCCAGCAAGGCCAGGCCTGCAGGACTCCTTCTGGTCTGCCACCCAGAGCAGTCCCAACATCATCTGTTAATACACTCAAACCCAGAGGTGTGAGGTGTGCAGTTTTACAGGGAAAGGCTGAGCCCTACACAGCTTAGGCGTGGCCTCTGCAGCCACACAGCTCTGGGAGCAAATTCAGATACACCAACCACCAGCTGTGACCCTGGGCAAGGTACTCACTTCGAATCCCTAAGCCTCCTTTCCTCATTTGCAAAATGGGAAACAGCATTCCTCCTTACCCTGAGTGGGCCACTGGAAGGAATGAGGCGATGTCACAGCCTCTGGTGCACAGGGCATGCTGGAGAAAGGCAGCCCTTGCTGGTCTGCGCCACCAGCTCTCTCTCTCTCCTCAGACCTGAAATCGCTGGAAAAGGCAGAAAACCATGCTCTAGTGCTGAACAACCACCCAGGAGCCCTGCCAAGTCTGCCAACAGCACAGATACAAAAAGTAGGAGTAAAAGGAAGCAAAAGCCTTGAGTCACGATCAGGAACATCAGCTGCTTCCGTCAGAGCTTCTTACTATCACCGACAGCAACAAACAGCAGTGGCGGATGCTAACCAGCCCAGCACTTCCCAGCACTTTACACGCACACACTGGGTTCACTCCGTCTCCCTCCACAGCAGCCCCCCAAAAGAGCTGCCCCACCCAGACCACGCCAACAAGGCAGCTGCACAAGGACATGCTGCACCTCACCAGCGCAAAGCTGTGGCTGTGGTCTGACGGCCCAGCCAAGTTTCAAGGAAAAAAAGCAGGGAGGCAGCCTACCTGAGGCAGGCATGGACTTCTGCCTTTTCCAGTGGTTTCAGGTCTGAGGAGAGAAAAAGCTAGTGGCGCAGGCCAGCAAGGGCTGCCCTTTCTCCAGCACTGACTGCACCACAGGAACGTGGGGACCCAGGGGTGTCCATGACTCTCCCGGACAGACAAGCGAGTAAGCTGGGTCACAGGCCACATGGTGTGATTCCGAAGCCACATTCCTCATCACAGAATTCACGTAAGCCTCTCACAGCTATGTGTCAGAAGTAATTCATCATTCAGATTCAGTCCCAATAGTTTTCACTGTTGAGTGCAACCATGACAGAAACCTCAAATACTGAACTAAGAGCACAGATCAGCAGAGATGCAGGGTCAGACACTTACGTTTTAATCACAGGCCAAGGCATGATTAAAATAATGAAGTAAAACAGGTGGCCTGAACTACTCATACTTGAAATCCCAGGCAAAGCCCTTTACAAAACCCGAGGCAGCCTTTCAGAAGGGGAAAGGTGTTAGAAATGGTGACAGGTCCTGCTCCAGACCCAGTTCTCCCAGGGCGAACTGGAGGTGACAACAGTAAGCTCACTGTCCAGCCCAGACAAACTAACTTTAGAAACAAGAGATGTTCAGTCCCAGAAGCCCAGAGGGGAAGAAACAGTCCTGGAAAAAGAACACTCCGCTGTGGATTATCAGCACTGGGGTCAGGCTAAAAGGGGCTAAGGCTTTGGAAGTATATCAGCCGCATTCTAGGCCCTGGCTTGGCCAAGTCGCCTTGCTTGTCTCTCAGCCTATTTTCAGCTATAAAACAGTAGCAATTGTATAGACCGCTGTGGTGGTTAAATAAGGTAAGATACATAAAATGGCTGGCCACCCCCGCAAGTGCCAAGCCCTTTCTGTGTGCCAGGCAAGTATCAGTGTGGTCCACCTCCATCCAACTCATCATTCCCAAGTTCTGTCTCTGCAAGGGATCAAGTTTTGAAGTCTCTTGGTTTAAGACAAGTAACAATGCCCGTCTTGCTGTGTTCTTGAGAAGCCCTGCACCCTAACAGGTAAAATAAACTGCCCACTTAAGCGACAGCTCCCGCCCTGGACAACCCTAGAGGGGATTAATTAATCAATCAATTATTTATTCTTGAGAGGTCTCATTCTGTCACCCAGGCTGAAGTGCAGTGGCACAACCTTGGCCTCACTGCAACCTCCGCCTCCCAGTTAAAGTGATTCTCCTGCCTCAACCTCCCCAGTAGGTGGGATTACAAGTGCCCACCACCAGGTCTGGCTAATTTTTGTATTTTTAGTAGAGACAGCGTTTCGCCACGTTGGCCAGGCTGGTCTCAAACTCCTGATCTCAAGTGATCCGCCCGCCTCAGCCTCCCAAAGTGCTGGGATTACAGGCGTGAGCCACTGCACCCGGCCCCCTAGAAGAAATTCAGAACAAGTTCTTCAAAGTTCTAGCAGATCAGTTTGACTGGGCAGAACAGCATTTTTATTTTTAAAAATGAAACAATAAAACAGAGTAGATACAGTAAAAACAGTTTGCTCCAGCTTTATACCTAGTTATGTCAGTACAATGAGTCTCAATAAAGTGTCTAACTGCGGACAGTTTCAAAAAAGTTTGCAGACTGCCAGTTTAGAAGCACAGTAGGTCAAAGTCCCTGCTCCGGGCAGTTTATAAGGAACCATGCTTGGAAAGACAAGACCATACCAACATGGCAGCCACACCTCACTAGGAACCAACTTGCAGGGTGTGCTCTGATGACCCAGCTGAGGTTTAAGAAAACAAAGCAGGCAGGCAGGGTGCCTGAGCAGAGCCCTAGTCTCATGCAGAGGCCATGGGCAAAAGACTCAGCAAGAGGAAAGGGGCCATGTGGAAAACAGGAAGCTAATTTGTGAAGGGACTACATGGGCCTGGTACTTCAGCAGACCCTCAATCCCCAACCCAGCAGGGCTCACTCAACAGGGCAATACGAGCAGGCAGGGGCGCCCACACAGGTGAGACTGGGAGGCGTGCCCGGAGGGATGAGCCCGCACTGTGGAAGGGCAGGATGCCTGCAGCCAGGGGGACATGGGAAGCTTCCACAAAGGCCCACTTGAGTGGACAGACAGGTAAGATCCAGGCTAGGGGCCAAGAGCAAGAGGCACTCTGACAGCATAAGCAGTGGCCAGGAGACGCCCATAAGCAGGCTTCTTCACAGCACCAGGATTTGAACCGGGAATCGTGCAGAGTCAAAGTTGTTTTGCTCTAGATTTTTTTATTTATTTTTTTTGAGACAGAGTTTCGCTCTTGTTACCCAGGCTGACGTGCAATGGTGCGATCTTGGCTCACCGCAACCTCCACCTTCCTGGGTTCAGGCAGTTCTCCTGCCTCAACCTCCTGAGTAGCTGGGATTACAGGCACGTGCCACCATGCCCAGCTAATTTTTTGTATTTTTAGTAGAGACGGGGTTTCACCATGTTGACCAGGATGGTCTCGATCTCTTGACCTCGTGATCCACCCGCCTCGGCCTCCCAAAGTGCTGGGATTACAGGCTTGAGCACCTTGCTTTGCTCTAGATTTTAAGGTCACAACATACTACCTAGAGGTATTGGGACAAGCCCCAGGATGGGGGGGGGAGCCAGAGTAGAGACTGTGAGGTGTGGGGAGCCCCTTAGACGCATCCAGGGCAGGGTCTACATTCCATGTGTGATCTGCACAGTGCTAAAGACAAGAAGGGCAGGAGATCCGTTTGTTAGTTTAAGAAGAGGGGAGGAAATCCTGCCTCAGTGCATATTTGTTTTAAGAGGGAAAAGAAAGGATCATGATTCTCAAACAATGAAAAAGTATTCCTGACCCTGGTACAGAGGTGCTATGTCTGTGGTTCCATCTATTCAAGAAGCTGAGATGAGGATAGGATCGGTTGAGCCCAGGAGTTCAAGGCTGCAGTGAGCCATGACCGCTCCAGGGCAACAAAGCAAGACCCTGTCTCAGAAAAAAGTATTCCTGGCAGAAAGACAAGAACGATCATTAATGCTACTTACGAACTGGAGGAACACTACAAAACATAGCCAATGATGTCAATAACCTGCAAGCAGAAGCCCCCTGACTTCCCCAGAAATCTGTTTTAGCTAGAAGAAAGGGTCATCAGTCACAACTTGTGCTTACAGTTTCGACTCCACCATCTGCAGTATCAAGATTCACCTGTTAAATAAACGGAGGATTTGGGAGGTGCGCCTGGAATAAAGCTGCCGAGGCAGGCCGGCCATCCAAGTGGTACCCATTAAAAGACTGACTCGAACTCACGAAGTGACAACACGGCCACCACATTTGCACAGGCTGAGGACCCAGGAAGCACTGGGGGGCAGCGGCAGGCCTGGTCTGAGCCAGCACCACCAGCAGCATGACCTTGAGCTCCTCCTCCACCCCCAAGCCTGTTTCCTCATCTGTTACACTTGAGGATTAAATGAGAACTAGCATAAGGTGTGGAGCCAAAGCAGGTGTCCAGAAATGACAGGAGTATGACTGTCACTATATACTTTGAAATTACCCTTCAAAACATTCCACTCCAAGAGGGGTGCTTCTGAAAAAGGGCAGGACACTGAAAGCATCCACAACACCCGGCTGGTCTCACACTTGGCCATTTGTAAAAGCAATTGTCTGGGAGGGAGGAGCCCAGTTTAAAATCTGGGAGCGGCTCTATTTTGCCATTTTGAAGGGGGAAGAATGATCCGCACAGGTCTTACAAAAGCCCCACCTTCCAAAAGGCAGCCCCTGGTAACCCCTGAGGCCTGACCTCACGGTAAGTAAAGCAGCTGAGAACACCTGAGTGGCTCCTCTGGCCTGGATTCTTAAACCAGCATGCAGTCCCCTCCTGGAAAGCGCTCTCTGAAGTTTCTGGGAATGCTGGCATTCTGGGAAGCACTCTCAGGAGGCCTTTTCTAACAGTCATATTCCTCCCAGAGGATCGAGGACACAAAAGTTAATATGCGGGCTGGTGAATGAAACGTATTCCAGTGGAACTGGGTTTTAACATGCCCGGTTGCTGTTGCAGCCTGACCACCTCATTGGGCCCTAGAGCACGGGGCCCAGTCTCATCTCCATACAAAGGCTCCTCGGATCGCAGGCGGGGATCCTCTAAGGGGCCTCTAAGGGGGCTGCTGGGCCGGCCCGGCCCGGCCCGGCTCTGAAAACAGGGTAAGGACGACTCAAAGGACATGCTCGCTCACGCTCTCTCGCCGTCCCAGTAAACGTGAACCCAAGAAGAAAATATGTGGAAACCCAGACACAAAGAGTGCCAGGGAGGAAAGAGCGCATCACCAGCGTGCAGAGCAAGCTCCGGCTGCCGAGGACAGATGCACGTGAAGCTGGCCCACCCGCACACCCGCACACAGGCACACTCCCACACTCCACCTGCGCGGGGCCGCAGGGCCGCGGGGCCGCCGCAGGGCTGGGCAGGCCCCGGACAGAACCGGACTGGCCCCCGGGACCGGGCAGGCCTGGGCGCGGGCAGAGGCACCGGCCCGCACCCCGACTCACCATGAACGCCGGGGCCTTAGAGGCGCGCGGCCGGCGGCTCCATGCCCAGCGAGCGGAGGGCCGGCCTCCCTCCCTCCCGGACCGCGGGCGGGCGGCTCCGCAGACTGGCGGGGCGGGGCGGGGCGGGGCGGGGCGGCGCGTCAGGCCGCTCAATCGCGCGCGGATGCAGCGAGGCGATCCGCGCAGCCGGCTCGGCGCATCAGGCCTGGCCTGAGCCTCCCACGGGGGCGGGGCCGTGGGCGGGGCTCCAGCGGGCCCCCAGGGTGCGGCCCCACCCGCCACGAGCACCGAGAACACGCGCACCAACAGGCAGAGAGCCAGCTTCTGCCTTAAACATCACTCGAGAGCTGAGAAACGTGTTGCCAAAAGGAATTACGTAAAAATATTCGCATTGGTGAGCTGTGGGTGGCGGGGTGATGGTGAGCAGTTTTTACTCTACAGGCTACAGTGGCTCGTAGTGTTTCTCAGAGTAGTCACAGGTGAGTTTAAAACGTCAGGGAGCACACACAACAGGAGAGAGCAGCTGAGCAGGCGCCCCGGGGCTGCCTGGAGGGGGACGGACGCTGGCGGGAGCTCGCCCTTCAGCGCAGTAGGCTGTCTGTCGGTGACACCCCCGGTTTTTAAAAACAGTCCTTAAACTCTGACCCTACACCACAGGGACTGCGTCGGGTCAAAATTACTTCTGGTCAGCCGCGGGCCCCACGTCCCAGGGCTGAACAAACCCAGTCTGCGGCAACACGAGGCTTCCCTAGCAGATCTCCTGGGATTCAGAATTACCAAATCACCGGCAGAAACGTTTCCATCAGAGGAAGCCTGTGACATCTGCCAGGATAAAATCAGAAGGACAGTGACAAGTGATAGCAAGGACGTAGAGAAGCTGGAATTCTCCTAAGTCCTTGGTAGGAGTGTAAAATGGTGCAGCTTCTTGTATAATTCAACATCCACCTACCATACTTCCAGGAACCCACCCAAGAGAAGTATGATCACAGAGCATGCAGACATTCACAGCAGCACTGTTCCCACCAACCAGAATGTCCAGCAACGCGGGGGCATACACAGCCTGGAAACGGCCACGAAGAGAAAGAAACTGCTGAGACACGAGCCTACATGGATGAACCTCAAATACGCTACGCTAGGTGAAAGATCCCAGACAAGAAGATTCCATGATTCCATTTATGTGACACTTCTTAAAAAGGTCAATCTCCAGACAGAAAGCAAATTCATGTTTGCCGGGGGTTGAGAGTGGGATCAGCTGCGAACAGGCACGAAGAAACTTTTTTGGGTGATGAAAAAACACAACTTTGGATGTGGAACATATTTTAAAACTGGATTGCAGTGATGGTTGCCTAACTGTATACATTTATTGAAATCGTGGAACACTTAAACTGACTGGATCTCATGGTATATTATTTAGACCTCAAGCTGTTTTTAAAAAGTAATAGGATACAAAGGGAGAGAGCCTGATTCTGGCTGAAAAGATTAGGGAAGGCCTAAGACAATTATCCAAAATGGGAAAATAAGGCAAAAACAGGAGTAGGGGGTATCCTTTTGATTAATTCCTGGGCAATTTCAGCATGGCTGCCTAAAGATTAATTCTCTAGGAGACTGTCCCTGTGCCCAGATAGTGTGAAGTTACATATTAACTTGTAGATAATGTCTAAAAGAAAAGATAATCCCAAAGATTATGTTTTATTGTCACCAATTTGTTCGTTGAAATCTAGCCGTCTTACTCTAGTTCTTTTTGGGTTTTATGCATGTACGTGTGTACACACACACACACATCCCCCTAATTCCTCAAAGGCTCTTGGCATAAGTTTTACCATCTTACTGGTCTCCTCAAGGTGTTAAATAAATCTTTAAGTCATGAGAAAAAGAAGTGTTTTACATGAAGAAAATAAAGTGACATAACCTAAGGCAATACACAAACCTGACTAGATCCTGGTTCAAAAAGAACAGCTTGATACAACTGAGGAAGTGAGAACATGCTCTGCTACCAGATGCTGCTATGGAATTCCCGGCCGTTCTCCTGGGCGTGGTCACAGTCATGGTATGGAGGAGAATGTCTTTAAGAGCTGTGTGCTGAAGCACTTAGCAGCAAGATGTCATAATACTGCAAATGGTTCAATTGTGAGAAAATAGAGGCACAATAAGGTAAATATGGCAAAACGTCAGCAGCTATTCCATCTAAGTGGGGCACCTGTGCATGATTATTAAATTATTCCTGGGATTCTTCTACAGGTTTGAGATAAAGCCTTCAGATGATCTCATCTGAAACTCCCGTCCTCACAGACACCCTCCCTGCCCACCTAAACTACAGCAAGGGCCTGGCATTCTTGCCCCTAGCACCAGGTGCTGTTGCAGCACTTCAACTTGTAATATGATGACCTAGTTCGAATTTCTCTCCCTCCCAAGGCTGTAAAACCTCTGGGTGTCGGGGAGGCCTAGCACAGCACATGGCACAGGGGAGGCAGTTAAGCACTGGAGCAATTGCTGTGTGCCACAGGACGCATCTGTCGTTCCTTCCATCCATCCAGCAGGCACTAATGGTGCTTGGCCCCAGAAGCAAAGGAGAACAAGGTTCCTGCCCCTGAATCGCTCACAGACCAGCAAACAGGCAATGATACACTCTCCTGGTGCTGGGTGCTACGACTGCGAAGCTTCTGAGGTTCAGGGGGGCCTCAGCAACCGGCCCAGCCTGAGGAGTGAAGGGTGACTTTCCAGAAACAATGCCTGCAGCTGGAAGAGGGCTAACCTCTTCCATGAGTGGAGCTCCATTCTCAGAGAGAGAAGCAGTCCTCAGGCTCTCCATGCCTCCTACCACCACTCCTAAGAAGTTGGCCCGACAGAGCTAGCTCAGGAAGTCCACACTCACTAAACTTAACAAGTGGAGACAGCTGTGTTCAGTATGCCTGGGATGTGCACCGAGGTGTGCCTACCAAAGCACACTGCCATTGCTTCCAGCAGGTTGTAACTTGCAAGTTACTTCAAAAATACTTCCTATTTCACATCTTTTTTTTTTTTTGAGACGGAGTCCCACTCTGTCACCAGGCTGGAGTGCAATGGCACGATCTCAGCTCACCGCAACCTCCACCTCCGCCTCCTGGGTTCAAGCAATTCTCCTGCCTCAGCCTCCTGAGAGCTGTGGCTACAGGTGCACACCACCATGCCCAGCCATTTTTTGTATTTTTAGTAGCGACAGGGTTTCACCATGTTGGCCAACATGGTCTCCATCTCTTGACCTTGTGATCCACCCACCTCGGCCTCCAAAGTGCTGGGATTACAGGTGTAAGCCACTGAGCCTGGCCTCTATTTCACATCTTAGAATTGAGCACCATTTATGAAATTTTTACTACACATTATACCATGTGATGATAAGTTGACTTTTCCTAAATTTTGAAACTTAAAGCCACAACCAGAAGTTAGACACCCTTGGCTGGTCATGGTGGCTCGTGCCTAGAATCCCAGCACTTTGGGAGGCTGAGGTGGGTAGATCACCTGGAGTCAGGAGTTCAAGATCAGCCCGGCCAACACGCGAAAGCCCATCTCTGCTAAAAATACAAAAAATCCCTGGGTGTGGTGGTGTGCACCCGTAATCCTAGCTACTCAGGAGGCTGAGGCACGATAATCCCTTGAACCCAGGAGGCAGAGGTTGCAGTGAGCCGAGATCACACCACTGCACTACAGCCTGGATGACAGAGCAGGACTTCATCAAACAAATCATAAAAATAATAAAAATAAAAGAAGTTAGAGACCTTTTTCCATCTCACTCTGGCATTGGGTTTCACATTTATCATGATCCATGTGTAAACCATCTCCCCCTCAAATCTCCTGAGTTACTGGAGCTCATTCCCAGGCTTGCCTCCCCACCAGCACACCAGGTTCATGTGCTGATGTGGCTTTTCTGTAACATCGCTGTCTCTACCCTTTGAGGTCAAGGAGACAATGATGATTCCTTTGTTTGTGGCAGCCTCCTAGCAGCCAGGCTGGCAAAACCAATCTTGCTACTATTAAATAAATCATGACAATTGCTTCTCGGCCTTTTGGCTAAGATCGAGTGTAAGTAAATAATGACATAGCTAAACAAAAAGCCATTGCTTAGACTCAGTTAAGTGAAAATGAAATCGTAGAATAATTATGGATATGGGGAAATGCATATGTTTTCACAGAAATAAAAGAGTTTACAGAATGGTATGTTGTAAAACTGAAATTCATTCATCCATTTACAAATCTGGTCAACTTACAAATTAACCATCCGTGAATGCTAGGTACTGTCCCAAGTCCTGCAGAAAAGCAGTCAACAAGCACACAAGGTCTGGTCCCTGCTCTCCTGCATTTATATTCTAGTGGGGTGAAGGGACAGTAAAGAAGCACCCGGGCAAGAATACAATGTGGAGAAAAGTGCTGTGCAGAAAATGCCCCAGAGTCCCACAGCATTGGGAGTGGCTGAAGGGGGAGAGGGAGTAGCAGTGCTGACACTGAGTGGTTAGGGAAACCCTCCTGAGAAGACAGTATCTAGAAGGTGGCCTCAGAGCTGAGACCCAGTGGCAAGGAGCACATATGTGAGGAATCACGGCCCAGCACTCCAGGCAGAAGGAGGCGGAAGTACAAAGGTGGGGACATGAACCCAGGCAGTCTGACTCTGGGGCTTCTAACTGCCAACTACCTAGATGTATTGCCTCCGAACTAAGATTTCTATTTCCCAAAATAGTGTTCCCTCTGTGTCCCTAAGGCCTCCTTAAATATTGCTCTTAGGCATAAGGCCAACAAACAAATGCAGACTGTGCCTGTTAATTCACAGTGTCACAGAGAGGACTCCACCTAAAGTGCTCCCCACCCACTGACAAGATTGTTTTTTAATCTCCTGAAGGCCCAGTAATATTCTGAATTCAACTCAGGCAACCTGAAGAATGTTCAGAAACAGCCTTAGTCTCCTCAAATCTGGAGTTCCCCAGAGTCCTCTGGAGCACCTACTGTGTGCAGACCACATGCTGGCCACTGGCCCAAGTGTGCCCAGGCTGGGCGAGACCACACTGGAAAGGCCTGCAGGGGATATCTCTGCCACTCCAGCTGTGCTGAAGAGACTGCAAGATTCTGAACTCTCCCACTCCTCCAATGGGAGTTCGGTCAGTGTGAAAGAGGGGTTTTCTGTGGGGTCCTCATTTCCACATCAACACATTAAATTGCCAAGGGGAGGGCAAAAGCATCCAAAAGCTCCCAGGGGCAACTCTCTTCGTCTTTCTGGGAAGTGGCATCAATTAAGCCACACCATCTCTTCACCGTTCACAATAGTACACAACAGGCCAAGCCATCTGCAGACGTCACTGCCAAGTCCAAAGTCAGCCTGAAACCAGACTTACAACACAGACAGTCCCCTCCCTACAATCACAGGCTACTACAACTTCCAGTTATGTGTTTAACAAGCTTCCTAAGTGCCCCATACATACCAGAGAGAAGGTGCTCAAAGAACTCAGTCTGCAATTACATCATATAAATGAATTTGTATGGATGAAATTCGCACATATATAATGTGTCTCTGAGAAAGGCCTGGGAGAGTGGACACAGAGATTCCTCTGTGACAGGGGCTGTGAAGTCTCAGGGGGAAAAGGATTTTTCTGTCTTCCATCTATCATTTGAATATTTGACAGGTATTTTTTCATAAATTGTTATTTAAAATTTGAAAAAATAATTTTTAAGCGAATTCAGATGGCATCAAGAATCGATTTCACCAACTGCAATTTCCAAATCGCACTGCATTATTACGGCAGCAAGGCTGTTTCCGTGTCTGTTGCTGGCTTTTTCCTATGCACGTGAGACTGTAGATCTAGCCGTGGCAGGAGACCACAGTGAGAGGAGTCGTGATGGTGACGGAGCCACAGGATGCCAGCCACTGCTCCAGGACCCCATGCTTCATCGTACTTCGCCCTCACAAACACAGGCAACATGAGCGCTGCCTTTGCAGAGGATACTGAGGCTCGGAAAGGCAGAGCCATGGCCTTAAAGTCCACACGTGTGACTGTCAGTGACAGAACCTACGTGCAGACTCGGGCTTTCTGATCCCAAAGTCGGAGTCCTCCCCAACCTACCTCAACCCACATTCACAGGCCTGAGACCCCTACCCCTCTCACCACAGCACTGTGAAAGGACCCCGTGAAGAGCTGTGAAAGAGTAAGTGCTTCCTGTTCTCAAATTCCTGTTCCTTCCTGGGAGACACACCAGTAGGAATGAACGCAAGACCCACAGCGTTTGCACCAAAGAAGGTGTGCTCTGAACACTACCCTCTCCAACTAACAGGGAAATCTGCCACCTCCACATTAGGAAAAAGCAGCAAACTTCAGGAAGTGCTAAGCATCAAACAGGAATTTCAGTCTGTCTTGTTAAAAGGCATTGCGAATAAAGAATTTATACTTCTCAGAATAAATAAGCTGTTACCAGGACAATAGCGGGAGACTAAAAAGTAAAGTGCAAATTAAACAACCGTCATACCATTTCCCCTGGAGAAATTTCAGATCACTTCCTTCTTTCTCACTCTTGGCATCACATGGAAGTATGATATGTAATTAACCTGCTGCTTCTCTAAACCCCAGCATTAATGGGGATGAATGGGGATTAGGCATTTTATGGGATAATCTCCTGATAGACCTGTTCTCCACCAAAAGATCCCAGTACCATACAAACTCGGTATCTACCACCTTGACAAGCCAGAACTTCCAGAGTAGGTTCAGCTTTCAACTCTGGGTCACCAGCTGCATACTGTTTCCCTCTTTGCCCTGCTACTAGGAAGCTCAGTGTAAAATCTGTAGCATGCCTCTAGGAGTTATGGGAAATTTTGTGAGTCCTACCTTGGAGCATCTACTTACCTCTGGTTTCGCCTTGCTGTCCTTTGCCCAAATTTCCTCAGCAATTTTTCTGTCATTCTACACATTAAATATATATATATTTTAAAGGCCGGGTATGGTGGTTCACACCTGTAATCCTAGCACTTTGGGCCAAGGCAGGCAGATCACTTGAGGTCAGGAGTTCAAGACCAGCCTGGCCAACATGGTGAAACCCCATCTCTACTAAAAATACAAAAATTAACTGGAAATCACTTGAACCCAGGAGGCAGAGGTTGCAGTGAGCCAAGATTGTGCCACTGCACTCCAGTCTGGACAACAGAGCAAGACTCCATTTAAAAAAAAATACGTAAGTAGACATGTATACAGAACAAAATACAAAAGCCTATACAGTGGAAAGTAGGTCTCCCTCTTCTCTCCCACATATCCAGCGTGTTTTCCTCTCCGAAGAAATTCCACTTTTAGCTATTTTGCAAGTATCCTTCCAAATATGGTCTCTGCATTTACAAGGATATGTGTGTATCTTTATACACACAGAGCACACTACACAAATGATGATCCATTTTGCTTTGTGAGGCCAGTGCAGTATTTCATTTGGGATTTCACCAATTCCCTGCCAAACATTTAGACAGCTTCCAATCATTTGTGCTGCAGTCAATACTCTTTTTTTTTTTTTTTGAGACGGAGTTTCGCTCTTGTTACCCAGGCTGGAGTGCAATGGCACGATCTTGGCTCACCGCAACCTCCGCCTCCTGGGTTCAGGCAATTCTCCTGCCTCAGCCTCCTGAGTAGCTGGGATTACAGGCACGCG
>CM052650.1:4915136-4951979 GCA_028533165.1 Leontopithecus rosalia
CCTGCAGCCAGCCTCCTCCCTGCAGTCAGCATCCTCCCTATAGTCAGCCTCCTCCCTGCAGCCTGCCTCCTGCCTGCAGTCAGCCCTCTGGGCTCAGCTACACACTGTCCCTTAGCTCATGCTGTCCCCACTACCTGCCTGGCCCTGCCTGCAAAAGAGGTCCTGGCATCCCACTGGCTGGGGCCGGTTTCCAGCTCTGCTACTTAGCAACGTGTCCCAGCACAAGTCACTAAGCCTCTGTGTCTAGTGCTTCTTTGGTAAACTGAGTTTAATAATAGTATCTTCTTTACAAGGTTGTTAGGAGTTTTAAAGAAACTAGACACACGAGTGCTGAATCAGTTAAAACTAGCACACAGTAATCACTCAGTACATCATCCCCATAGCAATTAATTCCCTGTCACACCTTTAGCCTCAACTGTCTGTGCCCCACTCCTGCACCTGCCCTGGAGTCATTTCCACAGGGACGCTGCTGGGCATGGGTGCTGTGTCCCTTGCAACCCCAGTGCCAAGCAGGAGACCTGGCGCTTACTGGCCTCAAGAGTGTTTACTGAGCAAACGTCAATGAATATAAAATTGAGGTCGGAGGGGCAAGGCTGCTGGTGGCAAGGTCACGCTACTGGGCAGACAGCAGACTCTTAGGATGCTGAACCGGCTGAGACTCAGTGCCTAGGAGAAGCCTCAGGTGGTGGTGGTTAGGGCCACCTAGGCAGTGGACTTGCTGTGTCTGCGCACAGGCCCTCTCCTCACAGAGAGGAGTGCAGGCCTCCAGCAGTGGCGTCTCTCCCACTGCAAGGAGCAAGGCAGCCCAGAGGTGAGGACGTGCGGGCCCAGCCTGATGGTGAACTCCGTCGCCACCCCAAAACTAGGTAATCTCAGGGTGAGCAACAGAGAGGCGTCCCAGTAGAGCTGGGGAATGACAGCCCTCGCCTTTCCATCCCAGAGCAGCACAGAAGGATGTAAGCGCCAAGAAACCCACAGGAGAAAGCTTTAATAGCAAACAATTAATACAGATTGGATGGTAAACACATTTGCAACTATTGTTGAAACAGATTAAACACAGTTATAAACATCTAAAGCCCAGCTCTGCCAACTGGACTTTCCTGTGTGCACGTTCCAAGCTCTAAGAAATGAAGGTTAAATTCATCCACGTTCTGAACAAGACTTAAATCTGAGGAACGTGACATGCAAATAAGATGAAGTGATTTCCAATTTCAGACTCAAAATGGTCATTTCCGCAAGGTTCATCAATACATGCTACACACATACAGCAGCCTATTTCTGTGGCTGCAGATCTTGTGTACCTTTTGTATCTTCTTTGAATCCTTCTGCGCATTCTCTCGGAGCGGCACTTTCCCAAATAACTTCCATCCCAAGTCGTTTTGTTTGTCAAGTCTTGCACTTTGTTTTCTAGGGAGCAGATTCCTATAGGAAGAAAATAACAAGGGTAGGGCATTTCTGAGTATCTAAAGAAACAGCAAGACAGCAGAATCGCTCTAACACAAATAAGTCAGCTTTCCTCTGAGGGACAGTGTGACGACCGCATACTTTCATTCTTCACACCTGATTTTCATACAGACACAGAGCTATGCAGCAGGACAAAGACCTTCAGCCAGAAATTAACCTTTTGTTATCCAACTATTAAATGTACAAATTTGATAATTTACAGTAAAAAATGTGTTGTATCCTAACAAAGGGTACCAGAAAAAGCAAGCTCTGAAGTCAGACTAAACTGAATTGAAACCCTGGCCGAAGCATTCATTAGCCACACGACACTGGGCTGGGGTATCAACCTCTCCGAGCCTCAGTGTCCTCTCGGTTTAACAAGGCCACACTGCCCCATGCTGTGCAAGGCTGTTAGACACATTAAAATCTCAGGTACACAATCAGTGTTTAACAGCAACGGTTGCTTCAGTACGTGACCTCTCACTTAAATTACCTGCAAAGTAAATCTGCATTACCTGTTTATGACGAGTGTTCACACGTCGTAAAAAGAAACTTACTCACGAGATGGTCACAAGTCTTCTCTCCCAAGAACATGTAAACAAAAGTTTCTAGTGACACAAATAAATCCCAACCAGTAGTATTTATACAAAATAAACTATGTTTGGAATGCACTGTCTTGGTGCATTCATTAAAAACAAATGGCTTCTTACTAGAAAGAACAACATGAGCCTGTAGCATCTTGCTGGACTAGAAAGTGCTCAAAGAAATGTGGGGATGGAACGGGCGCAGTAGCTCACGCCTGTAATCCCAGCACTTTGGGAGGCCGAGGCAGGCAGATCATGAGGTCAGGGGATCGAGACCATCATGGTCAGCATGGTGAAACCTCGTCTCTACTAAAATACAAAAAAATTAGCTGAGCGTGGTGGCGCGAGCCTGTAGTCCCAGCTACTCAGGAGGCTGAGGCAGTGGAATTGCTTGAACCCAGGAAGCAGAGGATGCTTGAGCTGAGATCATGCCACTACACTACAGCCTGGGTGACAGAGCAAGACTCCATCTCAAAGAAAAAAAAAAGAAGAAGAAAGAAATATGGGTACATGTCTAAGAGAAACAGTGGCCAGCTTGAACAGGCTCCCACTGGCTCAATCTGGAACAATTTAATCACTGAAAGAATGAGAACAATGGATTATAACTAATTGAATAAAAGAAATCCATTAGCCCACATAGGTACAAATAAATGAACATGGAAATTAATGGAGGAGGAGGAAAGCTCTTGGAAGCTACCTAGTACCTAGGAGAGAAAGACTAATGGAGCCAGGAAATGATCAACGGATGCTTATACTTGTGGGTGAAAGCTGAACGAGGAATGGATTTTTACACAGCTCGAAAGTGTCTCCTACAAATTCCTTATTAATTACACAAGGCAAAATAGTTAATAACATGCTGGAGAAACTTGAGGGACACCACTTCAGCCAAGTGATCAAAGCTAACCTCACCAGCCAGGAATGGTGGCTCATGCCTATCATCTCAGCACGTTGGGAGGCCAAGGCAGGAGGACAGCTTGAGGCCAAAAGTTTGAGACAGCCTGGGCAACATAGCAAAACTGTCTCTACAAAAACTCTTTTTAAATTAGCCAGGTACTGTGGCATGTATCCGCAGCCCTAGCTACTACTGGGGAGGCTGAAGTGAAATCACTGGAACCCAAGAGTTCAAGGATACAGTGAGCTATGATTATGCCACCAGCCTGAGCAACAGAGTAAGACACTGTCTCTATTTAAAAAATAATTTAAAAAAACACCAGGACGGAAGGCACAGGACACCTGATCTGATGCACAGAGAGCAACACTCCGAGTTGATGGCGCTGATACCTAAGCATGCATGTCCTGAATCCAACCTGAAGAGAAGCAGACACACCCAGACTGAGGCAATCTGTAAAATAATGGACCTATAAGCTCTCAAAATGTCCTATTCATGAAAACAAAGGAAGGCTGAGGAAATGTTTCAGATGAAAAGGACATGAAAGAGGGCTGGGAGCAGTGGTGCATGCCTGTAATGCCAGCTACTCAGGAGGCTGAGGCAGGAGAACTGCTTGAACCCAGGAGGCGGAGGTTGCAGTGAGCCAAGATCATACCATTGCACTCCAACCTGGGTGACAGAGTGAGACTCCATCTCAAAAAAAAAATTATTGGGGTAATTGAGGAAGCCTGATTACAGACTGTGGATGTGAAAACAGCACTGGATTAATGTTAAGTTTACTCATTTTGACAACAGTTCCATGGTTACGTAAGGGAATGCCCTTGTTCTTAGGAAATATGCTGAATATTTAAGGGTAAACAGACATGGTATAGCAAACTTACTCTTCTAATAGCACAGAAAAAGATATGTATATACACTATCGTATATAAAGAGAGGCAGAACAAGGCCAGGCACAGTGGCTCATACCTGTAATCCCAGAACTTTGGGAGGTCGAGGTGGGCGGATCACATGAGGTCGGGAGTTTGAGACCAGCCTGACCAACACAGAGAAACCCTGTCTCTAATTAAAATACAATTTTAGCCATGTGTGGAGGCGCATGCCTGTAATCCCAGATACTTGGGAGGCTGAGGCAAGAAAACTGCTTGAACCTGGGAGGTGGAGGTTGCAGTGAGCCAAGATTGCATTGCACTCCAGCCTGGGAGACAGCGAAAATCCATCTCAAAAAATAAAAAAAACTGAAAATTGAAAAGAGAGGCAGAACAAATGAAGCCCAATGTATACCACTGATGAATCTGGTAAAGAATTATATTGGAGTTCTGGGGTTTTGCAGTTTTTTTAGTAAATTTGAAATTTTATCAAAATAAAGTTACAGAAACCTTCAAAAAAAGAAAAACAGTTTCACTATTTCCTTCCTTTTCTGTTGTGGTTATAATCATTTCAGAAATAGCTTCACAGCCCAAGGCAATTCTATTTACAAGAAATGAACGTTCATTATGATCGGGCCACTGCACTTCATCCTGGGCGACAGAGCGAGACTTGTCTCAAGAAAACAAAGAAAAAGAACTCCGAACTGCCTGAGATCCAACCCATTTAACGTCTGAGATTTTGCCATCAGTGAGGAACTCATGCACTTAAGAGCAGGTTAAAACTGCAGGCAGCGGAAGGTATAAGAACCTGGCAGCCAGAACCTGGGCTCGCTAAGGGTGTACATTCTGCTGAAGACGCATTGTTGGTCTCTGGGAAACTGGCGTAAGGAAAAAAGAAACCAAACTGCAGTCAGGAGGGGAAGGCACCGCGATCCGGGCAGGCGTCTTGACTCTGGAGGGACGGGAGCTGCAGAGGGTCTAAGGAATGGACGGGAGAATTGCACAGAAGCCGCTGCGCGTGGGGATGTGCAGAAAAGAGAAGTCTGGGTAAGCGGCTCCCAGGTTCGTGGTCTGGAAGGCTGAGCACAAGCAGGGGTGTTATTCACCAAAACAGGGGCTGGCAGGGGGAACAGAACCCGTGGTTTTCCAGGTCTCAGCTCACACTGTATTCGTCTGTACCAAGGTAGTACAGATAAAAATTAATGTCAAAAATTAAAGTTGTGGCCAGGCACAGTGGCTCATGCCTGTAATCTCAGCACTTTGGGAGGCCGAGGCGGGTGGATCGCTTGAGCCCAGGAGTTTGAAACCAGTCTGGGCACCATGGTGAAACCCGTCTCTATTAAAAATACAAAAATTAGCTGGACATGGTGGCGCATGCCTGTAATCCCAGCTACTCAGGAGGCTGAGATAGGAGAATCACTTGAACCTGAGAGGCAGAGGTTGAGCCGAGATCACGCCATTGCACTCCAGCCTGGGTGACAGAGTGAGACCCAGTCTCAAAAAAAAAAAAGTTGCATGATTATTTTTAACATAAGGGCTTAGACTCAGGATACGCCATGACTCTTGAAAAGCTCATAAAAAGCATGTTCATATTTTTCTTGTGTGGGTAAAAGGCTGAAGTATGACCCCAAAACAAGTCACTACAAGTGGTAAGGTGCTGTAGCCTGGGCTCTGGGCTGAAAGGACATCCTCCTTTCCGGTGGGCGAGCCACTGGGAGCCCACGCTGCTGCGGCTGCTCCAGAGCCCAGCAGTTCCTCAGCCGCTGCTTCATGCACTGTGTGGCCCAGTGAGGCAGCCCAACCCTTGGCCTTCAGATGCTGAGCATACAGTGGCCACAGCCACCATCTCAGACACTCCCAGGCGACAGAACAGAGGGGGCTGCTGACTCCAAGCTTCTTCTTTTCACTATTTCAAATGCACGTGCCCCACCCCCAGCATCAGAAATCCTCACATTTGCCCTCAGGGCATTCTGCAGCGCCTTCCCCGACCAGCTGCCCAGGACTGGGCTCCCTTGCTTCTGTTTCCAAAGCACAGGGCATTCCCTTTATGGGATGGTGCCAATGGGATGCACTCTATCACCCCTTCTCTCCATGTGCCTTCGCCTTGCGGTGGGGTCTCCCAGAGGGCAGGGTGGAGCCACCTCCACATCCTCAGGATCTATCCAGCTTGCAGTAGGTGCTACACATGTGTCTGCTGGCAAATGGAGCAGCCATCATGTGTGTGGGCAGGGAAGGCAAGTGCAGGGTGACGAGGAGGCAGGATTGACACGCAAGGTGCAGGTGCCAGGTAAGGGGAGTGCAACCCAGACAATCAAGGCCCGGGACGGAGAACTCAACAGGAGTAACCTCTCAGCAGGAAGGAATTTCCATGGAAAGAAGGGGTAATGGGTGGTGAAGGGCTGGGAGAGAGCAGGCAAGGAGTGGCAGACCACCACAACCTCCCTGGAGTGGGCTGGGAGCTGGGGGGCGGCCAGCACCAACCCTGCCACAGGAACGCTGAACTCCTTTTGTTTTGCATCCCCAATAAAGGGCTCCTCAGTGGGAAGAGGAAACTCCCTTGTCTTACAGAGAAAAAGCACTCACTCTACCAGCAGTATTAAGGACAAGCAGCTGTTGCCCTCCAAGCTGTCTCCACTGCTGTGCACACACAGAACACTCATTAACCCTGATGAGACTCACCTGCTGCTGCCACAACCCCACCACCAAGGCACAGCAAATAAACAACCGGTATCTGTAGGTGCCCTGCCTCCAACCCACACACGGTCAGTGTCACCCGCCCTGTCGCAGCGGGGTTCCCTGAGAGCCCAGGACTCTGGCTCTGACGTGCACATAGGCCAGCACCTTTCCCGCCACCGTCCCCACCTGCACAGCACCTGGTTGCTGTATCTCACCTCCTACCTAGCCCCTTCGTCCGGGTGCCCACTCAGATCCCTCCTCCTGCAGCAGGTGGGAGAGGAGACCTGAGAACTTCCCCAAAGATGAGAGGAAAAACATTTCTTCTTTCCAAAAGGCTGATGTCTTACATTAAAAGCCCCATTGATCATCCTTGGCTCAGAGGCACCTCTGCAGTCAGGAGGCCAAAGCAAGATGCTCTCTCAACAGCCCTTGGCCGCGTTCAGACAGCGAACAACAGACACGGCAGTCGTATGTGTCCTAACCCTCCAGTCTTCCACGTGAACACCAGGCCTCCCCACCGCCCAGCTCTAACCCTCCAGATTCCAGGTGAACACCAAGCCTCCCCACAGCCCAGCCACCTTGTCCTCCTGCCTTTCTCCAGCTGCACACACCCTGCGGACAGATGCTAGTTGGGCCCCAGGTGTGCCTGCCTCGGCCCTTCTTCTGGCACCCCACAGGTCCACACCAAACCCAGAGCCATCTTCTGTAAGCACAACTGGACAACGCCAGCCCTGCCACAAATCCTGCCAAGGACTTGCGCCTGTTTTTGCAGCCATGGCATCGTGGCTCCAATCACCTACCTCAGGCCTACCACACAGGCTGCTCCCTCTGCCCGTAAGCGCCCCCGAAAGGAGACTCAGGATTAAATGAGGGGACTCAGCCCAGCTATGCACATGCAGTCCCACTGCCAGGCACAGCCTCTTGTGGACCAGGCACAGCGGAGTCCTCCTCAATCAACTCCTTGGCAGAGCCAGCTCGGTTCCCTCATGGCGCAGAGATTTGGGGGGCCACATTGGACAAGAATGGGAAGCGCCCACAAAAGGGGGCCCTGGTAGGTGCTGGGCCCCCCAGGATTTGTCCACAAAGGCCGCCCAGCATCATTTTAAAGCCGTATGGCAGAGCCTGGGAAACACATTGGGGGCTGTCAGGGATCAGGCCACACCCTGCCATGGGAAGAGCCTGCCTGTAAGCCTGCACAGGGAAAAGGGCTCAGGGCTTCCCTGGGGCATTTCTCCAATGACTTGCAAAGTAATGAGGAAAAGACAGGGGACACCAATGACAAAGTAATGTTAAAAATAATGGCCTGTCCGTTTTTCTGTGAAGCCAGAGCTCCCAGGTCCAGTGTAGAGTGCCAGACCCCAGGGCACAGTGTCCTGATAATTAGGAGTGAGGTCCGTGGCTTATACATTTAACTGGAAGAAATGGACCTTCGGAAGCCCCATTCCCAACAAGAGTAGTCATGTGTGCATTGGGCACCAATTCTGGCCTCTTAGCCTCCTCCACGCTCTGTTACTAGGGTCTTTCACAGGCAGTGGGGCTGGGGGCTGGGGGCTGAGTGTGAGTGGAGAAAAAGCAAAGCACTGGAGGCTCCAATACCCCTCACCTTCTGACAATAAGTTGGAGCCTGTGCTGCCCCCTCGGGAGCCGCTGGACACGCCAAAGGTGCAGATCATCGTGCTGAAATATGCTGGCTGACATCGAACATATTATTATTTTCTAATGTCAAGTAAAGTCTGGAAACAACCCGAGTTCCTGATACACTCATACACAGCTTTAAGGGAAGTTTCTGGAAAGGAAAAAAGCAGGATACATAACCATACCAGGCAGGCCGTGTAACACGTGCACCTCCATTTGCCTGGACAGGCACAGTCTCTCTGAAAGGACACAACAACCGGTTATATCCATTGCTTCTGAGACTGGATACTGGGTAGCAAAAGGCAAGGGGTAGGTCCGGCACGATGGCTCACACCTGTGATCCCAGCATTTTGGAAGGGAGAGGTGGGCAGATCACTTGAGCTCAGGAGTTTGAGACCAGCCTGGGCAACATGGCAAACACTTGTCTCTACAAAAAAGAAAATAAAAGAGCCAGGTGTGGTGATGTGCATCTGTAGTCCCAGCTACTTGGTGGACTGAAGAGGGAGAATCACTTGAGCCCAGGAGGCGGAGGATGCTGTGAGTTAAGACGGCACCACTGCACTCTAGCCAGGGCAGCAGAGCCAGGCGCTGTCTCAAGAAAACAAAAAAACAAAAAGGCACAGAGCAGAAAGCCAACTTTTCGCCTGCACGCTGCCTTGTACTTTGTGATTTCTGAGCCAGGCAAACATATCATTGATTGAAAAAAGTTCATAAAACATTTAAAAGCCACTGAAAAACTAGGTATTTCTGCTGTTAGAAAATGAAATGCTTTGTAGCACTCCCACCCCATCCTTCAACCCAGTAAGACTTCATCACACCCCAAAAAAAAAACGGATTTTTCTGCACTCCTAGCAACACAACTTGGCAAATCAGGCCACTCCTGTTGCATTAGGTAGAAAGTGACTTAGCAACAAAAGGCCAAGAGAAAATGAAAGTACTCAGTGATGTGCTTCTGAGAGCAAAAAGCGGGGCCTGCGGAACAGACATGAAAACGTTTATCCCACAGCCTAATTACAATCATCCTGCTACCATGCCTCAAACACGGATCCTGAGAGGGCTACAGAGAAGGGGCTGCATGGAGAGCTGTGCCTGTGATCACCCCTTGTTCCCACTCACTTGGCGGCTCTGCACGAGCCCCTGCCCACACTGTGCTTCCCAGAGGCCAAGGCCCCACCGGAAACAGAAGCAGCAAGCTGTGAACCCGGAGGAGGACCTGGAGGTCCCCTCAGAGGGGACCAGGGGCTTCGGAGAAGCAGGCAGAACTGTGTCTGCCCCTGAATTTACCTCTTGGCAGGCAATGCTTCTGAGCCTCATTCCTACCTCCCAGGATTCAATGTGATAATTAAGCCAGGAAAGCACCCAGCAACCTGCTATGGAGCCCGGCACCCTGCATAGTCAATTCCACTACCCACAGTCTTAAGTGGGCACCTATCATCCCCACAGCCCAGACTATAAAACAAACAGATGAGTTAAGAAGATACCCATCCTCAAGAAGTTGACCAACAAACTGGCCAATGAGATGGGGCAGGGACACCCTGAGAACCAAGAGGAATGTACAGCCTCGGAGGGTGAGAGAAAGAAGGGTCAGAGCATTCCAGGGAAGGGCATTAAGAAGAGTGTCCAGGCCAGGTGTGGTGGCTCACGCCTGTAATCCCAGCACTTTGGGAGGCAAGGTGGCTGAACTGCTTGAGGCCAGGAGTTTGAGAATAGCTTGGGCAACATAGTGAGACCTCATCTCTACAAACGTTTAAAAAAAAATTAGCCAGGCATGGTGGTGCACACCTATGGTCTCAGTTACTCAGCAGGTGGGAGGACTGCTTGAGCCCAGGAGCTAAGAGGCTGCAACGAGCTGACTGAGCCCCCACACTTCAGCCTGGGTGACAGGGTGACAGAGGAGACCCTGTCTCTAAAAGTAAATAAAACATAAAGATTGTTCAGTAATATCTGTGTGTGTGTGCGTAGGTGGGGATCACCTCTATCACCCTTACCCCATCACCCACCTCCTAGAGCCACTGAAGTCAGGATGCTCAAGGGACATAACCTACTTGACCCCCAGTATGCAGCAGGTGAAGCCACTGGAAAGGTGGCTGACCATCAACTGCAGACCCAGGCTCTAACTCCAAGTCCGTGTTGTGGGCTGGCCACCTGGGGCAGTCATCTGGGCAGTGATGACTCACCCTGACCCGCACCTGGCGCTGTGTTCAGCTGCTGAGTGGGACACAGAGCATAGTAACAGTGTCCGTCCCTGGGGAGCTGAGAACCTGGGAGCAGCGTGAGCCCAGCCCAGGCTAAAGGGCTGAGTTGTATTTCTAGTCAGCACTGTGGGCTTAACATCTCCAAGAAGGTTGGGGTAGGACAAAAAGGGGATGATAAAACCAGCCCATAAAAAAAGCCAGCTGCCCCCCCGCCGCTTTTTTTTTTTTTTTTTGAGAGCGTCTCACTCTGTGACCCAGGCTGGAATGTAATGGTATGAATGTGGCTCACTACAGCCTCAACCTCCTGGGCTCAAGCAATCCTCCCACCTCAGCCTCTCAAGCAGCTAGGACCACAGGCTTATCCCACTATACTCGGCTAATTTTTTAGAGACGGTCTCACCATGTGGCCCAGGCTAGTCTCAAATTCCTGGGCTCAAACCATCCTCCTGCCTTGGCCTTCTCCCTCTAACTTTCTAAGACAAAACCTAAAAGACACAATATCTTCCAGGAATATAGCAAGAAGTGCCCAATCACCAGTCCAAATTCCTCTCCTGGCAATACCAGAGGAGATCAGAAGGCAAAAGCAAGAGGCGAGCCCCGCATATATAAAGGAGAAGTGTGCCCACAGCTTCAGAACAGAAACAAAGACCTTTACAAAGCACGGAGACTCCAGACCATGCCAGCAAGTTTCACCTCCGTTTGTCCAAGTATTTGTTGACTTAAATATATCTTTGTTCAAATGTGTATTGACTCTAAGTCAGACACTGTTCTAGGCATGGAGCACCTGCCCCACGGAATTTGCTATGAACATCACCCACTCCTTGAGCGTGAGATTGGTGATAGCATTCCAAGGAAAACAGCTTAGACGATGGGTAAGTTCCCAAGGTCACCCATCTGGGACTCAAACTCAGGCCCTTCCAGGTCTCCCTAGGCAAGTACCGGTGGACACAGAGTCTACTTTCCCAGTGCAGGCCACGCGTTTCTCCGCTTTCCTCCCAGGACGAATGAAGAACGGCTGGCCAGCAGCACCCTCAAGAGGAGCACACAGCAAGCGATGAGCAATCCCAGCTCGGTGCAACCACGCTCCTGTTCCACTCCCAGACTTTTCCTAAGAAAGGCAAAGCTGTGGGGCGTGGTGGGAGACACACTGATCAATGGTAAAAAGGCCAAGACAACCAAGTGGCCAGAAGCAGCTTACTCGCTGCCCATCCCACTCCCACTGCCTCTAGCAAACGGAGCAGTGGGGAACTGCGGCCCTCCTGGTGAGAAGGCCCCACACCGGAGTTCGGCCACAGACCCAGAGCTCCTTCCCCGCACAGGCAGCTCAGGCACCTATCTGCATCTAGAAGCTCACAGGTGACAGGTAACCTTGCGTCACCTGCATTGGCCGAGAAGTGAGGCACAGGAGGCTTTGAGGAGATCCGTGGCTATGCCAGCCCTGCCCTTCCAGAGAGCAGCAGCCCTGGTCCGTGGGCCTCCTTTCACCAGCAATTAGAGATCACTTCTTCCTAGGGCCAGGGGACAGTGAAGGGGGACCAGGCATATTAGTCACTCAACACACGCTAGGCGCTGAGTGGCAGGTCTGTGTAGCTGTGTGTGCAGGAGCCATCAGCTGGGATGACATACTGGTAGCCTGTTGTGAGTCTACGCTGTGTTCTTCAGTTTGATTTGTTCAGCATTTTTACATCACAGAAACGCCTGGGTTTCCAGCTTCTCTTGGAATACAAGATCTATCTAGTAAGCCAGAGCTGCTCAGGAGCTGCTGGGCAGGGGTGCTCGGTACCATACAACTGCCTCCCCTCCCCCACACTCCCCCACACCCGCGACATCAGCACTTCCGTCATCTGTTCACAGGGGCAGATCCAGGTTTGGGGGGCCTTGAAGCTTACACACTTTGGGGGATTCTCTTTAAGAAGAAAAGCTTAACTATGAACAAAGTTAGGTACAAGTCTGGGGGCTGTGATCCATCTCCTTTAGCAGAATGTAAAACTCATGGACGTGGACACCGTCTCTTCTAGCTACTGCTCTGTCTCTAGAGTCCACAACAGTTACTGGCACAGAGTAAAACACTCAGATATTGAAGAAAAGCTTTTCTCAATGAATTTTTATAAAGATTACATGAGAATTACTATTGCACTTAACACAGAGGAAGGTAGGAGGCTGGGGAGACTCTCCCAGACACATCCACTAAGCAACACAGAGCTGCGACTCAGACTTACGTGTCCGAGGCTGCTCCCTGTCCCTGAAGGCAGAGGCCAGCTGGAGAGGCAGGACGCAATCCTCCCTGACCCGGTGGGGCAGGTTTAACCAGCCACGGACACTCACCAGGGCTTTCTCAAAGCCTCTCAAGTGTTAAGAAATAAACCCAAAGTCCCCCTCCCTCAAGATCCTGTACACTTCAACGCCTGTTTGCACTGCAGCAGCTACTCGGGGCTTCTGACTCTTTCCCTCCTTTGTCTCATTAACAGAAACTGCTGGCAACTTCCGGTTCCAAAAGTCGGAAGCCAGCTGAGCCATGCAGCACTCGACTCCCACAGAGACTGCCTGGCCCAGGAGGGCGTCTTCTTCTGAATCATAGTTACGTGGTACAGGGCACTATCTGGTGCCTGCCTAGTGCTACACCAGACACTTTACCTACGTTTTACATTCTCCTCCCATAACCCTACAAGAAAGGTATCACACGGCGCACCAAGGCGCGGCAAGGCTAAGACACTTCTTCCTGAAGGGACATAGCAATCCTATCATTCACCAAGGGTAGAGAAGGCAAAATCCTGAGTGCTTCCTCTAAACCCCACTTCTGAGGTGTATTTTCCAGATCTCCACCTCCCAAAAGCTGACATTGCCACATATATTCACATGGGCCTGACTCTCCCTGGAAAACCCAAGGGAAAAGGGCCAGCCCTCTCAACTGTCACAGAGACATGGAAAACAAAGCAAGGTTCCTATGTAAGAAAATCCGACCTCCTCTACTGGAAATACACAGAAAGAAAGACAGTGAGGGGGTTCTATTACCATCATCAGTCACTGTGCTGAAAATTCCCAGTTTCACACACAATTAAAGGTACCCCAGAGCTGGAAATCCTTGGAGCCACTCTTCTTTCAGAAAATGCTACCCATGTCGTATCTGACGCTAAAAAGTTAACCCCAGCCAGGCACAGTCGCTCACGCCTGTAATTCCAGAACTTTGAGAGGCCGAGGCAGGCGGATCACTTGAGGCCAGGAGTTCGAGATCAACCTGGCCAACATGGCAACACCCCATCTCTACTAAAAAAAACACAAAAACTAGCTGGGTATAGTGGCACACATCTGTAGTACCAGCTACTGGGGAGGGTGAGGCAGGAGAATCATGTGAACCCGGGAAATAGAGGCTGCAATGAGCCAAGATCACACCACCGCACTCCAGCCTGGACGACAGAGCCAGACTCCGTCTCAAATAAAAAAAAGTTAGTCCTTAAAAACAGAATATCCAAGTCAAGGGAGTACAGTGGGCATCAGATACACATGAGCAGAAGCACTGGCCCAGGAAGCTCCAGCACTCAGAGATCCTGTTAGAAAGGACCGTCTCCATTTCATACCGGGGAGACTCAGAAACAACTCAGCCCAACCAAGGCAGAGGGTCACATGCTATCAAAGCTACAGGCACGGGAAAGACCCTGCTCCAGTTAAGTCTCCAGTTCCAGCAGCAAGAAAGGCAAGAACACAGCCACAAACCTGTCCCCGAACAGGAGTGCAGGGAAGGCAGCCATCGTGTCTACCGTGACCTCGCAGCTCCGAGGGGCCGGCCGCAGAAGCAGGGACCCTCCCTGCGCCGCATTCCTGGCAAGCCAGAGTCACAGTCCTGGGAAACACCATGGGTGCACTCAGAGCCCTGTCCCTGGAGTCTGCAAGGTGAAGGCAAGCAGGATGGAGCAGGCCGGCTGGAAAGGCGGGGGCGGCAGGGCGGGCACAGGGAGGGAGGAGTGCAGGCAGTCTGGGAAGCAAAGCCTGAGTGACGGGCTTCCTGGACCTGGAACACAGCTCTGCACCACATGCCGTGGCAGAGCAGGCTACCAGTCACAAAACCCAGGGGACCCTGGACCTGGAAAAGTGCCAAGCACACAGCACTTCCTGAGCGCCTGCCATGTGCCAGGTCTGCCGGTGGGTCACAAGCACAGAGACATGAAATTCATCCAAATACCTACACTAGAACCATCACTCCAGATTCGCCCCCACTCACTTCAATACTGTCGAAGGCAAAAAGCAAAACCCAGAGCTAACTAACAATCTCATGTCCCCAAAAACTGATCTATTCTTATGGCCAGTGAGGTGGCTGATACCTGTCATCCCAGCACTTTGGGAGGCTGAGGTGGGTGGAGCACCTGAGGTCAGGAGTTCGAGACCAACCTGGCCAACATGGTGAACAACATTTTGTATCCCCGTCTCTACTAAAAAGACAAAAATTAGCCACGTGTGACGGCAGGCACCTGTAATCCTAGCTACTCGGAAGGCTGAGGCCGGACAATCACTTGAACTCAGGAGGCGGAGGTTGCAGTGAGCTGAGATGGTGCCACTGCACTCCAGCCTGGTGATAGAGCAATATACCATCTCAAAAAAACTGATCTATTCTAAACCACAAGCATGCACTATGGGTTGGTTCCCTTGGAGTCAAGGCCACTCAGTTACGTCAACAACTAGACCTGGCAGAACCACCCTCCTCAGGCCCCAGGTGGCATCCTCTTTCTAAAAGTCAGCTCCCTCATCCCTTGACAAAGAAAACACCAGTCTGTGTTTCCGTGTATGCAAAGGCACCAAAGTCTGCTGAGGAGCACAGGGTGAGAAGCAGAAAAGAGAATCTTACTTTTATTTCACAGATGTCTGCACTATTTTTTTAAAAATCAGATACACATATATTACTTTTGTAATTAAAAAAAAAAAAAAAAACCTGGACAATGAAGTATAGGAGCTGGCCTGGCAGAGAGTGGTCCTGAGCACCTAGTCTGTACTAGGCCCAGGGGAGTAGAGGGGACAAAACTGACAAAATTCCTACCCCGGTGCGGGGAAGGGGCAATTAATGAATATGATCGGCCCGGCACAGTGGCTCATGCCTGTTAATTCCAGCACTCTGGGAGATGGAAGTGGGACAGATCCGGAGGTCAGGAGCTCGAGACCATCCTAGCTAATGTAGTGAAACCCCATCTCTAGTGAAAATACAAAAAATTAGCAAGGTGTGGTGGCATAGACCTGTAGTCCCAGCTACTCAGGAGGCCAAGGCAGGAGAATCGCTTGAACCTGGGAGGCAGAGGTTGCACTGGGCCGAGATGAAGCCACTGCACTCCAGCCCTGGTGACAGAGAGAGAGTCTGTCTCAAAAAAAAAAAAAAAGATATGATCAAACCCTGTGGTTCTCAAGTGGGGCATCCGGACTAGAAATACAGTGGCACTGGCCAGAAATACAAATTCTTGAGCCCCTCCCAGACCTATGGAACCATCAACCCGGTGGGGCCCAGTGGTCTCTGGTTCCACGAGCCCTGCAGTGGCTCTGAGGCACACCTGGATCTGAGCACCACTGTTCTGCACAGACGCTTGCACTCCTGCTGTCCTACTCAACACTTCTCATCCGTTCCCACTACCCAAGGAGTCAAACCACGTCTCCTGGTCTGGGACATCAGCCACAGGTGGGGCGCGGAGCAATCACTCCGTAAAGGGGCATAACCACGTCGACAGCGTTTGAGCCAAAGCCTTCCCAGCCCTGCCATCTCGTGTTCCCACACCTCTCAAATTGTTCCTCAACAGTCACATTTTATATATTACACCTCCATAACAACACCAAAATTAACTCAATAATTTAGAAACTCACAAAGAGAACTCCAGGTTCAGATGGCTTTACTGGTGAAGTCTACCAAATGTTAAGGAAGAAAGACACACACTCAGGGAACATACCTCTCACTAGCCCTCTCCTCCCCCAACCTGCCCCCTCAGCAAATCCATTACATCATTTGACAAATCTATTTATTGGCATCATTTATTAAGAAACTGACTTATACAACAAGGACTTCCTGATGCCCCTCTGAGGATCATCTGACAGAAAGTTTGCAGGGAGTGGCTGTACGTTGACTACATGAACGTATTTTTTTTTCCCTTGTGAAAGTGTTTGATTATCTTTTTAATTTTTTTGTTGTTAATGAAAATGGGGTCTCACTATGTTGCCCAGGCTGGACTCAAACTCCTGGGCTCAAGCAATCCTCTTCCATCAGCCTCCAGAGTAGCTCAGATTGCAGCCACCACACCCAGCTATTATTATGTTTCAATTCACATACAATAAACTGGATTTTTTTGTATACAGTTCCATGAGGAGATGGAGCCTTCTTCTGCCACCCAGGCTACAGTGCAATGGAGCAATCTCAGCTCACTGCAACCTCCACCTCTAGGGTTCAAGCAATTCACCCGCCTCAGACTCCCCAGTAGCTGGGATTACAGGTGCCCACCAGCACGCCCTGGTTTATTTTTGCATTTTAGTAGAGAGGGGGTGTTTAACCATGTTGGCCAGGCTGGTGTCAAACGCCAGACCTCAGGTGATCAGCCTGTCTTGGCCTCCCAAAGTTCTGGGATTATAGGCATAAGCCACCGTGCCCAGCCAGTTCTACGGGTTTTAACACATTGGTAGGGTCATATAATCACCAGAGAAAAATCTTACAGAAACTCTTTGAGAAAACAGAAAGTAGAACTCTCCCAACCCATTTTATAAGGTGAGCATAATTTTGGTATCAAAACGAAAAAGAAAATTACGGCTCATACCCCTATGAATATAAACAATAAAGTCCTATGCAAAATATGCAAATTAAATCAATGATTACATAAAGTATAATATATTATGAACAAGTTGAGATTATTCTAAGAATGCAAACCTAATTTAACATTAGAAAAATACAATGTTATTTACCATGTAAAGTAGAAAACATATAACTATCAATAGATGCAGGGAAAACATGTAGCAAAATACAACCTTTACTAGGGCTAAAAGGAAACATCCTTAATCTAATAAAGGTATCTAACAAAGAACAACGTATCTGATAAAAGGTATCCTATGGCAAACATCACAAGTAATGAGGAAATAATGAAAGCTTTCCCGCCGGGTGTGGTGGGTCAGGCCTGTAATCCCAGCACTTTGGGAGGCCAAGGTAGGTGGATCACGAGGTCAAGAGATCGAGACCATGCTGGTCAACACGGTGAAACCCCGTCTCTACTAAAAACACAAAAAATTAGCTGGGCAAAAATTAGCTGGCGCATGCCTGTAATCGCAGCTACTCAGGAGACTGAAGCAGGAGAACTGCCTGAACCCAGGAGGCGGAGGTTGCGGTGAGCCCAGATCGCGCCATTGCACTCCAGCCTGGGTAACAAGAGCGAAACTCCGTCTCAAAAAAAAAAAAAAGAAAGCTTTCCCAGAGACCAAGACCCAGACCAGGGTTCTGCCCACTTCAATTCAGTACTATATGGCAGAGCCTGGCCATGCAGTAAAACAAGACAACAAAATTAGGTGTAAGAACTGAAAGAAACCTGTTCACAGACAGCACGATTTTCTACAGAGAGGATCCAAAAGAACTACGAATAAGCTACTAGAAGTAGTAACTGAAGTTAGCAAGGCCTATACACAAAAATTCACTGCATCAGCCATAAAAGGTAACGAGTTCAGGTCCTTTGCAGGGACATGGATGAAGCTGGAGGCCGTCATTCTCAGCAAAGTAACACGGGAACAGAAAACCAAACGCTGCATGTTCTCACTCATAACGAGGACACGTGGACACAGGGAGGAGAACATCACACACTGGGGCCCGTCAGGAGAGGGGTAAGGGGAGGGAGAGCACTAGGAGAAATACCTAACGCATGCAGGGCTTGAAACCTAGAAGACGGGTTGACGGGTGCAGCCAATAACCATGGCTCATATAACAAACCTGTGTAACGGTCCTGCATGTTAGGCACGTGTATCCCAGAACCTAAAAGTAAAATAAAAAATAAACACACACACACTACCCAATGAGTCAAATCTGTATTTTTTGACATTTGTAAAACCATCCCAAAATAACAGTACCTTGGAATAAATCTAATGAAAGAAACATAAGACCTTTACATTAAAAAAAAAACACTATAAAATGTGGAGAAATGAAAGAAAATCTAAATAGAGGGAAGGACATACCATAATCAAGAATTAGATACATTTTTTAAACAATCTCACTCTGTCACCCAGGCTGGAGTGCAGCACCACGATCTTGGCTCACTGCAACCTCCGCCTCTTGAATTCAAGCAATCCTCCTGCCTCAGCCTCCCAAGTAACTGGGAATACAGGCACCCGCCACCACACTCGGCTAATTTTTGTATTTTTAGTAGAGACAGGGTTTTGCCATGTTGGCCAGGATGGTCTCCAACTCCTGACCTCAGGTGATCCACCCACCTTGGCTTCCCAAAGTGCTGGGATTACAGGCATGAGCCACCGCACCCGGCCAAAAAATTAGAAGTCTTCATGTAATAAAAACTGATCTATAAATTCAATGCAATCCCAAACAAAACCCTCACAGATTTCTTTGAACAATCTGCCAAACTGATTCTAAAATCTATATGGAAATGAAAAAGACCAAGACTAGCTAAGGCAACCTTACAGAACAAAACAGAAAGGCTTACTCTATCAGCCATCAAGACCTCCTCCATAGCTAGAATAATTAAAAGAACGTGGGTGAAATTGATAAGTAGATACACAGAACAATGGAATACCTATGGTCACCTGCCTTAGTTCAGAGGTTCAGTGGGAAGGATGGCCTTTACAATAAACAACCCTCAACTGCTCCCTCACACCAAACGTAAGATTCATTCCAGATGAATCAAGGATCGATCTAGTTGGAAATGGTAAAACACAAAAACTTCCAGAAGGTTACATAGTATTTCTTAAGCAGGACACAAAAAAGCTGCTAGCCATAAAAAAAAAGATTAAGAAACTCTGTTCATTAGGAAAACAAAACAAACAGAAAGCATTAAGCGAGCAGGAGAAGAGATTTGTGGCACACATGCCTGACAAGACTCTTGAGCCGAATATATAAAATACACCTACACATCGGTAAGAGAGCCCCGAATAGTTACTTCACAAAAGATGATTCCAAATGCACAAGATATGAAGAGGTTTGCATTTCGTTAGTCATCAGGGAGATGCAAATTTTTTCTTTTTTTTGAGACAGAGTCTTGCTCTGCCCAGGCTGGAGTTCAGTGATGAGATCTCAGCTTGCTGCAACCTCAGTATCCCAGGTTCAACAACTTTCCTGCCTCAGGATCCCAAGTAGCTTTGATTACAGATGTGCGCCACCACACCCAGCTAATTTTTTGTATTTTTCATAGAGAAGGGGTTTCACCATGTTGGCCAGGCTGGTCTTGAACTTCTGACCTCAGGTGATCCACCTGCCTCGGCCTCCCAAAGTGCAGAAATTACAGGCATAACTCACCACACCTGGCCAGGAGATTCAAATTACAATCAAGACACTGTGCCGTGTCACCAGAATGACAAAAAGAAAAATAAACTGACAATACCACTTTTTGGAGAGGATCAAGAGTAGCTGGCATCCCCACACACCTCGAGTGGGACCCACGGGAGATCCGCCTGTCCCACCCCAGACACACACATGCCAGTCACATCCGTGAGAACATCGTGATGAGCATTATCTATACCCACCAGACCCTGAACACATCAAACCTCCACACATGGGAGAACAGAGAGTGGGATACGTGTACAACCAAAAACTAGACAGCACGGAACAGATGCTACTGCCAGGCAAACCCTCCCAGGGCCAGTCTGCCAACATTGAGCAGACAGCCAGACACAAGAGGAAGACATAATGGATGAGTCCATTTACCTCAAGTTCAAAAAGGGCAGACCAGAACAGGGTTTACTGGTGGGGAGCAAGGTGCTGACAGGGAAGGAACCCGAAGGAGACTTCTGGGGGTTCTAGTCACATTTTCTGTACCGACTGAGGTGGCAGACTCTCCAGTGTGTTCAGTTCATGCACCAAGGATCTGCACGCTTTGCTATCCTTTACATAAAACTTCAATGCATGCTAACTCAGCTCCAACCACTCTCCCGTGCAGCCTTCCTGGGCTCACATGCCCCCTTCTCACACAGTCCCTCTATGCTCCCAAAGCACGTCCACAGTTATCTCTGACAGAGAGCTGGGGGTTTTGCATTGCAATATCTGCACCTCACCTCCTGCCACATTCTGAGCAGGCAGGCAGACCTCCTGTTTGGTCTTCGTATCCATACCCCCAAGGTCTGGCATACAACCTGCCACACAGTACTGGATTAAAAGGTATTCATTAACTAACCCTGAAATGACTCCACCACATGAGTCTCCGATGATAAGTCACTGAGTCCACAGCAAGACCCAGTGTTCTCCCTGAAGTCATAACCCCTTGACATCTCCTTCAAACACAAATATTTAAAAACAGTAGCTCTCTAATGTCAGCTTAGATTTTTCCTTTTTTTGTTGAGTTGGAGTTTTACTTTGTCACCCAGGCTGGAGTGCAGTGATTCGATCTCTGCTCACTGCAACGTCCACCTCCTGGGTTCAAACAATTCTCCTGCCTCAGCCTCCTGAGTAGATGGGATTACAGGCACTTGCCACCACATCAGCTAATTCTTATATTATTAGTAGAGATGGGGTCTCACCAGGTTGGCTAAGCTGGTCTTGAACTCCTGACCTCCAGTAATCTGCCGGCCTCAGCCTCCCAAAATGCTGGGATT
The DNA here is from genome assembly GCA_028533165.1 of Leontopithecus rosalia. Taxonomy (NCBI): domain Eukaryota; kingdom Metazoa; phylum Chordata; class Mammalia; order Primates; family Cebidae; genus Leontopithecus; species Leontopithecus rosalia. The sequence continues at coordinate 4,936,177 of CM052650.1, forward strand.
ACAGGCGTGAGTCACCGTGCCAACCTAGCTTAGATTTTCACAAGGAGAGAAAGACAGCAGAGCAGAAATGCCCATGTAACTTAGTAGAAAACAGTACTAAGAAAAATACTTATTTATTCTTAATCTCCACCTGAATAATAAGGAAAAGAGGAGAGGAAGAGTTAAAAATAAGTTTGCAACTATCACAAATTACAAGGTGTCTAGGGATCGCGTTCCAGGGAAGGAATGAAATGACTATGTTCCTTCCATATTTGAAATCTTAAGGAGTAAGATGTGACCTAAGGTGGGAAGAGTATAATATGCATGGGATTTAGAGTAGGCAGATCAGCTCAAATTCCAGCTTTGTAACAAGCCACCTGACTCTAGGCAAGAAATGAACCTCTCTAGCCTCAGTTTTTCCATCTGTTAATGCAGATATTATCACTCAATTATCAGGGTTTGTGTCTGTTAACTGTGCTTATTAACATGTAACACTAAGGGGCCGGGTTCGGTCGCTCATGCCTGTAATCCAAGCACTCTGGGAGGAGGAGGTAGGAGGATCACAAGGTCAGGAGTTCAAGACCAGCCTGACCAGCATGGTGAAACCCTATCTCTACTAAAACAATATAAAAGTTAGTCGGGCATAGTGGCACATGCCTGTAATACCAGCTACTCAGAAGGCTAAGGCAGGAGAATCGCTTGAACCCAGGAGGCGGAGGTTGCAGTGAGCCGAGATGGTGCCACCGTACTCCAGCCTGGACGACACAGTGAGACTCCATCTCCTAAATAAATAAATAAATAACACTAAGGACAGTCTGCTAATTATATAGAGCCAAGCATCTCACCTCATTTAACCCTAACTGTATGCATCCATGTCATCGTTTTCATTCAACAAATACATATTGAGAACCAACTATGTTATAAGCACTAGGCCAAGTACTGGAAATGCAGTCCCTGGTGACCAGAAATGTAGGTCCCCATCCTCATGGGGCTTGTCTTGAAGAAGAGAAAATTCAGAGACAGAACCTTGCCTAAGTTTATGCAGGAAAGTGCCTGTATTTGGGCTTACACCTGAACGAAGAGTCCATTCTTCCCACTGGTGTCTCTCAACTCTGCTGCCTGCCAGAATCACCCAGGGAGCTGGAAAACATCCTGAGGCCCAGTCTCACCCCAAAGCAATGATCATCAATCTCTGAGGAAAGAATGTACATATTAATTTTTCTTTTTTAAGTTTCCCAGATAATCCTAGCTAGGCCTGAGAACTTTGTTCCTTAATAAGTCCTTCCCTTCCCATGCTCACTCATTTCTTTAATTCATGCTTTCTTTAATCTATGTGAATCTAAGATAATTCCTTTCCAGTAGTTTCCATGAACAGTGAATTATTTCAGATTTTGTTTTAAGCTGCTCCAACATTTCTCCTCACTCAAGAAAAATCAAACCGTAAACACCTGCCTTGCAGCACAAACCTTCCTAGTATATCTTCTCGTCTCCTGAATTTTCATTCATCCAGGCTGCGTGCTGATTCCTAAACCAGGAAGCTTCTAAAGCTCAGTGGCCTGGGCCCCGCCCTACACCCCAGCAAATCTAGGCCATTTCTCCTGGAACCCTTGTCTCCTTTCACATGGAAAATGCCTCACACAAAGTAGGATGAAAACTTCCCACTCCCACACCAGCTCCAGGAACCTGACTCTATACGGCACTAGTGGACAGTACCAAGTCACGTACTACTAGTGTCCCAGAGTCAATCAGGAACATTAGCTGGGGTTAGCTGGGGATTGGGGATGACTAAGACCCGGGCCCTGTCCTTAAGGAGCTCCAGTAAAAGCAAGACACCTGAAACACACTAAAAGGAAGCCCCAGAGGAATTAGGAGCAGAGCACACATGCCCTGGAGGCCACATCTGCCCCGGGGATGCTAAGAAGGTTCCGAAAAGGGCTGTCGGCTGTGCTGAGAACCAGTGACACTGTGCCCAACCAGTCCGGCGATGAGGAGCACAGAAGAAACCCGGACATCCCAGTATTCTGTAGACCAGAGGATACAGTATCTACAGATACTGCAGACCAGGGAGGACGAATCCTCCCATGCCTCAATTTACAGGAACCAGGAGCCAGAGCCACAGTGAACTCCAGCTGCCCATCAGCCACTGCTTGAGCATGCTCGTTGGTAAAACAGAGCTGGGCTCTCACTACCAGTGAACTCCATCAAGGACAGAGGGCTCCCGGCAGTGGCAGGGAAGAGAGGCCAGAGCTGACCCCAGGGAGGACAGGCCAAGCTGACCAGGGCCCCGAGACTCTGGCCATGAAGCAGCAAGCCCTGGGGACTTGGTCCCAAGAAAATCATCTGAAAGGCAGGCCCCATACCCCAAAGCACACAGGGAATTCTATCATCAAAAAGCCATTTCCTTATTGCTGGACAAGTAAATGATTCACAGGATGAAATCCCACAAAGACATTAATAAGCATACAAACACGTTTTAATTATGCTGAGAAATGTTTCCTCTAAGTAAAAAAGCAGGACACCAAACTATAGAAACAGCATACATTTTTATCTGTTTAAAATTCAAAGTCTGCAAGGAAATAAAAAAAGTAGGAAAAATCAGGGGAAGGTGTAAAAAAGGACAAAAAATAGAATGACGCCAAATTTTTCCTGCATATTTTTAAACAAAGAGAGGCTTTAAGAAACATATCTAAGCCAAAAAGATCCAGCACAAAAAAATCCCCAAGCCCCCAGCAGAACGCACCAGCTTCACAGACACACTGCAGATGGGTGCCGCACCCGCAATCTGGAACCCAAGCGGCTGAGACCCCATATGGAAGCCTGAATTGTTGGGGGATGTCTGCTCTCAAGACCCAGGACAATAACACAATTTAAAATAAACATATTGAGATTTAAAAGTTAAGGGTGCCAGATCTTTCTATCACTCTTTTTAGACTCATATTCACTCAAGGTTATCTGCTGACCACCTGCACTGGCCCGGAAAACCGCAGAAGGATGGCACGGCCCCGGCTCTCCGAAGCTCAAGGTTCCAGAAGGGAGTGGGGAGTGCCTAGTGCTGTCTCAAAGAAGTTCAGGGACTGTGGGATCCACATGAAGGGTCTGGGAGGGGTTGGGGTGATCAAAGAAGGCTTCCTAGAGGAGGCGTCACTTAAGGTGAGTCCCAGAGGACAAAGAATTTGCCAGGAGAGGCAGCGGAACAGGCAAGAAGCAGAGCTGAGCGCCACTGGCTCTGAGAACTGGCACCACTGGTGGCCAGAGATGTGGGCAGCGGCCAGATCCTACACAGGCCAAATACCAAGTGGTCTGGACCAGGTGATGGGAACCACCACTTGGGCAAAAGAAAGAGGGGGTATTCAACTAATCGACTTGAAGCATGTAATTCTCATCAAGAAGGGAGAGGGACAGAAGGAGGAAGGAAAAGACATCATAGCCATGGCTCCCAGTTATTCACCAAACCCATTTCCTTGTAGTCCTGGGCACAGTCCTCTTTCCCAGCTTCCCTCACAGGTAGGGGCGACCCTGAGGCAGCATTCCGGCCAATTAACTCTGAGTGGAGTGGTGTGCCGCCTCAGGCAAGGCTGGCCTGCAGAGCTCCCACACTGGTCCCTCCACCCGCTCTCACCTGCTTTGGCTTGATACCGAAGAACCCAGCAACCTTGTGCTGAAAATGATGGGGCCACAGGACAGGAAGAAGCTGGGGGAACATGGCCTGGAAATAAACGTCCATTGCATTTGAGGCTTTACATGTATTTCAGGTTTGTTACAGCAGTGAACATTCATCCAACTAACTAGATATCCACGTGTTTTTCCCAGGAATTTTGCCTACAATTCAATTTCTTCTGCTTTAAAAATAACTGCTCTAAAAGGGATAAAATCTGCCCATTCCAGGCAAAAACTTAAAGTGAATGAACAGCCAGGTATTGGAGCAAATTCATTCTCTTTTTCTCCCATTAGGTATGAGGGCAAGCGTGACCCAGGAGACACTGTTCTTCATCCCACTCACTGGCCCCTCACCTTCCCTATTCCTCCTGCCTGGTTCTGCAGGACATGGGGCAGGGAAGGCAGAGCCCACCCCTTTTGACCAGCCTCCCTGTGTTCCCCTCACTCCTCCCACCATAGGAAATGTGCTTAACACCCGGATCTAAAACCTAGAAGATCAGAGCTTAACGCTAACCTCCAACTTTCAAACGCCTGCAAACATGTACCTGTACAACACTTGGTGCACAGAGCCTGGGTCATAAAAGCTTCTTGCTGGAGGCGAGGGGGAATGAACAGGAAAACTGGGCTGCCCTGGGGCCCGAAAGGACTGTTCTGCAGCTCGAGATGACTCACTATTCTTCCCTATATAGAATCTTACAGGAATCTTGAGATAAACCACAACTATTCACAACAAAGAATCAGCAAAACTGGAATTGAAACAGCTCACAGTTACAAACCCTGCTCACTCAGTATAAACAGGAACTGATTTGATGTGGCAATCTAGCAAGATGTGTCTGCATGAAAAGTACAGAAGGCATGAAATAAGTCAGTGTTAGCTACATTAAATATTCCAAAAATAAAAAAGGTGTAAACATTTTAAATAATCTCCTATTTAAGGCAGAAAATAGAAGGAACAGTTTTAATTACTGCATTATCCTATGATACTATCCGCTAACATCTGAAAAGCAGAACAGATTCTCTACCCATCTGGGCAAAGGGAAGTTATGGGTAGAACATGGCTGGTGGCTGAAGACCTGCTTTGCAGGAACTGGCCTGGCCATGGGCTTCTCCAACCCATGTACTCCTGTGGTCCCACATGAGGTCTCCTGCATTTCACGCTGATTGCCACCTCCCAGCCTGAACCTAACCTCACCCACGGCAGGAGGAAGGCAGGCTGGCAAGAAACCTAAACACACACCTGGAGCTTCCAGGAAGACAGGGCATAAAGTTTCCTGAGGCTGCCAACAAGCCTGAGGGACTTCCATGAATACAAGAGGCCTGACACGTCTGGTGCAAATTCATTCTCCTTGTCCCGCAACCTGCAAAACACCCTTGCCCTCTGTGCAATTTCTAAGGACATCAACACCTTCCAGAAGCCAGGGCAGAAACACTGCCTTGGCTATCAGACAAGTCACAGGAAAAGATGTGCAAGCTGAGGAACATCTTTTTTGGTTCAGTTCATGCTATTCCTGAATGTTACTGACACTCCACAGCGAGTGCCCACCTTCCCCACGGGAAGATGATGTCAGTAGCAACATAAAGTGGTAAGAACTTAAAAAGCTGCTTTCGGCCGGGCACAGTGGCTCATGCCTGTAATCCCAACACTTTGGGAGGCTGAGACGGGTGGATCACCCGAGGTCCAGAGTTCGAGACCAACCTGGCCAACATGGTAAAACCCCGTCTCTACTAAAAATACAAAATTAGCCGGACATGGTGGCAGGTGCCTGTAATCCCAGATACTCAGGAGGCTGAGGCAGGAGAATCCTGTGAACTTGGGAGGCAGAGGTTTCAGTGAGCCAAGATTGCACCACTGCTCTCCAGCCTGGGTGACAGAGCAAGACTCCATCTCAAAAATAAATAAAAAAATTAAAAAGGCCAGGCATGGTGGCTCACCCCAACACTTTGGGAGGCCAAGGCGGGCAGATCACCTGAGGTTAGGGGTTCCAGACCAGCCTGACTACCATGGAGAAACTCTGTCTCTACTAAAAACACATAATTAGCCAGGCATTGTGGCGCATGCCTGTAACCCGTTACTCAGGAGGCTGCGGCAGGAGAATCACTTGAACCAGGGAGGCAGAGGTTGCGGTGAGCCGGAATCGTACCATTGCATTCTAGCCTGAGTGACAAGAGTGAAACTCCATCTCAAAAAAAAGCCGCTTTTCTCGCATACAGGCAAGTTTCCCAACCCACCAATAGAAGGAAATGTCCCATGAAACCCTACAGAACAAACACCTAGAGGACTGGCTGGATCACAGGATAGCCAAGCTGCTTTCACCCATTCATAAACAGCCAAGAGAAGTCACTCATGTTCAGCCTTTTGAACTATTAAATCCTCTTTCTCCATTTTTCCCTTGCTGCAGGTCCTCCCTTAGGCAAGTCCACACTACTGTTCATTAGTTCATTCATTCATTCATTCATGCGATAAACTGGGACACAGCGATCCCTAATACCTTCTAGTGAGCACAGCAACAGCTGCCGTAACAGGCATGGCCTCCTGGTTGCCAGCTCAGAGACAGGTGAGCAAGGCACAGGAACACACAGCACTGTGTCCAGCCACCCAGCCAGCCGAGCAGAGCAGACTTGCAAATCTGTGGCTCTATGACTGCACTCTGAGTCTCCACCAGGTTCTTGGTCCCCTCACAGGAGGGCACAACTGGCACCTTCAGAATACACCTGAGTGGTGTAGGCTCCTCCCCCACCACCTGTCATCTCCCATACTTAAATGTGCACTAGAGTTCACCAAACACTCCCTCAGGTGAGAATATCAACCCCTGCAAGGCTGATGCCAGGCAGGGCCCTCCCCGCTGTACTGCCTGACCAGCATCCCACCTGCCACCTGACCTTGGTTTCCTTCCCCTCCCCCGGGGCCACAGAGGCAGTTCCCTCTGCAGGTCTTTCTGGGCTACATACACTCCATTACTGATGCGCTCATTTCACACCCACTGTGTGTGGCTGCTCACACAAAAGAGCATAGGAAAGTTCAAGTCACAGATTGTCCCACAGACCAGTGCTGAACAACGCAACTTCCTGCATGGTGGAAATGTACTAATCTGAGCTGCCCAACAGGGTGGCCACAAGCCACACGTGGCTACTGAGCGCCTGACTGACCAGAGTGACTAAGAAACTGAACTTTCCATTCCAGGTAATTTTAACTAAATTTAAATAGCTACATGGGACCAGTGGCTAACACACTGGACTGCAGTTTGATATGCTAGTAACTAACAATCAACTGTGCCCCAATATAAGATTCTAGGCTGCTGAGCCGGCATGAGGCGCTGCGGGCGCCAGGGGCGGGGCTTTCTCCAGGAGCTTGGTGTAGGTCATGAGGCCTGAAGAGCAAGGCCAGTCCCCGCCAGCCTCAGGGCCTTCGTCTCTGTGTACCCTGGAAGAACACGCTTCACCCACACCCCCTTCAGATCTTTGCTCAAACGCTGCTTTCCCACAAGGCCCTCCCTGACTCCTGTGTAAAGTGGAATGGCCCCAGCTTTCCCACGCCACCTTCCCACCCCCACTGCCACCCCACCCCTCTCCTCAGGGACTCCACCACAGGCCTCACAGCCTGGCATGGAACAGCCCTTACCAGTGTCTGCAGTGCGGTCCCAGTAGACTCTCTCGCCATCAGGTGCTTTGATTTGGAGAAGCGGGTGTGCTGACCACTACACCCCCAGGCCTGGGTCCTTGGGTAGGTCACCTCTGAGAGGGATGATGTCTGAATTCAAGCATTTGGCAAGCACTCACCGAGTTCTAACCAGGCACCAGCATAAAATGAGCAAGAGGCCGTTTCTCGAGGGGCGTGCAGGCTGCTGGGGGGCCTGGTCGGATGGCACTGCGTATGAGAGGTGCCCCAGCCAAAGCTGGGAGCTGACACGCAGCAAAGGGGGCCACTTTCCTGGGGGACTCCTGTGGGTTCTTCTCATTTATGCAGCAGGAAAAGCGGGTAGGAGAGCCATTCAAGGAAGGGTCTCCAGGCCCGCAGGAGGACAGCAGGGGCTGCAGCTGATTCCAGAAGGTTCTTCCTGCTGGAAGATGCCGAGACCGCCTGACACAACTCTGCATTTTACACATGGGAAAGCTGTGTCTGCAAAGCGACCTGCCCCAGATGCAGAGGGAGTGGGTGGCAGAGCCAGGACAATGTCCACTGCTAATGAGGAAGAGGTCACTGGCTGAGCCGGTGAGGGCTTCACTAGCATCTCTTCCCCGTGGTGTCCACGGCACTTTCTCATGCAGCACTCAGGCCAGCCCTGAGCCCAGAGGATGGCATAGCTGCTGCACTACTGCACAATCAGGTCTTCACTCCTGAAGCCTGGACAGATGCTCCTCAGAGTGCAGCTGCAGGGGAGGAGCCCACAGACCTGGAACAATGGGACACTGGCCCCACCAGGAGGCCAGCCAGAGCCCCTGCACAGCTGTGGTGACATGAACGCTTGCCCCAGCATCTCTCCTGTGCCCTGTGTAAACATGGGATTCATGAGGCACACAGAAGGCCTTCGAGGCTGGTCCTCACATGGAGGCTGAAGAGGGCTTCCTGGCGGTGGCTAAGCATCTTCAGAAATGATCCAGGGATGCTGATCTTCAGAGAAGCAGGGAGAAGGTGCCCTGAGTGAGTGAGGCCCACCTCTCTGCAGACCTGGTCCTGGGGAGGGGGAGCTGTCAGGCTGGTACCTGGTGGGAAGGCCAAGGGGACACCCACAGTGGGCAGCCAGCTGGGAGTGAGGCTGGGGAGGGCCAAGGATGAAGAACAGGAAGTGACACCTCACGCTCACATGACCACAGTCCCTGCTCCTCCCAGACACTTCCTCTTGACATTGACTCCCCCTTGCTATCCTGGCCTGGCCCTCTCCAGAGGATCAAGTGCGGTTACATCCACCCAAGGGCAGAGTGGCCACTTGGGGCACTCTGCACCACCCAAGGGCAGAGCTACACCACTGTCCCATGCAGCTCCCTAGCACTGGGGCTACCAGGGAGCCCCTAGAAGGCAGATCTGCACAGCCAACATCAGGGCTGATCCCTGCAGTCCTTCCCCAGACAAGTTCTCCCTGAGGACGGGGTCCTATGCACAAATGGGGAAGGTCTGTCTTATACCATGGGAAGCAGCTCTGCCTTGGCAAGGTCAGCCCAGCAAAGCAGCGCCCGCCACCAAGATGCCCGGACAGCACTGCTGCCTCCCTCTCCCCACCCAGCACACGGGAGGAGTGGAACGAAGACTTTACTTCCGTTCTCCAACCCTCCTGGACCAGACTCACCAAAGCTGAAACAACAATGCAACTGCCCTGGGGGGAGCTTACGTCTGACGGACGCTGACCCTGCAGGCTCCACTGCCAGCCGGCCGTGTGACTGGAGCCTCGCCACCCACATGGTGAAGACCCCCACTGCCCTCCAGGCTTCAGTGTCTCCATCCTGCTCCTCTAATCCACCCTCCTTCCACTGCCCGGAGAATCCATGCCCTCACTGTAATCACCCTCACACGTCCCTGGGCCCTTCCTCTCTCTCCCTTTCCTGCACACATTTAGCACAAGGACAAGCTTGCCCTGCACGTGTAACTGTGCAGGAAACATGGCTGGAGAAAAACGCACGGCACATTGACTGGTCCCCAATTGCCTAGCAGGGCCCTTGCTGCCCCCCGCAACACTTCCTTCCCTGTCCATCCATTCTCTCACATGCCTAGAAGGCTTTCACACTGCTTCCAACCCAGCACTCTATCCCCACTGCTACAGCCCCAAGGTTTGTGCCCTGATCCAATTCACATGTTGAAATGGTAACCCTCATGTTGACAGTATTAGGAAGTGAAGCCTTTGGGAGGTGACTAGGTCATGAGGGTGGAGCCCTCCCTAGTGGGATTAGAGCCCTTATAAAAAACACATTCAGCTGGGCACGGTGGCTCACGCCTATAATCCCAGCACTTTGGGAGGCTGAGGCAGATGGATCACAAGGTCAAGAGATCGAGACCATCCTGGTCAACAAGGTGAAACCCCGTCTCTACTAAAAATACAAAAATTAGCTGGGCATGGTGGCGTGTGCCTGTAGTCCCAGCTACTCGGGAGGCTGAGGCAGGAGAATTGCTTGAACCCAGGAGGCAGAGGTTGCGGTGAGCCGAGATTGCACCATTGCACTCCAGTCTGGGTAACAACAGCAAAACTCCATCTCAAAAAAAAAAAAAAAAAAAAAGAGGCTGTTGCAGGAGGATCCCTTGAGCCCAGGAATTCAAGGCTACAGTGAGCTACAATTGTGCCGCTGCACTCCAGCCTGGGTGACAGAGGGAGACATTGTCTCCAAAAAAAATGAAATAAAAAAAAACACATTCAACAGCTCACAGACACTGAACCTGCTGGCACCTCGCTCGTATGCTTCCCAGCCTCCAGAACTGCGGGAAACAAATTTCTGTTGTTTATAAGCCACCTAATCTACAGCATTTTGTTTAAAAAAAAAAAAAAAAAAAAAAGGCCAGGCATGGTGGCTCACACCTATAATCCTAGCACTTTGAGAGGCCGAGGTGGGCAGATTATCTGAGCTCAGGAGTGTAAGACCAGCCTGACCAACATAGTGAAACCCTGTCTCCACTTAAAAATACAAAATTACGGTGGCTCAAGCCTGTAATCCTAGCACTTTGGGAGGCCAAGGCGGGTGGATCACGAGGTCAACAGATTGAGACCATCCTGGTCAAGATGGTGAAACCCCGTCTCTACTAAAAATACAAAAAATTAGCTGGGCACGGTGGCGCGTGCCTGTAATCCCAGCTACTCAGGAGGCTGAGGCAGGAGAATTGCCTGAACCCAGGAGGTGGAGGTTGCGGTGAGCCGAGATCGCACCATTGCACTCCAGCCTGGGCAACAAGAGCGAAACTCCGTCTCAAAATAAATAAATAAATAAATAAAAATAAAAATAAAATAAAAAAATACAAAATTAGCCGGCACATGCCTGTAATCCCAGCTACTTGGGAGGCCGAGGCAGAAGAAGTGCTTGAACCCGAGAGGTGGAGGTTGCAGTGAGCCGAGATCACGCCACTGCACTCCAGCCTAGGCAACAGGAGTGAAACGCTCCCACAAAAAGAAAAAAAAAAAGCTCAAACAGACTAAGACACCCATACTCAGGACCCTGCTTCCTACTTCAGCAAAAACAAACCAAAAAAACCCAGAACAATCAAACAGGAACTTCCATTGACGACAACAAATGCTGTGGAGGATGTGGAGCAACAGAAACTCTCATTATTGGGGGGATTCGAATGATACAGCTCCTTTGGAAGACACTTTGCTGGCTTCTTATAAAACTAAACATACTCTTAGCGTACAGTCTCGACACTGCACTTCTCGGTATGTACCCAAAGGAGCTGAAAACTTATGTCGACACAAAAATCTGCACACAGACGTTTATGGCAGTTTCATTCATAATTGCCAATACTTGAAAGCAACCAAGGTGTCCTTCAGCAGGTGAATAGATAAGCTATGGAACATACATACAGCGAAATATCACTGCGTGCTGAAGAGAGACAAGCTGTAGAGACTGGAAAAAACATGGAGAGACTCAGATTTATATGACTAAATGAAAGAAGCCAATCTGAAAATGATTTCCACCCATACGGCATTCTAGAAAAGGCAAAACTATGGAGACAGTAAAAAGATCAGTAGTTGGCAAGGGTTAGGACAGAAAGACAGAGAGGTGGGTCACAGAGGATTGGGGACAGTAAAACTCCTCAGTATGATACGGCCATGGTAGATATAATCATTACACATTTGTCCAAACCCACAGAGTGCACAGCACCCAGGGTGGCCCATGATGTAGACTCTGGACTCCCGGTGGTAATGACACGTCAGTCAGTATGGCATCATTGATGGTAACAAATGGACTCCTCCAGTGTGGACTGCTGATGGGAGGGCAGGCTGTGCACATGAGGGTAAAAAGGAGATACGTGAAATTCTATCCTCTCTGCTTAATTTTGCTGTGAACCTACAACTGCTCTAAAAATTAGTCTCCCCTCCACCCACGAGACGCAGTCTTGTTCTTTTGCCCAGGCTGGAGTATAGTGGCACAATCTCAGCTCACTGCAACCTCTACCGCCGATTCAAGAAATTCTCTTGTCTCAGCCTCTCAAGTAGCTTGGATTACAGGCACCTGCCACCACGCCCAGCTATTTTTTGTATTTTTGGTAGAGAGAGGGTTTCACCATGTTTTTTCATGTCTTGAGAGCTTGTCTCTTTTCACCATGCTGGCCAGGCTGGTCTCAAACTCCTGACCGCATAATCTGCCTGCCTCAGCTTCCGCACCTGGCCAATCGTTTATTTTGTAAAAAGTAAATATGTTGAAATTAAAAATATATATTAAAGCCAGGTACGGTGGCTCATATCTGCAATCCCAGCACTTTGGGAGGCTGAGGCAGATGGATCAACTAAGGTCAGGAGTTCAAGACCAGCCTGGTCAGCATGGCGAACCCAGTCTCTACACAAATTACAAAAATTAGCCAGGTGTGGTGGCACATGCCTATAGTCCCAGCTACTCAGGAGTCTGAGGCAGGAGAATTGCTTGAACCCAGGAGGCAGAGATTACAGTGGGCCAAGATCGTGCCACTGCATTCCAGTCTGGGTGACAGAGTGAGACTCCGTCTCAAAAAATTAAAAAAACCTGTATTCACACACAAATAATGAAGCAACACCACAAACGATAAATTAGACTACATGCAAGGAAGAGAAGAGAGGGAGAGGAAAAGGGTGAGAGGGAAGGAAGGAGAGAGAGCGCCCTCCCCATCCACCGGTGCCTCATCCTCTCCCCAGCTGAAGCCATGTCCCTACTGAGCTCCAGATCCCGCTCCTTCAGATGCAACTCAAGGATAATGCTCCAGTGATTCTCTCCTCTCCCCAATATGCTCACCTCTTGTTCTTTCACTAGATTGTTTTCAAAGTAAAACAAACAAACAACAAAAAAACCCTGCATTTCTCCAGTTTTAAAAAAGGAAAAATAAAATCATACCACTTCTGCCTCCAGCTATCACCCCATTTCTCTGCTCCACTCTGCAGCAAACCCATCAAAACAATCACCTGCTCACTGCTTCCAACTTCTCTTCTCCCAGTCTCTTTGGGTCTCACGCTGTCACTCAGGCTGGAATGCAGTGGCATGTCACTGCAGAAGACCAATGCAGTGGACTCCTGGTGACAATGATGTGCACCTCACTGCAGCCTTGACCTCCTAGGGTCAAGTGATCCTCGCACCTCAGCCTCACAAGTAGCCGGAACTACAGGTGCACGCCACCACACCCAGATAATTTTTTCTATTTTTCGTAGACATGGGGTCTCACTATTTTACCCAGGCTAATCTCAAACTCCCAGTTTAAAATGATCCACCCACCTTGGCCTCCCAAAGTGCTGGGATTACAGGCATGAGCCACCACGCTGGCCCCATTCTCTCTTAAATATTTACTCCAGTTTCGCTTTCGCTTGCACCACTCCACTAAAAGAGCTCTGCTCAAAGGTCACTGATGGCCTCCTCATTGCTAAATAGTCAATTCTTTTCATTTTCCTTTTTTTTTTCTTTTTTTGAGACAGAGTCTTAGTCTGTCGCCCAGGCTGGAGGGCAGTGGCACAATCTCAGCTCACTGCAACCTTGACCTTCTAGGTTCAAGTGATTCTCATGCCTAAGCTTCCCATGTAGCTGGGATTACAGGCACTTGCCACCACGCCCAGCTAATTTTTGTATTTTTAGTAGAGACGAAGTTTTGCCATGTTGGCTAGGCTGGTCTCGAACTCCTGACTTGCCTCGGCCTCCGGAAGCGCTTAAACAGTCAATTCTGAGTCCTCATCTGCTCTGCCCTCTCAGCAACCTCCGCCCAGTTGCCCCTCCCCTCAGTGATGCCCATGCTCACTGAGCCTGCACCTGGCTTCCAGACCCCACACTCATGCCCTCCCAGCTCACCAGCCCTGCCTTCTCGCTCTTGCTGCTTCCTCCTCCCATCCCAGATCTCGTGGTGCTGGCAGACCTCAGGCTCACTCCTTGGCCGCCTTCTCTGTCCGCTTGTTTCCAAGGAGATCTCACCTGGTTTCAAACCACTTCCAATGCCAATGACTCAGTGTATACCTCCCATCCAGCCCCACTCTTGCCAGGGTCCTGTCTAGTCACCTACTCCACCTCCTTCCTGTAAATGTCTAAGATGTCTCAAACTCCACCCCTCATCTTCTCTCCAACTTGACAACTCTATTTTCCACTGGCTGAGGCCAAAATCTTAGAAGTCATCTTTGCCTCCTTTCTCTTCTCTGAACCCACACCATTCTTCACATCACACCCTCCCCACAGCTACCACCTGGGCGAAGCCAACATCACCTCTTGTCTGGACTCCTGCAACAGCCTCCTAACACTCCCTGCTCTGCCCTTCCCCTGCCTGAAAGCCTCCTCTCAATACAGTACCTCGGCATTCTGTTTAGGACTCAGTGCACTCGCTACTCCTATGAAAGGCAGAGTTCTAAGATTCCCTTTCCTGGATGGTCATACCCTGTCAATTCCCTCCCTTTGAACATGGGCCTAAACTAGGAACATGATGGGACAGTCACTCTGTGATCAGTCACTGTGTGACTTTCTTTAAGAGAGGTAGGCCAGGCACAGTGAGTCATGGTGGTTCAACCCCAACACTTGGGGAAGCCAGGGCAGGAGGATCACTTGCGGCTAGGAGTTTAAGACCAGCCTGAGCAACAAAGTGAGACCATGTCCCTACAAAAAAATTTAAAAATCAGCTGTGTGTGATGGCTCATGTCTGTGATCCCAGCTGTTCTGGAGGCTGAGGTGCAAGGATGGCTTGAGCCTGGGTTCAAGCAGTGAGCTATGATGGCACCACTGAAATCCAGCCTGGGTGACAAAGCAAGGTGAAAAAAAGAAAAGAAAAAAAAAAGAGGTAATTCTCAATGGGCTATGCAATTTCTGTGAGCCCTCAGAAGCAACCAGTGGTCTTTTTGGAAAGAGATTTAGAGGATAAGACAGACTCGACACAAGAGAATCCTTGCTGCTGGTTTTCAATATGGAGGGGCCAGACAGCAAGGAATCTGGGTGACTTCTAGGAGCTGCAGCAAGTGACCCTTGGCTGACAGCAATCAGGGAAATAAGGGCTTGAATTCACAGCTGCAAGCTGCGAGCTCTGCCAACAGCCTGAGTGAGTCTGGATGCAGACAATTCCTTAGCCAGACCTCGGACAGGGATGTGGCCGCCACCATGCTGGTTCATCCTGATAAGTGCCTGAAGGGAACCCAGCCACACTGTGATGGACAGCTATGTTGTTTAAGCCACCAAATGTGTGGTTATTAGTTACGCAGCAGTAGAAAACCAGGACAACTCCTCCACTCAAAATTCTGCAGCTGAGCCAAGCACAGTGGTGCAGTAGGCCCAGCTATTCTGAGGTTGAGTCAGGATGACTGTTTTGAGCCCAGGAGTTCAAGGCCACATTGCACTATGACTGCACCTGTGAATGGCCACTGCACTCCAGGCTGGGTAACGTAGCAAGACTCCACCTCAAGAAGGCAAACACTGCAGTGGCTCTCCATTTACTCTAAGTCAAAGCCAGCATCATTCAATGGCCTATATGCCCATACAGAACCTGGCCCTAACGACGTGACGTCCATCCCCAGGGCCTCTGGCTCAAATGCATCAGGCCTGCTTTGTCCTTCCCCCTCACTGGATCACTCTCCTCCCAAGTACCTGCTTGGTTAACTTTGCGACTGACACCTCCAGGTCTTTTTTTTTTTTTTTACAGAGTCTTGCTCTGTCGCCCAGGCTAGAGTGCAGTGGCATGACCTCAGCTCACTGCAACCTCCGACATGGCTCAAGCTTGAATGGCTCAAGCTATTATCCTGCCTCAGCCTCCCTAGCAGCTGGAATTATATGCGTGTGCCTACACACCCAGCTAATCTGTGTATTTTTAGTAGAGACAGGGTTTCACCATGTTGGCCAGGCTGGTCTTGAACTCCCGACCTCAGGTGATCTGCTCTCCTTGGTCTCTCAAAGTGCTGGGATTACAGGCATGAGCCACCGCACGCGGCCACCTACAAGTCTTTGCTTCGATCTCTCCTCCTCCTTCAGGCATATCCTGACCAGCCTATTCACCGTGGAACCTGCCTCTCCGGGTCTCCCAGGACCTCGTACCCCCCTCCCCTTCCTCACCG
>CM052650.1:4952079-5114081 GCA_028533165.1 Leontopithecus rosalia
CCCCCTCCGCTTCCTCACCGTGGAACCTGCCTCTCCGGTCCTCCCAGGACCTAGTACCCCCCTCCGCTTGCTCACTTTCTCCACAGCCCTTCGGTCAGCCAGCGCGTACCCTTCATCTACTCGCTGTGTTTATCGTCAGCGCCCTCTGCTACGACATAAGCTCCGCAAGGACAGGGGCTTTCTTTTGTTCACAAATGAATCCCAAGCACCTAGTATAGTGCCTTGGCATATGGCAGATGCTCAGTAAATTTTTTTTTTAAGTATGTATGGTAAGAAACATATTTAAGAACATAGCACAGTGCCTGGTACACAGCAGTCACTCAAAAACTGGATCACTGCCGGGTGTGGTGGCTCACACCTGTAATCCCAGCACTTTGGGAGGTTGAGGGGGCCGGATCATGAGGTCAAGAGATTGAGGCCATCCTGGCCAACATGGTGAGACCCTCCCCAACTAAAAATACAAAAATTAGCTGGGCATGGTGGCACGCACCTGTAGTTCCAGCTACTCAGGAGGCTGAGGCAGGAGAATTGCTTAAAAACCTAAGAGGCAGAGGTTGCAGTGAGCCAAGATTGTGCCTGGCAATCAGAGTAAGACTCTGCTCAAAAAAAAAAAAAAAAGAATCATCATTATTGTGATTTGCTGCCAAGAGCAAACAAAGCCCAGCAAAGCACAGGGAAGCAGCACACCCTCACAAGCCCAGCTGTTCTTTCTGAACATGGCCTGACATTGGCAGGGTCTGCAAACAGCATCTGCAGCAGTCACCAGACAACCTCCTGTGTGTGTCCACCGCACGCACAGCTGGCATCCTACGGTTCCTTTAAGCCCTGTGTGCAGTGACACTATCAATGGCACCTCTCCAGACATGAACTACAACCTCAAATTGAAGCTCAGCTGGATGTAAAGAAAGGTCTTGGGTCATGGTTACCAGTGACCTCCCAGATGCTGAATCAACGCTAGGTAAGAACCCAGAGGTGTAAACCAGTGACTGGAAAAAAAGCGCAGACACTCTGCAATCGAGAGGTCATCAAGCTGCTGAATTCACCTGGCATGAGAACACACAACCAGGGAACTTCAACCCTTGGGACAGGGGAATCACAACAGGGTCAGAAGATCCAGGGGAAGGCTGGGCACAGCGGCTCCCTCACAGATTTTTAGAGAGGAATAATGGGAAGCATCCTACAAGTTTCTTGCTTGCTAAAACCCTCCCTGCTTCTCTCTGGCTCAAGGCCTCCAGGAGGTACCTGCAGTGATCCTCCCGCATCTCCCTCCCCTGCCAGTGACCAGCCCATGAAGGCCACCAACCCAGCAGCAGGCCTCGTGACACAGGCTGACTCCAGCCTCATTCCCGCCTCACTCCCACACTGTCAAATGCCTGGGGTAACCGGAGGAGGAAAGCATTCTCAACCTGCTGGCCTGTGATGAATCAAGAAGCAAGTCTCCAACCGCCTTCCCAGGGAGGAGCTGCAGTGCCCTGACAGACGCCACCCAGCTGGCCACCCTGACCCGGCTTAGAGCTCTGCTCACTTCCTCCCTTTCACTGAGTGTCAAATGCCCTGCAAAAGTTCAACAATGCCCTGCAAAATCGCCACTGCACCTCTGACTTCCCATTCATCTCCTTTTGCTCTCCCAGCCCCGAGCTTCCCCCTTTCTGATCATGGTACATGTTACAAGAGACAGGGTGGCGTCTTCTGTAGAAACAGCATGCATGGACTTTGGGGTTAGCGAGTGAATGTTCAAATCGCAGCTCTGCAGTCTGTGCCGTTAGCCTTTCTGAGCCTGTCTCCAGTGAGCTGTGAAATGCTTTAGAAAGAGACTGAAGTGCCTGGCCCAGAACCTGAGCTCAGAACTGGGCAAATGCCTTCTCCAAAGGGAGCTGCTCATCTGACGCTGTCAAGCTGTCAAGTTTAACTCATTCTCATCAAGGCAGCCCATCAGCTCCTGTGCAGATTTTCATCTTACCCTGTCGGGCTGTGACAGGCTTTGAGTCTTGAGTCTAAATGTGGTCCTCAAAATCGTGCCCCATCTGGGTGCCTACCACCTCTGGTCTCTTCTCCTATCCCTGCCCCTCCTGAGCACCTCACATTACTGGCACCTTCCCAGAGGGGCTGGGCTCTCCCCTCCTGCTCCCCTGACTCTGCACAAGCTGATCCCACTCTCCACCCTCGTGTGGGTGGAAAGCACTTTCAAAGGCCAGTTGGCATCTCAGCCCTGTTACTTCCTTCCAGGCTCCCAGAGGGCTTTGCTGCTTTGTTTACAATTCTCATCACAGAGTAGAGGGACTGACCCAGGGGCCTCCAGCATTAGTCTGCCCCTCTTCTAATCTTCTTGCTCTCCTACTGCCTGGCACTTGCAGCCCCACACCTTGATCAGATGGGTCTTTTCAACATTACAACTCTAAAGTAAAGTATGTACTCCTCAGCTCATTTTGCAAACAAGGACACTAAGCCCCAGAGACTGAGCGCCTGCTTCACCCAAGACCACACACCAGCAAACATGGTAGATGTCAAGAGACCACCACCCAGAACTCCCTCCAGACCCAGGGAGTGAGCAAAGCAACAAACAAGCTCATACACAGCAGCAGCAACGCAGGTACACAGCAGGTGCTGTCTGTATATCCATAATGCCAGGGCAAAGTCACCAGCAATATTAAAGAACTGACTGCACGGAAAAGGCATAGTTACAGTGTTCCATCTCAATTCACTACTGCTAATTCTAAGATAGACAAAGCAGGAGTAAATTACAGTGACGCAACAGGAAAACACAGACTAGACATTCATGTGCCTGTGGTGTGCCCAGTGCTTCACGTCTATGTACACTCCCTCCCCACTTAATCCCAACAAGACTTAGAAGCATGAACTTATTTCTATTTCTCTATACCCTTGGGCAAAACACTTAACCACCCTTGCCTCAGTTTCCTCACATGTAATTGAGAATTCCCGGTAGCTACTTGACTTAGTCAGCTTTCAGTGAAGGATACAGAAACCACTCTAGGTATTTCAGGCAGAAAGAGATTTAACTCAGGGAATTAGACAATTTCAAAACTGCTGGTAGTCAGTCTAAGCTAGGCCCCCAGGAGCGGCTCCCTGAACAGGAGAGAACTGAAGCACCAGGGGTGCTGCCACCATGGCTGCCTGTGACACTGGCTCCTCTACAGCTGCCTCAACACCCAGGGAGTGAAGACGGCCCAGGATGACACTGAAGGAGAGCCTCACATCTCTATGACGTCACCAGGCAGCAGGAAACAGCCAGAAGGACAAGAAAAATGGCATCCGCCGAACTGCTGCCTCCAATCTCTCACATGGGAGAATCTGATGGTATCTACTTGATATCCAGAACCCTAGCTGCAAGAGACTCTGGGAAATGACTGCTTTTAACTCTCCAGCTGCTAGAGTACAGGAAGGCGGGAAGGAGGTTGACTCGGAGGATGGCAGGCCAGCCACCAAATCCCACAGCACACTACTGCAGATGGCTGCTGAGGATCAAGCAAGGAAGCCTTGGAGAAGGGAAGAACAGCATCTAGCAAAAGCTGAACATGGCCTTCTCTTCCCTGCACTGGGGGCTCAGCAGTCACGTGTTTCCAGCTGCATCCCCTCCCGCCGACTGGTGAGCTAACTCACCTCCCCAGGGAGAAAGCCCCAGAGCAGGTTCCTTCCTTAGTACTGCTGTCACTTTACAAAGAATCAAATCCCAAAAGCCTAGCTCACTACAGGAACCAAAATTCTGGTTGACCTTTCATACCCAGACAGAGTACCCATGGGAAGATTTATGTTTCCTAAGTCAGTGGTTTCCAACATTTTCATACAGCTGAATCTTTAAAAAAAAAAAAGTGAAATTTTGTGTGAAACCCCATGCAGAGAGTAGGGCCAGAAATCTAACCTACTCACTGGGTATGCGCTCTGCCTGGGGATTTACTTGCATTATCTGATTTAACCCTCACATTGACTCCTTTTTTTTTTTTGAGATGCAGTCTGGTTCTGTCACCCAGGCTGGAGTGCAGTGGCACAATCTCAGCTCACTGCGACCTCCGCCTCCCAGGTTCATGATTCTCCTGCCTCAGCTTCCCAAGTATAGCTGGGATTACAGGCGCCCACCACCACACCCAGCTAATTTTTGTATTTTTAGTAGAGACGGGGTTTCACCATGATGGCCAGGTTGGTCTTAAACTCCTGACCTCAGGTGATCCTCCCACCTCAGCCTCCCAAAGTGCTGGGATTACAGGCATGAGCCATAGCACCCGGCCCCCTCACATTAACTCTTTACAAGAGGTGCAATTAACCCCATGTCACTCAAGTACACTCTGGGGATCACAGAGGCTAAGTGACTTTCTCAAGATCACACAGTATAAAAATGGCAGAGCTGAGGTTCAAACTTGGGTCAGAGCAGCCCCCGCTCTCAACCACCACATTCCTCTCCGCCTGTGAACTACACTTGGTGCCAGGGTGAACCAGACATAGACTCTGCCCCCAAGGAGCTCCCAGCCACATCGGGAAGCATTCTGGAACAATCCATCATTCCGGTTCTTTAAACACAGCCAGGTGCCCCCACCTCCCAGCGTGCCACAGGCGGTTCCCTGTGCTCCACACCTTCACTGGGCAAGCTCCTTCTCCTTCAATGCAGCCCTTCTCCTCAGCAAAGGGCACTCAGAGCATTTCTTCTCAGAGCTCCATAAAGGGCTACACAAGAGACGATGTGTCTGATCAAAGCTAATTATTAACTTCTAGATGTGGATTAGGAGATTAAACCCTTGGCTTCATAGAACCCAACCCTATAATCCTGTGGAAAATACACCCGCCACAAGCATGTGCCTTTCTCTTACACCTGCTGTCCAGGTTTCTAGATAAATACTGTTAATCTACACTGGGTTCATATGATCCCTTAACACAGTCCTTCTCTTCTACACAAATGAAAATTGTCCTCAAGTTATGCTAGAGAAGGAAATCCCAACATTTATTCTCAAAGGCTGAATGATTCTGCCAGCCCCTCCCTGGAGTATCTGGCAACGTCTGGAGACCGTTTTGGCTGTCACAACCGGGGGAGTGCTACTGGCATCTCGTGGGTGGAGGCCAGGGAAGCTGTAAGGCACCCTCCAATGCACAGGACGGCTGCCCACAACAAAGCAGCATCTCTCCCAGAACATTGGCCAGTCGGAGCAGCCCTGCTCTGACTTCTTCAGCAACAGGTTGACGGAGACAAGCACAATATGGGAGAACTAGAGAAAGCTTTAGAAAACTTATTTTTTAGAAATGATAATATTTCTGTTAGAACCAAAGAAAGCTACTACTTCTGGAGTGCCAGGGAGTTAAATGCCCTACCTATTCGATCCCTAACCATATGCAGTAGTTTTATCCCCTACTTCAGGCTCTGAGAGGTAACGTGCCCAAGGTCACACAGCGATTAAACAGGAGGGCTCATGATGAACCCAGCCAGCAGCACTCCCAGCTGCAGTGCCACCCCTCCCCGCCCTCAGTAACAGCACTGGTGCCCGCCCCCACAGCCCGTGAAATGCCTTGTCTGTCTACCCCATCAGACTGTGAGCTCCGTAGGGGCAGGGACTCTCTCTAAAGCTCAAGCTGGAGTCTGGGACAGAGGTGCTTGTGACAGTGCAGGTGACAGTGTGAGTGAAGGACAAGTGCAACCTGGGTCTGCAGCTTCTGGTCAGGACTGGCCAGTTCTCCTTTCACTCCCCTGCTCCCATCTCACCCAGGCCACCTCATCCAGCAGCCAAACTCATCCCTGCCCATCTCCACCCTTCCTCCGAGCACCTTCTCCTAGGCTACACTGTCCACATGTCCTTTACAACCCAGAGACTGATCCACTGAGGAAAAGGAAAACAGAAGGCAAGAGAGTGAGGAGACAAAGTGGGGAAACGGGATGGCTCAGAAGCCAGGGCTGGGAAGCCCAGAGCGCCAGCTCTAGCCCCAGTCCCGCCCCCAACAAAGACTCACAACGTCCACAGCCTTCTGGGTACCTGCTGTGGGTCAGGCCCTGGGCTGAGCTGATGAACATTCGCTGTAACTCTACTTGCCTGTAAAATGTTTAGTGAGCTCTAAAGATTCTGGCACTGAAACCCTTTCCCCTCTAAGAAACTCTAGATGGAAACTCTTCTCTAATGTTTTTTAAGACTCTAGGACAAAAAAAACCCTAGACTCTGCCCATGTCTTCACTTGTTTTGAGTCACTTTTCATTATATTCCATTATCTTCCAAAAGGTAACTCAAAGAGGCTCACAATAACAATGTCACAGCTGTCAAAAGTAAGATAAGGAGACAGGGACCAAGGAATAAGAGAAAAGACACCTTGCGTTCTACAGCGTGAAGCTGAGCGTGACTTTCAAGAAAGAGAAGCTTTAGAAATGATCTAGAAACTGCATAACCAGCGACGCTTCCTTTCAAAGGGGAAGAGGATCCCATACACACAGCTCAGTCAGCTGAATCGCAAAGGCGGCAGGCTATGATCACCAGAAGCGACCGATGCTTCAAAGTTTACTACATATCTGCATCTGCATTAAATTTCTCACATCCTAACCCACTTAATCCCCACTGCCACAGAAGGGCTCACTATCCCCACTTTTCAGGTGAGGCAGCAGAGACAGAAAGTGTAAGGACAAAGGTGAGCGGGTGACGTCTGTCAACAGCATAATGGGCACACGTGCCCACTCCTCCCTGCACTGTTTTCAGGATGAGAAAACTGACTGGGAGATGAAGGAATTCGCTCAAGGCCACGGAGCTAGACATGGTGCAGGTCGGGGAATTCCAAAGCCACACTCCTTCCACCATGCTGCTTCCTGGCCAATCCCATTTGCAGAAAGGTCTCCCAGATTTGCCAAGAAGCCCTGGTATTCTGAAAACCCATCCTCAGGCCCTTATCGCTGAGCTTCTGATTCTTATGTCTGGCTGGATCCTGAGGACCACCTGGAACAGGGACCAGGTAGCATTCATAAGCAGGGACAGCTGAATGCACTTGTCTGAGCACAGGGGAGAGTTCCGCCACACAAATCTAACCACAGTAACACCGCAATACAGCTACAGCCTCAGAAGATAGCGACAGGGTTTCCCCAAAGTTCCTGGGTTCCTCCCACTGAGGGCAATTGCTGAGTTACTGCGTTCTGAGATCAGGAACTCCACTCATGGTACCAAGACACGTATCTGTCAGTACACTCGAGAAGACAGTTTCCCGACAAAACCACAGGCCACACCACAGATCATTTTGCTCAGGACTGGTCTTAGGCTCGTTGGAGATGATCCCATTTAGCTGTTGAAGCAGCTGAGGCAGTGACACGTTAATGTGTGTGGCCACAGTCACAGAGTCTCTAGCGGACTCCAGCCAGCACACCACACCACCTCAGACACCCAGTACTGCAATGTCTGACATGGGTTCCGCTCTAGACACGTATGAGGCAACCAGGGTCCACTGCAGAAATGTTCCCACTTGTCAAGCCCTGGCCCCAGAGACCTCCAAAGAGCAGCTACGGAGCAGATTGCTATTCTTTTTTTTGTTTGTTTGTTTTGAGATGGAGTCTTGTTCTGTCACCCAGGCTGGAATGCACTGGCATGATCTTGGCTTATCACAACCTCTGCCTCCCGGGTTCCAGCGATTCTCCTCCCTCAACCTCCCAAGTAGCTGGGATTACAGGCCCGCATCACCATGCCTGGCTAAGTTTTTTGTTTTTGTTTTTTGAGACGGAGTTTCACTCTTGTTACCCAGGCTGGAGTGCAATGGCGCCATCTCAGCTCACCGCAACCTCCACCTCCTGGGATCAGGCAATTCTTCTGCCTCAGCCTCCTGAGTAGCTAGGATTACAGGCACGCGCCACCATGCCCAGCTAATTTTTGTGTTTTTAGTAGAGACGGGGTTTTACCACGTTGGCCAGAGTGGTCTTGAACTCCTGACCCCAAGTGATCCACCCACATCAGCCTCTCAACATGCTGAGAGTACAGGCGTGAGCCACCGCACCCGGCCACAGATCTCAATTCTACACATACTCTCCATAGACCCCGTGTCCCTCCTCCCAGCACACCACAGTTCAAGAGTTCACATTTGCTTGTGTGATTGACTGAGGCGTCCACTCCCACCACTCCCAGGCTATAAGCCCACCCTAAGTCATAACCCAAGATCATTTCTCTCACCATATCACCCGACCTGACTGGCCTAAAACAGGGCGTAGGAAACAGGCATTCATTGAACAAAAGCATGAGAGCACAAATAAGAGGCAGAAGCTGAAGATGCAGCCCCCATGGAGCTTCAGGGAGACACAGGAACTCCAGCACCTGGGTGACAAGGCCCCATGGGGACAGGCTGCATGGCCGGGCCCAGCACAGGTGGGAATGCATGTGGCTGCAGTACAGTGAAGCACACACCTCCACAGCAGGGGCAGGGCCAGGATGGGCACACAATAGCACAGCCATGCAGAAGCACGGGGACACAGCTGGGACACCGGGATGCCAGCACTGCACTACACCAGTGAGGGTAGTGCTGGCACTAGAAATGGGAGTTACTGGCTGGGAGCAGTGGCTCACACCTGTAATCCAAACACTTTGGGAGGCTAAGGTGGGCGGATCAAGTGGTTAGGAGATGGAGACCATCCTGGCTAACACAGTGAAACGCCATCTCTACTAAAAATACAAAAAGTCAGGCAGAGTGGCAAGCACCTGTAATCCTAGCTACTCAGGAGGTTAGGGCAGGAGAATTGCTTGAACCCGGGAGGCGGAAGTTGCAGCGAGCCAAGACTGTGCCACTGCATTTCAGCCTGCTGACAGAGCAAGACTCCATCTCAAAAGAAAAGAAAGGAAGAAAAAGAAAAGCCTAACACCCTTTCCGGCCTTAGCCCACCTGCACCCAGGTGAATTTAAAAATAAAGAAATGGGAGTTACTAACTGGCATCACCCTCATCAGTGCCCTCTGTTTGGCCCAAGAAACGTTCTAAGGGTACAGGGCCCTGCAGAGGCTCAGGCTACTGACTTGCTAACACTGGCCACCTGTGGGACAGCCACAACGGGCTGGAGACCAAGAAGTGACAACAGACTGCAGATGAGCCAGGGACACAGAAGACCAGTCCTGCACAGTCCCACAGGATCCCGGGCTCCTACGAAAAGGCCCAGTTATCAGTGAGAGACGGTGCCTGCCTAACAACACAGAGTACACACAGCACACGTGAGACAAGAACAAGGCGACTTGCCAGGACTTGACAAGCAAGCTCTTCCTGAGGGCAAAGAGAGCATTACCTGGCGAAGAAGCTACTAAATGGGCCCAGTATTTTCAGTTTACTCCCCTCCTCAGCCTCATGGACACAGTCCTGCTGGTGTAAGCCACTGGTTTCCTTGACAGAGCTCAAGGTCACATTGGTAAACTGTGGGTCATCGTCATTCTCCAGGGTCACAATGGCACTGGAGCTGCTCGTGACCACAAGGTCCAAGATGTCCTCATTGCTGACGGACAGCGTGGTGGACAGCTCTGTCCCGAGACTGGACACGCTGCAGATGGAGACGTCATCGCTGCGGGTCAGGGCTTTGGAGGTTGGACTGTAGAGCTTCACTGAGTCATAGCCTGTCCTGGGGAACGTGGAGGACTTCCGCACACTCTGTTCCCGCTCAGCACTGCTAGGAGCCGGTGGCGCACAGGATGGCAATGGGCAGGCACTCTGGAAGGCCCGCTCGGGGACGATGTCCGAGTCGGACTGCTTCCTCCTCACGTGGACCGCGCTGCAGGGCACAGGCTCCGGGTTGCCGATCTCCAGGGTAGGAATCCCCGAGTCCACCGACTGAAGGCTGTGCCGGTCTTCTAGAGCCCTGAGTTTCAGCTTGGGCCCATACTCAGGCGCCGAGAGGAGTCGGGGCGCCTTGAGATGGACGTGTTGCAGGTTCTGAAGAGGGTTACCTGGTCGACCATCCAGAATGCCCATCAAGGATACACCATTTGTAGAGGTGGAGAGTTTTCCATCAGTCATCTTGGTCCAAGGAGAAACTAGAAAAAACACAAACATGGAAATTAAGGGAGAAAGCCTTGAAAAGGTCCCATGTCCCCACATATGAAGTCCAGGGGCCAGAAGGTTTTTTTTGAGATGGAGTCTCACTCTGTTGCCCAAGCTGGAGAACAGTGGCATGATCTCAGCTTGCAGCAACCTCCACCTCACGGGTTCAAGCAATTCTCCTGCCTCAGCCTCCCAAGTAGCTGGGATGAACACTACCACACCCAGCTAATTTTTGTATTTTTAGTAGAGATGGGATTTTGCTGTGTTGGCCAGGCTGGTCTCCAACTCCTGACCTCAGGCGGTCTGCCCACCTAGGCCTCCCAAAATGCCCGGATTACAGGCATGAGCCACTATACCTGTCCCAGAAGCTAGAGTTTTAACATACACTGTCATGATATAACACAGCAGCAGAAAGATAACCCAGACAAAGGATGTGCCCAAATAAAATGATCATCACCACCCCTACCAGTCACACCTCCATCCCCAGCACTGGGAACCTGAGGACCGGGCTTGGGGGGCAAGGGCTGGGATTTTTTGGCAGGGGGAGTGGTTCAATGATAAAGAGAATATCTCTGTCAAAATATGTGAATCCATAACCCACATGTAAGTCAAGGATCTACTTGTTCTGAGACAGCAAAAAATCCTAAGATATCTTCATTAAGATGGAAAACAACAATAAAATAAATTATGTACGCCATCTGCAGCAGCCAGGCCTCTCCGCAAATGTTTCAGTCACACTCACTCACATCTGTGAGTCTGGGCATAGTATCCCCTTTACCATGAAAGAACCCGAGGCTCAGGAAGATTAAGAAACGGGTCTAAGATCACACTGCTGTGTAACAGCAGAGCTGGGATCTACGGGACCCCGAAGAAGATGAGGCGTAGGTTAGAAAGGCTTAGTTTAAGATTACATAAACCCAGGTTAGGAGGCCCGCTCAGCGAAGATAAACATCCACAAAGGAAGAATAAAGACCAGAACCTCCGAGCTTTCAGTGAGAGGAGTCAAAGCTGTCCATACAACCTGGGCAACAGAGCAAGACCCTGTCTCTATAAAAAACTAAAAAAAAATCAGCTGGATGTGGTGGCACATGCCTGTAGTCCCGGCTACTCTGGAGACTGAGGTGGGAGGATCACTAGAGCCTGGGAAGTTTAGGCTGTGGTGAGCCATGATTGCACCACTGCACTCTGGCCTGAGTAATAGAAAAAGACCTACAAACAAACAAAATTCATTAATCACACACACACATCTAAGGCCATGTGTAAAGTTCTCTGGTATGGCCTGGCACGGTGGCTCACACCTGTAATCCCAACACTTTGGGAGGCCGAGGCAGGTGGATCAAGACCAGCCTGGCCAACGTGGCAAAATCCCATCCCTACTAAAAATACAAACTTAGCTAGATGTGGTGGCATGCATCTGTAATCCCAGCTACTAGGGAGGCTGAGGCAGGAGAGTCCCTTGAACCCAGGAGGCGGAGGCTGCAGTAAGCCGAGATCACGCCACTACACTCCAGCCTGGGCAACAGAAAGAAACTCCACCTCAAAAATGAAATAAAATAAAATAAAACATAAAACAAATTAGCTGGGTGTGGTGGTGCATGCCTGTAATCCCAGCTACTCTGGAGGCTGACGCAGGAAAATCACCTGAACCTGGGAGATGAGGCTGCAGTGGACTAAGATTATGTCACTGCACTCCAGTCTGGGCAACAGGGTGAGATTCCATCTCAAAAATAAAAAAAATTAAAAATAAAGTTATTTAACCAGGCACAGTGGCTCATGCTTGTAATTCCAGCACTTTTGGAGGTAGAGGCAGGAGGATCACTAGGGCCTGGTATTCAGGAGCAAGGCTGGGCAACAGTGAAAGACCCTGTCTTTAAAATAAATTGAAAAATTAGCTGGGCATGGTGACACGTGCACATGTCTGTGGTCCTAGCTATCTGAAAGGCTGAGGTGGGAAGATCACTTGACCCGCCCAGGAGGTCAAGAATGCAGTGAGCCCCGCTAACACCACTGCACTCCAGCCTGAACGACAGAACGAGGCCCTGTCTTAAAAAAATAATAGTAAATAATAAAGTTCTCCAGCCTAAGACAAATCAGGAAGGACAGGTATGAGGCACGCTAGCCTGGAGAACGCAGTCCTGAGCACACTGAGAACTCTGGCATAAATTGCTCCCTTTTATTTTTATTTAAAATGGCCAGGTGTGGTGGCTCACACCTGCAATCCCAGCACTTTGGGAGGCCAAGGCAGGTGGATCACTAGAGGTCAGGAGTTCGAGACTAGTCTGGCCAACATGGTGAAACCCTGTCTTTACTAAAAATACAAAAAATTAGCCAGGCGTGGTGGCAGATACCTGGAACCCCAGCTACTCAGGAGGCTGAGGAAGGAGAATCGCTTGAACGTGGGAGGCAGAGGGTACAGTGAGCCAAAATCACACCACTGCACTCCAGCTTGGGCAACAAGAGCAAAACTCCCATATAAAAAAAAGAAAGAAAAAAAAGAAATCAGCCAGTACATTTAAATCTGGTCCATATGCGAGAACATAAAGAACAGGGCTTTGGACTCAGATGTTCCTGGGCTCTAATCCCAGCTCCACTCTATTGCCTTGGCAGAATTAAATTAAGTACCACAAGAAAAGCATTTAATAGGCAGCTGCCCCCAGCAGGCACTTTGTTGGTAGCTGCTATCAACAAACCGAGAGGAACTGAAGGTTTCAAGCACAGAGAAAGAACGATAACCACTCCTTCCTGGGTGACATCTTAGCTTTTGTAAGGAGCCTGCATGTTCCTACTTCAGGAAGCCTGGCCTGCCTCTCAGTGTCAATACAGCAAAAGCAAACTAATTAAAAGCAGAAAAAGGGGAGCCACGTACAGTGGCTCATGCCTGTAGTCCCAGTTGCTTGGGAAGCTGAGGCAGGAAGACCACTTGAGCCCAGGAGTTCAAGGCTGCAATGAGCTATGATCACCACTGCACTCCAGCCTGGGTAAAAGGGCACAATCCTGTCTCCAGAAAAAAAAAAAAAAGAGAGAGAGAGAGAGAGAGAAAGGGAGGGGAGTAATCTCCCTCCTTCCCAGAAACTGAAGGGGCCAGTAAGAGTGCAGCCCAGAAGCAAAACTAGAAATGTGAAGGAATGAAATGAAATGCAGAATTCAGAAATAGGCTAACTGTACACAAATATTTGATTTGCCTGGGCAACACAGTGAGACCCCCAACTCTACCAAAAGTAAAAATTAGACAGGCACGGTAGTGCACACCTGTAGTCCCAGCTACTGAGAAGGCTGAGGAGGGAAGATCTCTTGAGCCCAGGAGTTCAAGACTGTAGTGAGTTATGACAGCGCCACTGGACTCCAGCCTGGGCAACATAGCCAGACCCTGTTTCAAAACAAACAGGCTGGGTACGGTAGCCCACACCTGTAATCCCAGCACTTTGGAAGGCCCCAGCAGGCGGAACATGAGGTCAGGAGTTCGAAACCAGCCTAATCAAGATGGTGAAACCCCCCTCTCTACTAAAAATACAAAAATTAGCTGGGCATGATGGCATGCACCTGTAATCCCAGCTACTCAGGAAGCTGAGGCAGGAGAATCACTCGAACCTGGGAGGCAGAGGTTGCAGTGAACCAAGATTGTGCCACTGCACTCCAGGCTGGTGACAGAGTGAGACTCCATCTCAAATAAATATAAAAAACAAAAACTTGAAATATGACCAGTGAGTAAAGATTATTTAATCA
Source organism: Leontopithecus rosalia (assembly GCA_028533165.1). Classification (NCBI taxonomy): domain Eukaryota; kingdom Metazoa; phylum Chordata; class Mammalia; order Primates; family Cebidae; genus Leontopithecus; species Leontopithecus rosalia. The sequence continues at coordinate 4,965,770 of CM052650.1, forward strand.
CAGTGTTCTACTAATTGATCATCAATTTTTCTTAGACATTAGAACCACTGTACTACACCAAAGCAAAAATGCAGACAAAAGTAGGATTTAATACAAAAGTGAAATTATAGGCCAGCGTGGTGGCTCACACCTGTAATCCCAGCACTTTGGGAGGCCGAGGTAGATGGATCACCTTAGGTCAGGAGTTCAAGACCAGCCTGACCGACACGGCAAAACCCCACGCCTACTAAAAATACAAAATTAGCCAGGCGTGGTGGTGCACACCTGCCATCCCAGCTACTTGGTAGGCTGAGGCAGGAGAACAGCTTAAACCCAGGAGACAGAAGTTGCAGTGAGCTGAGATCATGCCACTGCACTCCAGGCAACAAGAGCAAAACTCCATCTCAAAAAATAAAAACGTGAAATTATACAGGTGCTGCAAAAAAAGAAAACGTTTCTCTAATCTATACAGCAGAAACTCAGGCCATCGTCTGGAAGAATCCGGACATCGCCTGCACACACGTGAAGGCATTTTCAGTGTTTCACAGCCCTCACCGCTCTTCCCCAGAGCCATGAGCCCTCCAAGGCAGGGCCACTGCAGACCCTCTGTGTCCCCTGCTTGGGAAGAATCCCTCAAGTTGCTACGTTAGGAAACAACAGAATTCACAAAAGTAAGATACAATCCAGGTAGATTCAGATATACACAAATCGGGAATTTAATTGAAAGGAAAATACAGTAAGAAACATTTGTAGCACACAGTGAAGAGCTAATCTTTGACAATGTCAAGGTAATGAGAATGATCAAAACACCATCCACACTCTAACACATCAAACTAGCAAAAACCCACACATGCAAGAGGAAAACCTCACCCTAAACAGCTGAGCACCTCTCACAGGACCAGCTAAAACTCTGGCTCTGCCACTTGCCAGGTGAGGCAACCTCAAATGAGGTGCTTAACCCTTTGAGCCTCAACTTCCCTCCTCCCCAGCGGTAACATGGGGCAATACAGGTTGCTCAGCTTCTCTAACAAAGAGACCTGGGCTGCTGTCCCCAGTCCCCCACGGCAGGGAAGAGTAGTAGAGAAAGGTTTGCTTCCTCTACCTAAAGCCAGATGGGTTTGCGCTCTGCCAGACCTCACTTCCTTCTTCCCTGTGCTTTCTTCTTGGTGGCATTTCAGGGAAGGGGTCCTTGGATTGCCATGAATGAAATCCTAGAGTTTCACCAAATGGTTTCCAATTCCAGGCATGAGTGGCTCACAGGCCAGTCTGAGGATGAAAGAAATGAGAAGGTCTGGCGAAGGTACTGACAAACCCAGCCCCTTGGTGACACAATGGGTGCCCAATGAAGGTGTGTGCCTCCCTCTACTTCTTAGCACAGCAAAAAAAAAAAAGAGTCAGCTGCCACAAAAGAGATGTGGTTAGAATGCAAATTCTGCTAACACAGTAGACAGGAACACAAAAAAGTCTATCCTTCCTAGGAAACTCAGTGCCTAGGCAAGCAGAAGGCATCACTCATGCCTGGAATTGGAAACCATTTGGTGAAACTCTAGGATTTCATTCATGACAATCCAGGGACCCCTTCGCTGAAATGCCACCAAGAAGAAAGCACAGGGAAGAAGGAAGTGAGGTCTGGCAGAGCGCAAACCCATCTGGCTTTAGGTAGAGGAAGCAAACCTTTCTTTACTACTCTTCCCTGCCGTGGGGGACTGGGGACAGCAGCCCAGGTCTCTTTAATAGAGAAGCTGAGCAACCTCTGAGGCCTTTGCCAGTCCCAAGTCCAGTTAAGTTCCTTAAACCTCAGGAACAGGGCGTCAGTCTTCAGGGAAATAAACCTAAAAGGGAAAACAGTGCTTCCGCTTCCAACATACTCTAAAAGCAAACTGTGCAAGGGCCAAGGCCACCTGTCCTCAAGCACTTCTGCCTGGTGCCACCAGCGTCACTAGAGTAGAAGCCACATTCCAAGGCCACCTGCCTCCTGTTGGTACCCTTCGTGGGGGAAGCTGTACAAACAAGGTGTGTGCCTCTGAGACAAGGCTCCTGGGTGGACTCTGGACGTCAGCCAGGAGATCAACTGTAGACGGCCTGCCTCCAAAGTCCACGTTCATAAAAGACAAACTAAGCCTGAATTCCCCGAGCCGGCACACGGGGCCCTCCTGATCCGTCTGTGCCTGCCTCTGCAGCCTTGTGCAGTCACCCCTGACCAGCCCAAACACTCAGACCTACTGTATTACCACCTGAGGTGCCCTCCCCAGGTAGGCCATCAGGGGCCTCAGAACCCAGGTAGGGGGTAGCACAAAGACACTCAACTGGTGCTTTCAAAGGCCACCTCCTCTGAAAAGCCTCCCCTTCCTCTCCCAGAAAGCTGCAGGGCCTCCTTCCTCGTAGGCTCCTTTCGGCCACACCCCACCAGAAACAACTATTTCACAACTGTCTTCATGTCTCTCTCCCCACTGGATTCTGTTTCAGGCAGGCACAGTTCTAACTGTTTCTAGGAATTATTCTCTGGTCAAATGCCTGGCATGGATTAAGGCTTCAGAAATCTACTTGCTGAATTAATTACTACTAAAAACTAAGTTCTGAAGTGGGCGGTTTCAGAGATGGTCCCATCCAAGACACATCTGCTGAGAGCTGGACTGCGTTCCAAGAACTCGGTGAGCACCGGAGGTAGGGATGCAAGGAAGAACTCCCTTAAAACGGAGTTCCCCAGAGCATGCACACAGCAGCTGAGCAGTGCCTGCCTACACACTGGTTAGATGAGGGCCGGATAGTGAGGATCGCTGTCAGCACATGATGGTCAGCAAAGTGAAAATTCCTCCTTCGACATTTGTTTTCCAAAGTGCAAATCAGTTAGGTCCTAGAGACAGTATCTCCCTGCGGCAGTGACCACTGCAGCAGGTACCCATAGGTGCCCGAGGCACAGGAGGAACAGCCCCAGCACCTGGCCCAGCACCTGGCCCAGCACCCCGTCATGGAGGCACGAACTCAAGTCAAATGGTGATGAGTCATCACTTTCCAGCCAAGAGGAAGACTACATTTTCATTCCATGCCACGACGCCATCTGAATTGTATTTACCTCTCCCAAGACTCGGTTCTGCAGGAAGCAAAGAGGGCAGCTGCCCACGAGGGAGTCAATCAACCGTCACTCCACCAGAGCCACAATCTTCAACACAAGTCAGAAAGTAGAGGGTAGCTCTGCTGGTGACTCTGCATGTGGCTTTGGAAAACAATGCCGTCTAGAAGCAACTGCTCGATTTTCTCCTCCTCAAAAAGCAGTGGGAAAGGTCCTGACCAAAGTCTTCCTAAATAAAAGAAACTGTTTACAAAGGCCAAACCAAATGATGTAGGTATGTTCCCACAGGGGAATAAACCCACTCACAGTGGCTTCAGGGAGCAGGCATGCTGCCGTCTGTACAGACATCGGCCGGCAGCCTCTTCCAGGGCTGGAGCACGAAGGATTCCCCGTCCCAGCTCCTCTCTGACACTCCACAGGACAGCTGTCTCTTCAAACCCCAATGGCAAGGGGGCACCACTGCCCTATCTGATCTTCAAAGGACAGGGCACTCACTTTCACTGCCAAGCCTGCCATCAAGCTGTGGCCACTGACTTCTGGATTCTTATCCTTTTTTGAGATGGAGCTTCACTCTTGTTGCCCAGGCTGGAGTACAGTGGCACACTCTCAGCTGACTGCAACCTCCACCTCCCAGGTTCAAGGAATTCTCCTGCCTCAGCCTCCCGAGTAACTGGTATTACAGGTGCCCACCACCACATCCAGCTAATTTTTTGCATTTTTTTTTTTAAGTAGAGACAGGGTTTTACCAAGTTGGCCAAATGGGTTTTAAACTCCTGAGCTCAGGTGATCTGCCTACCTTCGCCTCCCAAAGTGCTGGGATTACAGACATGAGATACCGCACCCAGCGTGGATTCTTATCCTTAAGGGTCAGGCCTACACAGCTCATTCCTACTCCACAATGGCCTGAGGGTATACGGGTGCCAGAGCCAAGGTTTCCAGAGGGCAGGGACCAGCCTGTAGTACCTAACCGCACCCCTAGGGCAGCACCACAGGACGGCAATGTAAGAACCAGGCAGTGTCCTGAACTCTAAACACACTGCTCTGCTTCACAGCCCCTCAGCAGCCCTGGGAGCCAGGGCATATCCCCATTACCCAGAGGAGGAAGCCAAGGTATGTGGCCTGCCCAAGGTCCCCACTGTCATGTGGCAGAGTTGGGCTTGAACTCAAGTCTGTGGCTCCAAGGCCCCTGGGTAAGCTTTGCTGCTCACGAAGGCCTGTTGCAGACATAAGCACCTCTGCTTACCTTGCCGTGTAAACAGCAGACTTCGTCCTACCATTTCCAGATGGGAATAACAAACCAAATGAGCAGGTGCAGTGACCCCCCAACGCAGTCACAGGGGGTCCCCACCTGAGTCGTCTGTCCCCGGCACCCACGGCATTCTCAAAGCCTCTCAGGGTCCCCCATGCTTCCTGGTGAGGATTCTGGGAGGACTAAGAACCTCCTCACAGAAGCAGCTGCTCCATCAGGCCTTCATCTCAGCCCCAGAGGGCGGGCGGGACTGTTCAACAGAAATAGCCCAGTTGAGGCTCTAACACCAAGAAGAACCCACTGAATGATGTGGCACCTCCCTGAGAACCAGCCTGCCTGGCAGAGGGCGACACAAGCACCAACCCCTGCGTCTCTTTCTCTTTTTGTTCTGTTTCTGAGATGTGGTCTCACTGTCACCCAGTGCAGCGGCACGATCTCGACTCACTACAGCCTCTGTCTCCCAGGTTCAAAGCGATTCTCCTGCCACAGCTTCCAGAGTAGCCGGGATTACAGCCACCCACCACCACGCCCAGCTAATTTTTATATTTTCAGTAGAGACAGGGTTTCACCATGTAGGCCAGGCTGGTCTCAAACTCCTGACCTCAAGTGATCCACCCCTCGGCCTCCCAAAGTGCTGTTATTACAGGTGTGAGCGACTAAGCCTCTCTCTCTTTAATTCAAGTCCTGGCTCAGGCAGAAAGGACCGGGTGCTTCTGGCTCACGAACATGAGCAACTGCCTCCACTTCCTAAGCACAGACACACTTCAGGCACTGCGTCCATGTCTATCTACCAGCACTGTCACCTCCACAACCACCAAAAGAGCTTAAAGAAGGCTGAGGTCTAATGGGTGATGCATAATAACGGAGCTAGGCAGGGCTGGCCTGAACCCGACTCCAGGGCGCTGACTCTTTCCACTGCCACACACAGGGCATGACACAATAAAAAATGGGAAAGTCCACTATAAAAGTAGTTTGGCTTTTTTTTTTTTTGAGATGGAGTTTCACTCTTGTCGCCCAGGCTGGAGTACAATGGCGCGATCTCAGCTCACCGCAACCTCTGCCTCCCGGGTTCAAGCGATTCTCCTGTCTCAGTTTCCTGAGTAGCTGGGATCACAGGCATCCACCACCATGCCCAGCTAAATTTTTGTATTTTTTACTAGAGACAGGGTTTCTCCATGTTGGTCAGGCTAGTCTCGAACTGCTGACCTCAGGTGATCCGCCTGCCTCAGCCTCCCAAAGTGCTGGGATTACAGATGTGAACCACCACTCCGGCCTAGTTTGGCTTTTTAATGGGTGATTCTTTAGGATAAAAACAGTTCAGAAAAGAATTTCCTAGAATCTCATATATTCCTCCAGAGGGTGAGTGGTGGCAACTTTCAGGAACCTGTCACTTAATACAATCCTGTTTAAATAAGTTTCAGCCCATGGATGTTTCCGCAAACCAGGCAGAAACTGACTGTTGTTCAGGGTCCTCAAAGGCTCCTTCACAACCCTAATGAGCGGATACTTAACTTACACTGACCACTGGTTATAGAAGGCACAGGTGAAACTTTTTTTTTTGAGATGGCGTCTCTGTCACCCAGGCTGGAATGCAGTGATGCGATCTGGGTTAACTGCAACCTCCACCTCCCAGGCTCAAGCGAGGCTCCCACCTCAGCGTCCAGAGTAGCTGGGACCACAGGCACAGGCCACCACGCCTGCCCAGCTAATTTGTTGTTGTCTTGGTATAGACAGGGTTTCACCATGCTGCCCAGATCCACCCCCCTCAACCTCCCAAACTGCTGGGATTAGAGCCACCACGCCCAGCCAGGACAATTTAAAGAATTTCAATGCAAAATGTTTCAGCTTCACTAAATGATTTGGTAAATTACTAATTAACTAATTTTCCTAAGTACCTGTGAAGCGACCGGGAGGCAAAAGAAAGATGAGGAAGACGGACTTAAAGCCTGGATAATTCATCATCTTAATTACTAATAAGAGAAGCAATTTACTGAACATTTAGCATCCACCCAACATGCAGGGGGCCATCACATGCTCTAATAATCAAAAGCCTGCCAAGGGCACTGAAGAAGCTGTGAAATTCAGAGAGGCTAAGGTACTCTCCCAGGGTCACATGGCAACAGAAACCGAGTTCAAACCAGATCTGACTTCAAAGCTGGAGTACTTACAAACACAGCCCCTAAACTTTAACTGCCTTCCTCTCAGCTCCCTTAATATTGCCCAGGTGTATTCACCCAATAACCCTCATCATGGATAAGCTGAACACTTAACCATTCTTACATGTCTGTGTACGTACGTTAGGCTTCAAATCAAGTTTTAAAAATCAAATAGGCTGGGTGCAGTGGCTCATGCCTGTAATCCCAACACTTCGGAAGGCCGAGGCAGGTGGATCACCTGAGGTCGGGGGTTCTAAAACAGCCTGGCCAATATGGCGAAACCCCGTTTCTACTGAAAATACAAAATTAACCAGGCATGGTAGAGCATGCCTACAATCCCAGCTACTCGGGAGGCGGAGGCAGGAGAATCGCTTGAACCCGGGAGGCGAAGGTTGCAGTGAGCTGAGATCTTGTGCCGTTGCACTCCAGCCTGGGCGACAAGAGCAAAACTCTGTCTCAAAAACTAAACAAAATAATAAAATAAACAAGGAAAAAATATGCAGGGTTCCAGCAGCAGACTGCCTGGGTTTGAATCCCAGCTCCTCTGTTGACCAGCTGTGTGAGCCTGGACTCGCTTAACTTTCCAACAAAATAATAAAATAAACAGGAGGGAAAAAATATGCAGGGTTCCAGCAGCAGACTGCCTGGGTTCGAATCCCAGCTCCTCTGTTGACCAGCTGTGTGAGCCTGGACTCGATTAACTTCCCTGTGCCTTGGTTTCCTTGCAGCAAAATGAAGACAATAAGAGACCCTATCTCGTTAGGCAGCTGACAAGACTAGGGTAAGAAATCCACATAAAGCCCTTAAAATCGTGCCTGGCACAGGTAAGCCTTAGGAAATGCTGACTGGTGTTATTCCTTCCTGGCCACCCAAGGGGCCAGCCAACTCAGCCCCGCTATTTTAGCAACCATTTGCATAAGCAAGGCCAGACACAGCCAGTCTGTGTCTACAAGACCACAATGTACAGCTTCCTCCTGTCACCAGTCTCTCTTCCCACACCTGCCGTGTGATACTGACGAAGCTCTGGGCCTCAACTTGCCATCTATAAAATCAAGTGACTAGCCAAGCTCATGAGTCCCTGAGAGCCTTCCAGATGGACAATCAAGAATAGTAAACCACCCAGGTCCAAGAAACGCTCTTTATACCTAGTCCTAAAACAAATGTTGAGCCAGTTATAGTGATGTGTGCCTATAATTGCAGCTACTCTGCAGGATCGTTTGAGCCCAGGAGTTCAGATGCAGTCTGGACAACATAGCATAACCCCATCTCTTAATAAAAAAAAAAAAAATGTTTAAAGTTAACAAACACATACTCACTTTCCTCAAATCCTCTTGCATTCTCTACGTATTAATGTTTACACTGACTCCCACTCTTTTCCAAGATCTCAAAGATTCCCCAAAGCACCCCCAACCTCCCCTGTGCTGAGGCTTGGGGACATCCATAGGAGAGAGATTCAAACAAGCTGCTCTGATTCGCTCTGTCCTCACTTTCAGAGAGGCCTTCTACAAAGCACCAGCTAAGAAATCAACCAGAGTAGAGGAAGGAAGGTGAGGGCATGAAAGACAGGAATTCACCCACTAAATGGGGAGTGGGGCAGGAGACAGCGCACCCAATGGAGGAAGTGCAGGGATAAAGGAACATGGGGGAACAGCAGCAGCCAGGCGAGGCAGCGCCCAAGCTGAATGTGAGAGGGTAGGCTGTGGGCAGATGGTGAAAACGCAGTTGTACAAACAGGAATCAAGCCCAGCTCCGTGCAAAGTGCCGGGACAGCGGACGCCACCGAGGTGAGCAGAGCCTGGCCCAGCAGCCGGCCTCAATGTGAATCCTATCTCTGCCTCTCCCCATCTGGATGGCTTCAAACCAGTTACTTTGTCTCCCTAGTCTCAGCTGACACCCTTTATGTTTCCTAAAAGGTGTTTCCGCCCAATGACCCCGAACACCAAGCTCATGCCAGGCTCTTCTTAGGACTGGGATCTCATTGGCACTGTGGAGCCCACAATCTCAGGGGGCCAAAAACACAGCAAAGACGCAGTAAGAGGGTTGGTCAGAGGGAAGCCAAACCCAAACCTGAGGTGTGGGTTGGTACTGGCCAGATCAACTGGGCAACAGGAAGTGTTCCAAGACTGCTGTAACGACTGGCCGAGGCAAAGCAGAGCAGTTTCCATCAGGCAACCCACCTCTGTAAAAGCCAGGCAAGACAGCAACTAGGAGCTAACATCCTGCAATACTGGGGACAAGACAGTGAGCATTTGGTCCCCAAGACACCACCACGGCCACCCTCCTCAGCTAGCCTCCGTGTATGAAATAACCAAGCTGATGCCCAGGGGCCAAATGCACCGGTGCCTATAAAACCTTCCCAAGCAAAGCTTCCAATTCCAAGCTGGAGAAAACGGCGTCCTGTGCAACTTTAAGACAGAAACGGCTTCACGTGGCCTCGTCAGGCGCAGTTACTAAAATGCCTACTGCCCGGGCTTCGCGATGGCTGGATCTGGAGTCTGGAGTCCACAGGGCCATTCCCCTATTCTCCTGACCACCCGCCCCCATCAGGGACGCGCCCCACAGCCTGGAGAGACTCCTGGCGGGAGGGGTCCCGGGGTCCCGGGACTCACTCCTCGAGGCAGCTGTCCCCGCCCAGCGAGGGTCCGCCGGCCAGAGTCTCCACGGCCCAGGAATAGGGGGCTCCGAGGCAGAGGTAGGGGTATTCCCTGACCCAGGGACAGGAGGCTCGGGTGAGGTGGAGGGCCAAGGAGGTCAGGACTTCGAATGCAAGGGAGTTCCGGAGGCCAGGGGCTCCAGAGATAGAGCGGTCCGAGATGAAACGGGGGTCCGGGACTCCAAGGAAGAGTCCGCTGCCCGGGGACTGAGGGTCCGAGGTGGAAGGGGGCTCCGGGGTCCGGGTCCAGCCCACTCTGCCGCCTCCTCTAGGGTCCGAAGCCCGGCGTCGGAGGAGGAAAACTTTTCGTCAAGTTCCGGAAAGGAGCCGGGCACAGCGCGCGCCTCCGCGAGGGCCGCCGAGTCTCGAGCGCTGCCCCCCGCCCCGGCGGCCCCGCGAAGGCCCCCCCGGGCGCCACGCAAGCGCTGCCCTGGCGTGCAGGGGCCGCGGCCGCGCAGCGAGTGCGCCCAGCAGGACCAGCGCCCGGCGACCCTCCTCGTCCCGGCCGCTCGCCGCCCCCGCCGTCGCTGCAGCAGGTGGCGGCCCCGAGCGCCCTCCCCTCCCTCGCGGCCCGCGGCCCGGCCCCCGCGGGAGGCCCTCAGTACCGGAGTTAGCGCGGCTCCGACGCCATCCCCGGGACCCGTGGGCCAGCAGCCCAGGCCGCGCGGGACCCGCAACTCGGACGGCGAGGACGCCGAGCGCGCGGCCGGCAGCCGGTCCAGCCCGCAGATGCGCGCGACCTCCCTTCGCCCCGCCCCGCCCCGCCCCTGGACACGCCCCCAGGCACTCGCGCCCCGCCCCCTGCCGGCCCGCGGCTGCTCTTCCGCCCGTCCCGCCGCGTCTGGAGCTCGGCGCTTGCCCGGCTGTCCCTCTTCCGGAGATCGCCCGCCGCGGGCCTCCGAAGCTGCGTCGCCGGCCCTTTTATCTCCCAAGGCCCAACCGGCGTGGCGAGGGACTGCCTTGAGCGAGCTTTTGTGTCCGCAGAGCCCCCACGGACATCCGACAGGGGCCCCCTTTACCTGGTCGTCTCCACCCGCGGCCATCTTGGAAGTGGGAAGCGGACGGGAGGGGGAAGGGGCTCGAGCGGGCAGGGCCCAGACGTGGAGAGCCGAGCGGCGGAGCGCATCGATGGGCGCCCCTACCCCAGCCGGTGTGCGGGAGACGGCCCGAGCTCCTCAGTGGAAGAGAAGGTCTGCGTGAGGCCGGAGCTCAGGCCCCGCCGCGGTGGCGTCCTCCCAGCCAGCCTCAGTCTCTTAATTTGTAAAGGGCTTTTCCGAACGTTCTCTTAATCGCGCTTTGACGGGTTGCCTGGCGCTGTAGTTCCCAAGCTGGTCTGCACTTTAGCATCGCCTGCAGAGCTTTTAATATTCCGAAGCTCTGGCCGCGCCCCAAGGCCGGTTAAATCACAGCCTCGGAGGATGAGATGGAAAGCACCGTGAGTTGGGGAAGCTGTGTGCTGTGCACGCAGGGTTGGAAGCCCCTGTCCTGGCGTTATGTGCATATTTGGGTTCAGCATTGCACAAACTCCAGAAGCGGGATCTGTGAACAGCCGTTGTACAAAGCGGGAAACGGACTCAGAGATGAAGCCCTCCGCCCAAGGACCCGCGTGGGTCAGTAGCTTAGAGGGGCAGAAGCCGGGTTCCCTGCCCCAGATCCACGAGCTGGTGGAGTGTGTGAGAAGCCCCCGTGGATGGGCAGTTGGTCTTTTCCCATGAGGCAAGCCTGACTGATCTTCTTTACTGCTCTTTTCCCTGGGCCTGGCAAATAGTAGGTATTTGACTGTTTATCGGGTTGTCCTTAGATTCTGGGGACTTGAGGGCAAGAGGAGAAATCCTAGCGGCTGGGAGCCAGAAGGCCTGGGTTTCCACTCGGCTTTGGCTCCTCCCAACCAGGAGCCCCGAGGGTTGTCATTGGCAGATAAATTGCCAGAGAGGAAACCCTGGAGAGACTGGTGACAGCTCGATCTAAGGAAAGACTCAGCTACTCAGAAAGGTGAGAGGCAGGAGGAGGAGTTTCCCCATTACAGGAAGCATCTGGAAGCATGAAATGGAAGATTTGTCTCCGCTGCGGTCGTCAGGGATGGGCGAGGGAGCCCCGCACTTGTGTCTCGTCTTCAGCTCGTGGCTGTAAAGACCCTCAGTACCTATGAAATATGACGCAGAAGCCAGAGAGATTTTTAAAGGCTATCTCTTGAAAGCAAACATTAAACTCCCTCGCAGTGCTGCATAATAGAAATTTCATAAATGCTTGAATTTCTGGGTGTTTTAAGTAAAAATACGAGGCCTCCTTCATACCTCTTAAAACAAGGCCTCCGCAGCTTATTCTAAGTAAACCCTAATGGAAAAGTACAGACTGCTTCAGTCGTGACTTAATTAGCAGTTTAATGCGTTGGATTAATAGATCTGCTTGCGGCTCCCAAATCCCTTCCAGCCCCAATTCTCAGTCTTAGGGTCTAAAACCCTACAAGGACAAGGAACCATTGTTCTGTATCCAGAACCAGTCTGGTCCTGCACATTTGCACCTGGCGCCCTCTGCCTGCCTTCTTCTCACTGGCCATCCTGCTGCGCCCACCCCATCTCTCCAGCAGCCTGTCATCACCTGCACCCACAGTGTGATTTGACTCACACCTTACCTGTTGCCCTCAGCGCCCAGAAGGGTTATAGATAAGTCATTGCACTTGAGTCTGACAAAATTGAGAACACAGTGAACAGGATTTGGCCGTGTGGCTGTGTGCGGTCACATCACCCCCAGGCAGCTTGCTCACTCCCATCTCTGATGTGCAGATAATTTCGGGATCAGGGCGGTCAGCCCTGGATCTCAGCTCCGCTGGCTACTAACTGGTCCTTAGGCGTCAAGCCCCATCATAACTGGCTAGATAAAGCCATTTCATTCCCCATGCAGAAACCCTACCTGAGGTTTTCAGAAGGATTATCTCTCCTACTAAGGCCATCGCTTAGTGTGGACAAGAGCCAGGCCTTTGAGCTCCCTCTCATCGGTTCCAGGTACAGGACCTATGCATGGGAGTCCCAGGGCTGGCTAACTCCTCAGGCCTCCAGGAAGCCTTCCCTGCTCCTCCCCAACCTTCCCATCTGTACAAGAAACATGGCGCCTCCACCTCCCAAGTTGAGTTGTCGTGAGGATTAAGCAAGTCTAAGTGAAATGAAAGTTTCTGCTGGCATGTTTGGAGAGTTCTTCACACTCCCTCTCCTCAGACACCCATCGAGGGACCTTTTCCAGCCTAGAGCCTCCCAAAGCTTGCTAGGCAGGAGGGGCCAGCTCAGCTTGGAGCAGGGCAAGGGAATGCCTTTTCCAGGGTGTTTAGTGTCTATGGAAGCCAGTCCTGAGCATCTGCTTGGTGCCTGTTCCTCCTTGGTGGTAGGGACACTAGGGTGACCCACAGCTCACAACTCCTGCTTTTTCAGGGCTTCCAGGACAGACATACGTGGCATCATGAAAATGCAGCCTTGGTGGTGGCTCATGCCTGTAATCCCAGCACTTTGGGAGGCCACGGTGGGCAGAAGTCTTGAGTCCAGGAGTTTAAGACCAGCCTGGGTGACATGGTTGCAAAACCCCCTCTCTACAAAAAAAGATACAAAAATTAGCCGGGTGTGGTGGCACACACCTGTAGTCTCAGCTACTTGGGAGGCTAAGGCAGGAGGATCACTTGAGCTTGGGAGGCACAGGTTGCTGGGAGCCGAGATCACACCACTGCATTCCAGCTTGGGTGACGGAGCAAGACCCTGTCTCAAAAAAAAAAAAGGAAAAAGAAAAATGCAGCTTGTCCCCTTGCAATGAAAATGGTTATCTGACCAGATGCATGTCCCAGGAGAGTCATCACGAGGTGTGAGAGCTGGCAGGATTCTTAGCATCAAGTCTCTGACTATTCAGAGGGAGAACGGAGGCCCACAGAGAGGTGTGAGGAATGACCCAAGCTGGGGTGGGGTAGGGGATGGGAGGTGTGCATACAGTGAGGCTAGAGGCCTCCTGCCCTGCCACACTCACCCATCTCAAGAGATCGGGATCTCTAGTTTCCCCAACACATGTTTTGCCCCAGCTCCTCCCCAGCCCCTAGATGTGAACTCCAATGGATGCTTGAATTACCTGGAGCCATCCCAGGTGCCCTGGGCTGTGCTGGCTGATTCACCTCTGTGACCACAGTTGCTCTGCACAAGCTGCCAATCTGGCACGTGGACTCTCGTTTTCCAGGCAAGGAAACAGGCGCTGGGCAGTGAGGCCACCCAGCCCAGGGCTCCTAGCTCTGCCCCCCACCCTCCCATCCAGAAGCTGCTGCCCAGTCTCCATCCACCCTCCCAATCCCCTTGCCCCAGCTCCCTTTCAGAGCCACCGGGGACCACAGCATGAATAAAAGTAATAGCAGCTGTGACATACAAGGAGCTTACCTGGGCAATGGGTCCATCCCTATGGGGCAGAGGCAGATTGAGAAGCATTAATTGATTTCAGAAGAGCTTCCCTCTGGCCCAGGGGCTCTCAGTAGTCCATGAAGAAGCGGTATCTCACAGTTAACCAACATTCTAACACAGAATCCCTTTGGTCTCATAACACGACCGAAGGAAGCCATCCTCATATAGAATTATCCCTGAATTGAGGCAGAGTGTCATCAAAAGATGTTCAACACAGTTTTCCCATTCATTAACTAGGAGCAGCCTCATATTACAGCAGTAACCTGGACATCATGTAGATATCCAGCAACAAGGGAAGGGAATGAATGGAGTAACACAAAAGGAGCCATCAGAAAAATCTTTAAAGAATTGACAGCACAGTGGAAATGCAGAAGCTAAGAGTCTCATCCGAATGTGATTAAAGTATGTGAATGCACTCCGGCTACAGCAACTAAAGAAGATGGGAAGAATCACCAACATGAGCATACCAGCTCAGCCGAGTATCTCCTAAGTAGGTGGGATTACAGGCGCGTACCACTATGCCCGGCTAATTGTTTTATTTTGAGTAGAGACGGGTTTTTGCCATGTTGGCCAGGCTGGTCTTGAACTCCTGACTTCAGGTGATCCACCTGCTTTGGCCTCCCAAAGTACTGGGATTATAGTCATGAGCCATCACATCTGGCCTTTTCGTATTTTTTGTAAAGACTGGATTTTGGTATATTGCTCAGATTAGTTCCAAATTCCTGAGCTTAAGTGATCCACCCACCTCAGCCTCTCAGAGTGCTGGGATTACAGGCAATACCATCGCACCCCGCCTGCTTATATGTTTTGATGTTTAAATTTGCTCCCAGCTGGGTGCAGTGGCTCACGCCTGTAATCCCAGACTTTGGGAGGCCGAGGTGGGCAAATCAGGAGGTCAGGAGTTTGAGACCAGCCTTGCCAATATGGTGAAACCCCGTCTCTACTAAAAATACAAAAATTTAGCAGGTGCCTGTAATCTCAGCTACTCAACAGGCTGAGGCAGGAGAATCACTTGAACCCAGGAGGCGCAGGTTGCAGTGAGCCGAGATGGCGCCACTGCACTCCAGCCTGGGCAGCGGTGCAAGACTCCATCTCAAAAAAAACAAAAAAATTTGCTCCCAACAAGCATATGCTCTATGTGTGCTATATGCCACGCTCACTGATGGGTAACCAGCAGGCCTAGAGGACAGGAACCTAGGGCCTTCGGACAACGGTTCCCAGCCCTTCCCCCTCGGCCTTCAGAGAAGCAAGGCAAGTACTGCTCCCATTTTCTGAATGGGAAAACTCAGGCTCCAGGAGGTGAAGGAATCAATCCGGGGCCCCACGACACTCGCCGTTGCTGGGAGTGAGGCCAGGAGAGCTGTGTGTCTGCTGGGCCGTGTGACCTGCCGTCTTCCGCAGCATCTCATTGTCCCAGAGACCCTACGCCTCCATTGTACTGGAGCGCTTGAATCCAGGTAGGTCTGGCTCAAAACCTAAGGTCACTCAGTCCCAGAGTATCCCAAGTAATTAATTGGAAGAAGTAAGTTTTAATGCTGCAAAGACTGGAGCCTGTGGTCTGGGCTGGGGGAGGAGACCTGGAGGATCCCCTGTGGCCCTGGCTCAGCGGCCCTGAGGCTCTAGGTGCTGAGGAAACAGAAAGCGCTTGGGGGCGGGGCTCCGTGTGACAGCACACCAAAGTGGAATTTTCCAAATAGCCTTATTTTTAAAGGCATTACCCAGTTGCCTGCTGCCACCACCATCACAAAGCAAAGCCTGATTTAGAAGCAGGCAGGAGTCAGGGCTCACGTGGAGCCGTGTGGGGGCTGAAGAGAAGAGGCGGGCAGGGGACGCAGGCCCAGCTCCTTCCCACTTCTGCTGGTCCTCGGCAGGGACCCCCCTGCCACACGTGAAGCCCTTTGTCACCAGGCCTGAGGTCTCCCCAGGCCAACAGAACCCCCCGGGGCTCCCCAGAAGTCCCTGGAATTCTCTCGAATCCCTGCCTTTGCACCCGCTGTGCCCCCACCTGCACCCCCACCACGCCCCCATCCTCCTCTCATCCCTACTCCCTTCCGTGCTTGGCCGGTTCCCCCAGGTGCTCTGACCCTCGGGAAATCATTCCTGACTCTCACCCACCTCTCCACCCCCGGCTGCCCCTTCCCGAATTCTTGAATGCCTTTACATTCCTAGACCCAGGCACCCAGCCCAGCCCAGGGCCCCCACGGGAGGGACCAGCAGCAAAGCCTTGCTGAGCCCCACGCGGTGTGTGCGTCAGCTCTCTTCACCTTCACACCCATCCAAGGGGCGGAAAGGAAGCGGGCTCAGACAGGGAAGCCTCCCTGCCCGCAGCCCCGCAGCCCCGCAGCCCCGCAGCCCCACAGCCCCTGTCTTCCTCCCCGCTGCAGCTGGCTGTTCTCAGATCTGCGGAAACACCTGGGTGCCTTCTCAGCCGTCTGCGGAGCGCTGCCCTTCCTCTTCAGGGAGGAAGCAGGCTGCTTCCCCATCCCTGCCCAGGGGCTTCACTGGAGCCCAGGCCTCCCAGGAGACGCCCCCTGCAGCTGTCCTTCTGCCCACAGATGTTCTAAGCCTCTCCCCTGCCAGGCCTTGTGCATAGAGCAGTGGGAGGGTAGAATCTGTTCTTGTTTTAATGGTGGCGGATGGGGAGGTGAAAGGGAGGGGATTCCTCGGCCTGGAAGGGCAAGGGTGAGTTGGCCAGAAAGGAGCAAGGCAGGGGCCGCCCAGTGTCCCAGAAGGAGGGGCCCCATGCTTCTGGGGCAGGCTGGGGCGTCCAGAAGGCTTTGGAACTAAAGCCTCCAATTCTGCTTTATTTCCAGCCACCAAGGCCACCAGGATGTTCTGTGGGGCATCAGCACCCATCCTTCCTGTTCCTCCCCTACATCTGGCTCCAGCCTAACCTTGCAACCCCGTCCTTCACTTTCGCGCCCCATCTGATGTGCAGTTTCCAAGCACATCGGTCTCGGATGCACTGGTCCAAGCTTCCCCTGTCCTGTTCCCCTGCCTCGACCTCCCCTCCCCTCCCCTGACTGCTCGTGCCTGGCAGAGCCGGCCATTCCCTCCAGAGGGGCCTCCAAGGCCCCTCATGCATTCCCAGGCCTCTCTATGGCTGGGGCAGCAGCAGAGTTCGGGACTCCAGCCCCATGCAGCACAGCCGGCTGGGAAAGGTCTCGGTAGCAAATGTCTGAATAAATGACCGGTCCTCCTCCTCCCACATGGCAGGGAGCGGGTGGGAGTGCCTTTGAACTCCAAAGCAGGCCATGAAGGTGCCGTCTGGAGGTGTGGGTGCGGCGGGGCTGGCCCCGTGGTCTCCAGTCTTTTCCAAGAATGTCCCTCGCCCAGCCCTTGGACGTTCGCCTCCCCGGGTCCCACTCCATAACCTCTAGCATTGTCTGTCACTCTGTGTCCTCCGTAAGACTGTGAGCCTGCCCTGGCACACAGGTGCTCAGGACAGGTGGAGGCTGGCGGTCCAGGTTACAGGGTCTTGTCTCCAGACATTCCCAGCCCCGGGGGTCCGGCCCTCCGGGAACATCCCGGCTTCACCCAACAAGCATGGAATCATCCTCCCCAGAAAGTGGAAACCTAGAAAAGGTGGGCCTGGGGTTCAGGGCAGGGAAAGAAGGAGCCCCTCACCTCACCTCCCTCAGGGTCCACCAAGCCCCTTCCCTGGACGCCCAGGGGACCGCAGGCTCCTCGCACTCACGGCCAACCTAGCCTGCCCACCCCACCCCGGAAGCTCAGGCCTTTCCTCATCACCAGCACCTGCCCTCAGCCTCAAATCAGGCTTAGCCACTCATGCCTGGAGGAGAAAACCCCTCCAGGCTTATTCCCTGCCAGCTGCCCCAACTTCTCTCCAGCCCCACGACGTCAAGATTCCAGAAAGACTGGTCTACACACACCGGTCTACATTGCCTCCTACCCCTTGTCACAGCACTGTGTTTTTTTCTGTGGTCCAGGCTGCAGGGCAGTGGAGCCATTGCAGCTCACTGCAGCCTCAACCTCCAGGCTCAAGTGATTCTCCTACCTCGGCCTCCCAAGTAGCTGGGACCACAGGTGCAAGCCACCATGCCCAGCTTCATTTTTTTTTTTTTTTTTGTAGAGATGGGGTCTCACTATGTTGCCCAAGCTGGTCTCAAACTCGTAGGCTCAAGCACTCCTCCTACCTCTGTCTCCCAAAGTGCTGGGATTATAGGTGTAAGCCACCATGCCTGGCCCACACTGTTTTTTTAATGGAGGGCCAGACCCCCTCACCTTGGCTCCCTGCAGTACGTGGTAGGGTTTGGGCCCCACACCCCCACCTTGGCTTGATGGAGTTTCACTCTGTCACCCAGGCTGGATGGAGTGCAGTAGCATGATCTTCGCTCACCCACTGCTACCTCCTGGGTTCAGGTGATTCTTCTGCCTCAGCCTCCTGAGTAGCTGGGAATACAGGTGCTCACCACCACATCCAGCTAATTTTTGTATTTTTAGTAGAGACGGGGTTTCACCACGTTGGCCAGGCTGGTCTTGAACTCATGATCTCAAGTGATCCACCCGCCTCGGCCAACCAAAGTTCTGGGATTTCAGGCAGGAGCCGCTATGCCCGGCCCATTGGCTCTTCTTGACTTTGCCCCAAGCCTCAATTTCCTCATCTGTAAAATGGGGATAACCATTGCCACCTCTCCAGGCTCTCAGAAGGAATTGGGAGATGCGGTTTCTGGGAAGAGGCTGGAGTTGGCTCAGGCAATGCAGGATGGGGGTCTTCGTGTGGGACAGGGACTTGTGGCACCTCCCAGAGGAGGTCATCAGGTAGGTTCTAAGGGCACCAGATCGGGTCCATATTTTGGCAGGGTGGACTGAGCCGTCTCTCCCAACGAGGACACTGAAGCCACCAAGCCTGCCGCAGCTCCCCATCCACCTGTTACCCAGATGTTCCCCCGGGAGATGGAGAGGATCTTGAAGGCAAGGACAGCAGCTGCTCTGTGAGAGATGCCAGCTCCTTGATTGACAGGTATGAATATCACCGCTTTACAGAAGAGGCAGCTGTGATCTGGGGGACTTGCCACTTGCACAGGTCACATAGTCACAGAGTGGCAGACTGCTGCCCAGAAGTGGCAGCTACATGCCCAGTCCAGGGTCGCCACGTCCCCTGCACTGGATGCTTGGAAGTGGGTTGTGGTGGATCTAGGGCCATCCCAGCTAGCGTGGGCCCCTCGTGAACTGGTTTATGGCAGGGGCTTTGCTCTTTGGGTGCTTTTCACTGGTTAAACAATTTTGCCTTTATTATTAATCAAATACTTACCAAAGTATCTCGTGTGTGCTAGGTCATGCGGTAAATGTTAACAACCCAGAAGTGACTCAGAAACGAATCCTCCTCAGGTCAGGCACAGTGCCTCATGCTTCTAATCCCGGCACTTGGGCAGGCCGAGGTGGGAGGATCGCTTGAGCCCGGGGGTTCAAAACCAACCCGGGCAACATGGCAAGACTCTGTCTTTACCAAAAATAATGATAATTAAGAAAACAGTTAGCCAGGAGTGGTGGCACACACCTGTAGTCCCAGCTACTTGGGAGGCTGAAGTGGGAGGATTTCGTGTGCCCAAGAGTTCGAGGTTGAAGCGAGCTATGATCACACCACCGTGCTCCAGCCTGGGCAACAGGGCAAGACCCTGTCTCTAAAAACAAACAAACGAACAGAAAAGAAACCCAGGCACTCTCAGTTTACCGGGGAGTCAAATGCACAAACAGGTATCTTATCTTTGAAAAACAACTCACTTTTTCCCCACATTAAATTAATTCATTTGTAAAGAATCTGGGCACAGAGGCTCACGGCTGTAATCCCAGCACCTGGGGAAGCCGAAGTGGGTGGACCCCTTGAGCTCAGGAGTTTGAGACCAGCCTGGGCAGGATGGCGAGACCTCTGTCTACTTCAGGTGCATGCCACCACACCCAGCTTATTTTTTTTTTTCTTTCTGTAGAGACGGGTCTCACTCTGTTGCCCAGACTTGTCTCAAACTCCTAGACTCAAGCAGTCCTCCTACCTCCATCTCTCAAAGTGCTGGAATTACAGGTCTAAACCCCCATGCCTGGCCCACAGCATTTTTTTTTTAATGGAGGGCCAAGCCCCCTCACCTCAGCTCTCCAAAATATGAAAAATAGAAAAAATTAACCAGGCATGGTGTTGCATGCCTGTAGTCCCAGCTGCTTGGGAGGCTAACATGGGAGGATTGCTTGAGCCCCCAGAGGCAGAGGTTGCAGTGAGCCAAGACTGCACCACTGCACTCCAGCCTGGACAACAGAGAAAGCCCCTGTCTCAAAAACAGCAACAACAGAAATGGCAAATTCAGATGCATCCAAAGAAAAAAGCACATTGTACTTGTAATGCTGCTTTCTGGAGGTACCCACGGAAATCTGGGTAGATTTCCTTTCAGCCACTTTCTTCTACCTGTTATGCATATCATGAGATGGAACTTCAGAGCCTCCCCATCTGTGGCTTATGAGTGGGGCAAGCAACCGCTCTGAGCAGTTTCCTTCTCTCTGAAAATCAGCTTAAAAGACATTCCCGGCCAGGCATGGTGGCTCATGCCTATAATCTCAGCACTTTGGGAGGGTGAGATGGGCAGACCGTGAGGTCAGGAGTTCAAGACCAGCCCAGTCAACATGGTGAAACCCCGTCTCTACTAAAAATACAAAAATTAGCCGGGCGTGGTGGCTCACACCTGTAATCCCAGCATTCTGGAGGCTGAGGTGAGAGAATTGCCCCAGGAGTTTAAGAGCAGCCTGGGCAACAAAGGGAGACTCCATCTCTACAAAAAAAAAAAAAAAATTAACCAGGCATGGTGGTGCACACCTGTTATCTCAGCTACTGTGAGGCTGACATAGGAGGACTGTGTTGAGCCCTGGAGTTCAAGGCTGCAATGAGCTGTGATTGTGCCACTGTGCCTAACCTTGTGCCTAACCTTGTGCCATTGTGCTTGGGTGACAGAGACAGACTCTGTCTTAAAAAAAAAAAGGCGAGGGAGAGAGAGAATGCTCCCAGGATTAAGTGGAAGTGAAATGAGATGGAATAACGTGGAGTGTTGAGTAGCCAGCCAGGACAGGCAGTGCCTGCTCTGATAAGGAGGAGAGTCTTTGTGGGTTTATTAGTTTACAGCGATCACACGGCCAAACTGAGGCCCAAGGAAAGGAAGTTCCAGGGTGAGGGAAGACTAAGGCCAAGACAAGAACCCACCTTTATTCACTCCCAGCCTCCCCTACAACCTGTTCTGTGCTGTAGCAAAAAGCAAAGGCTCTTGAATCTGCCCGTTTCTTCCAGGAAGCGCCTCATCTGGCTGACGCGGTTGGCAAGCATTTGTTTATGCATAAATGATTCTGGCTATTGAGCTTAAGGGGAAATGGCTGGAATGTCCAGTAAAGGCATGGCCAGGCGCCAGCCCTGCCTCGTGACGTGAAGCGTCCTTTAGGTGAGAGATTGTATTATTTAATTATTTAACTTTTTTTTTTTTAGATGGAGTCTTGCTCTTGTTGTCCAGGCTGGAGTGCAGTGATCTTGGCTCACTGCAACCTCCGCCTCCCAGGTTCAAGCGATTCTCCTGCCTCAGCCTCCCGAGTAGCTGGGATTACAGGTGCCTGCCACCACACCCGGCTACTTTTTTGTATTTTTAGTATAGACAGGGTTTTGCCATGTTGGGCAGGCTGGTCTTGAACTTCTGACCTCAAGTGATCTGCCTGCCTCAGCCTCCCAAAGTGCTGGGATTATAGGTGTGAGCCACCACACTCGGCCTAATTTTTAATTTTTTTTGAGACAGAGTCTCACTCCATTGCCCAGGCTGGAGTGCAGTGGCTATCTCAGCTCGCTGCAACCTCCACCTCGCAGGTTCAAGCAATTCTCTTGTCTCAGCCTCCCGAGTAGCTGGGATTACAGGCATGCGCCACCATGCTTGGTTAATTTTTGCATTTTCAGTAGAGATGGGGTTTTTCCTTGTTAGCTGGGCTGCTCTCAAACTCCTGATCTCAAGTGAGGTCACCTTGACCTCCCAAAGTGCTGGGATTATAGACGTGAGCCACTGCGTCGCGCCAAGATTTTAGAATATCTTAATGGCATGAATGCCACAAGTTGGTTTTTTTTTCTTTTTTCTTTTTGAGACAGTCTCGTTTTGTTGCCAGGGGCCAGGCTGGAGTGCAGTGCGCAATCTCGGCTCACTGCAATCTCTGCCTCCTGGGTTCAAGCAATTCTCCTGCCTCAGCCTCCCAAGTAGCTGGGACTACAGGCGCGCGCCACCACGCCCAGCTAATTTTTGTATTTTTTAGTAGAGACAGGGTTTCACCATGTTGACCAGGATGGTCTGGATCTCTTGACCTCGTGATCACCCGCCTCGGTCTCCCAGTGTGCTGGGATTACAGGCGTGAGCCGCCGCACCCGGCCCTGAGTTGGTTAACTATGTGGACTTCTCACTCATAGAGTAAGATGTAAAATCAAAGCCAAGGAATGCTGTCAGTTATGAAAAACGTCCACAGAAGACAGCCCATAGTAGAGTTTTTAGCATGTGCGCTTTACACTTTTTGTTAATTTTCAAATCTTCTGTCATCTTATTATATCCTTTACAATCAAACCATTTTATTAAAACAAGGTGGTTTAGGAGAACAGAATACCAGGTTTGCAGGGAGAACATATTCACCCATTCACAAGTTCTCAGGGCTGCGCACAAGGAGAGCAAATGCAGGTGGAGTCCCACCCTCGTGGAAGTCCGTGGTCTCGGAGAAAAGGAGATAATGATCAAATATTCTCGTGACTCAGAGACATACTGCAACTGTGACAAATGTCATAGAAGCATACACTGGGGCATGGGAGATGGCTGGCTGATAGGGGGTGGCTGTGTCCCCACCCAAATCTCATCTTGAATTGTAGCTCCCATAATCCCCATGTGTCATGGAAGGGACTGGTGGGAAGTAATAGAATCATGGGGGTGGTTACCTTCATGCTGTTCTTATGATAGTGGGTTCTCATGAGATCTGATGGTTTATTTTATTTTATTTATTTCTTTGAGATGGAGTCTTGCTCTGTTGCCCAGGCTGGAGTGCCATGGCATGATCTTGGCTCACTGCAACCTCTGCCTCCCGGGTTCAAGTGATTCTCCTGCCTCAGCCTCCTGGGTAGCTGGGACTACAGGTGCCCGCCACCACACCCAGCTAATTTTTGTATTTTTAGTAGAGATGGGATTTCAACGTGTTGGCCAGGCTGGTCTTGAACTCCTGACCTCAGATGATCCACCCACCTCGGCTTCCCAAAGTGCTGGGATTACAGGCATGAGCCGCTGCACCTGGCGAGATCTGATGGTTTTATGAGGGCCTTTTCCCCACTTGTTCATTCTACTTCTCCTTGCGGCCGCCATGTGAAGAAGGACGTGTTTGCTTCCCCTTCTGCCGTGATTGTCAGTTTCCTGAGGCCTCCCAGCCACGCTGAACGGTGAGTCAGTTAAACCTCTTTCGTTTATAAATTACCCAGTCTCAGGTATGTCTTTATTAGCAGTGTGATAGCAGACTAACAGACTGGCCTCATGAGGGAAGCTGAGACCTGAAGCCTGGTTGGTGTTAGTCAGGGGAATTGGAGAAGAAAGACACCCTTGGCAGCTAAAACAGGGTGTGTAAAGGCCCTGTGGTGCCAGTGTGTCTCAGTCCCTCGGGCTTCCCCTACACGATACTGCACACTGCAGAGCTTATCAACAGCTACAATTTATTTTTCACTGTTCTGGAACCTGGAAGTCGAAGATCAAAGTACCAGCGGATTCGGCGTCTGGTGAGGGTCCACTTCCTGGTTCCTGGAGGCGCCTTCTCATTCTGTCCTCACATGGTGGAGGGGTGGGGGGCCTGTCTGGAGTCTCGTTTATGAGGACACTAATCCACCCTTTTGACCTCATCACCTCCCAAGAGTCCCACCTCCTAACACTAGCACGTTGAGGTTAGGATTTCAACATATAAATTTGCAGGGTTGGGGGGTATTAGATATTGAGGCCACAGCAGCAGGAGGGAGCGACACTGGGAGGACCCATCTGCTGGGAGCTGAGGTGGAGGTAGATGAGAGAGCGTGAGATCAGATTTGTATTTTGCAAAGATCCTCCTGACTATAGGGCAGAGAACAGCTGAGTGCCTTGAAAACTCAGGAATTCCAGTTTCCAGATGCCCAGAACTCTTGTGAGTGGCAGCAGTGGGGGCTCATATACCAAGCATGTAACTGTCTAGCTTCTCAATGAGGCATCTTTAGAGGAAGGAGTCTTTCTGCCTCCTGGAATGTTCTTGAATACCACGGCAAGGAAATCTCTTCAAGGGAAACCTCGTGATTCTTTTTTTTTGTTTTTGTTTTTGAGACAGAGTCTTGCAATGGCATGACCTTGGCTCACTGCAAACTCCACCTCCTTGGTTCAAGTGATTCTCCTGCCACAGCCTCCCGAACAGCTGGGATTACAGGCACCTGCCATCATGCTCAGCTAATTCTTTTGTATTTTTAGTAGAGCTGGAGTTTCACCATGTTGGCCAGGCTGGTCTCAAACTCCTGACCTCAGGTGATCCACCAGTCTTGACGTCCCAAAGTGCTGAGATTACAGTTATGAGCTATGGTGCCCGGCCTTTTCTTTTTCTTTTTTTTTAATGGACTCTTGCTCTGTTGCCCAGGCTGTGGTGGCAAGAGGAGGCCTGTGCAGATCTGTGGAGCTCTCAGCTCCTTCTCCGAAGGAGCTCAGGGCCGGTGGGAGGCCCAAGCTCTGAAAGGATGGGAGAGCACTACTACCACACCTGCCCGGCAAGTAAGTTCAGCAAGGCTTCCAGCAACCCTGGGAGCATCATAGACACTGGGTTTACACTCCCCCGAAACAGGTGGCCTGTTTTTGGAAAGCACTGATGGAGAACCCTTCCCTGTCCCTCTGACTCTGGGAGAGGGGTTGCCCTGCATGCCCGGCAGCCTGGGGATTGCTGTGGGATCCTGGAGAACTCACTGGGGCTTCCCAGGCAGTGGGCACCAGCAACGTCCCTGTCTCCTCCTCCCTCCCCTAGATGGCCACCAGGCTGTGAGGGGTGAGAATGGATCCCAGCATCTGCTGCAACCTTTCCTTTTGATTCTACTTGGGGTCTTCAGAAGTATGCTCCATTGCTGGCTGGAAAGCTATTCCCATCTCTAACATTTTAAAATTCTTTTTTCTTTTCTTTTCTTTTCTTTCTTTCTTTTTTTTTTTAAAGACAAGGTCTTGCTCTGTCACCCAGACTGGAGCACAGTATTGCAATCACAGCTCACTGAAGCCTTGAACTCCTGGGCTCAAGCAATCTTCCCACCTCAGCCTCTGAGCCACCATGCCCACCTAATTTTTTCTTTTTCTTTTTCTTGTAGAGATGAGAGTCTTACTATGTTGCCCAGGCTGGTCTTAAACTCCTAGCCTCAAGAGATCCTCCAGCCTTAGACTTCGAAAGCCATTTTAAAAATGTTCTTTTTTTTTTTGAGACAGAGTCTTACTCTGTCACCAGGCTGGAGTGCAGTGGCACGATCTCAGCTCACCACAACCTCTGCCTGCTGGGTTCAAATGCTTCTCCTGCCTCAGCCTCCTGAGTAGCTGGGATTATAGGCGTCTGTCACGTCTGGCTAATTTTTCTAATTTAAGTCGAGATGGGGTTTCACCATGTTGGTCAGGATGGTCTCAATCTCTTGACCTCCTGATCCACCCACCCTGGCCTCCCAAAGTTCTGGGATTACAGGCGTGAGCCACCGTGCCCAGCCTAAAAACTCTTTTATAACAACTTTTATTATGGAAACTGTCAAATATCTATGCAGTAGAGAGAGCGGCATAATGGACCCCTGAGGCCTACCTCAACGGTGAGCAGTATTCTGCTCTTCTTCCCTCCTCCCCATACTCTTCCTATCATACATTTTCCTGGATTCCTTTAGAGTATAGCTCAGATATGTCAGTTCATATGAAGATACTTCAGCTTTTCTGTACATGCCTCTAGAAGTAAGACTGTTAGGACGGGCGCGATGGCTCACGCCTGTAATCCCAGCACTTTGGGAGGCTGAGGTGGGTGGATCAAGTGACATTGGAAGTTCGAGACCATCCTGGTCAACATGGAGAAACCCTGTCTCTACTAAAAGTACAAAAATTAGCTGGGCGTGGTGGCACATGCCTGTAATCCCAGTTACTCAGGAGGCTGAGGCAGGAGAATCGCCTGAACCCAGGAGGCGGAGGTTGCGGTGAGCCGAGATCACCCCACTGCACTCCAGACCGGGCAACAGAGTGAAACTCTGTCTCAAAAAAAAAAAGTAAGGCTTTTTTGGAAGCATGATACTGTCAGCACATCTAATAACACTGACAATTCCTCAGTATCTTCTACAAGCCCAGTGTTTCTCTAACAGTGTCTCTTTACAGTTAGTTCAACCTGGTTCCAAGGGGCTCACGCTGTGCTTGGTTTATATTAGGGTTGCACAATGGTGAGAACTGCTCTTTTTTTTCAACAGACTGCAATGATGACTTTGCTAATTCCTCGTGTACAGTTACAAAGGGCCTTCCCTTCCATGAATGAATAACCAAGCTCACTGCCACGTTGGAGGTGGGGCGGGTGATCTCCATTTCCTCCAGACGAGGAGACTCAGGTCAGAGGAGGGCAGTGGCCTGCATGGGACCCCAGCTCACCCCTCCCTGCACCAGGCCAAGCCCAGGCCCGGTCTCCAGCCCGGTGCTGGGTTCACATTCATACACTGAGCTCATCCAACTGTGAGAAGGGAGAAAACACCATGGTGATCTTTTAAAAGCTATAGAAGTTCAAGCAGATTCTCTGCTGTGTATCAGTGGATTTTTTTCCTCAGACCTGTTCAACAGGCAGTATTTTTTTTTTATCATTTTTAAATTTTTTAAAGTTTATTTAGAGACAGGGTCTCACTCTGTTCCTCAAGCTGGAGTGCAGGGTCTCATGGCTCACTGCAGCCTTGACTTTCTAGGCTCAGATGATCCTCCCACCTCAGTCTCCCAAGGAGCTGAGACTACAGGGATGTGCCACCATGCCTAGCTAAGTTTTTGTATTTTTTGTAGAGATGGGGCTTCGACATATTACCCAGGCTGGTCTCCAACTTGTGGGCTCAACTGATCCTCCTGCCTCAGCCTCCCAAAGTACTGGGAGTACAAGTGTGAGCCACGGCGCCCAGAGGGCACCAGCAGATTCTAAAATCCCTAACTACTTGTCCAGGACACAAATGGTGCCCCTGCTCACCACCTTTTCGTGCCCACTGCTGCCTCCAGGGTGAAACCAGATTCCCCCAGGAAACATTCAAGGTGCCCTTGCCATCCCTCTATTCTCTTCCCACATCATCATACCCACCCCCAGAACCAGCTATGACACTGAGGTCCACATTCTGATAAGCCACCAGATACTTTTGCTATGGCTTGAGCAGCTGATTTTAGGGGGCTCTGAGGGAGAAATTGGCACCTGTGGAGAACTCACTCCTGGTGGTAAAACTCCAATTTCACAGGGGAGAAAACTGTGGTTTAGAGAGGGTAAAAGACCTGCCAAAGGCCACACAGGGGAACCAGGGCTAATTAGAGCCAGGCGCTCTGGCCCCACACCCTGGTTCTTCCTGCCCCCTCCTCCCACAGGGCTGGGAGTGGGCTTGACTCTGAAAAAGGGGAGGGGGTGCATCTCTGTGTCGGCCAGGGCTCCCCCGCCACGCTGCGTTCCGCCTGGAAGTCCCAGGGAGGCTGTGCCCCGCAGAGGTTTCCGCTGCTTTCTTTGATCTGCAGCCACTTGCTGAAAAGCTGGACACTGCCCAGAAGGAAACCACACTGCCAGCAGCCAATCTGCAGTCGGGGTGGGGGAGGGACCCTGCTGCGTCTCCTCCAGATGAAACACAGAACTTATTCGCAGGAAAGGCTGCACCCCTGAGCGTATAAACTCTGACTGTGCCTCCCTCCTTGGCCACCCTGTCCAACGCTGCTGGTCACGACAGAGCTGGGACCCGCATGCTTCGCTCTGCACAACCAGCCCGCTGACTTGATGAGGTTCCTGTGGGCCGCCAGGCTGGGGAATTGGGGGTACGATAATGACCCCTCTGCTCATGAAGAGAGTGGGACTTCCACCCAGATCCTTCAAACTCCTGAGAAGTTCAGAAAGGGGGTACAGCAGCAGGTTGGAGAGGCCTTCAGAAGTTTATCTAGGAGAGGTTCAAGAGGAACATGTGATATCACCACTGCCAGAGAACCAGAGCCAAGGGAGGGTGGCTGATTCAGAAAAAGAAAATGTACCACCAGCATCAGGTTTAGGGCCTAGTACATGGAAGGTCTTTGATAGACGTTGTCGAAGAAAGTTTCCACACTCTGTTTGTAGCAGCTTACGGCCTAACCCTGGAGAGTTGCTACGGTGACTAGTGAGTTCTAGTGACCTCTGGATGTTTAAAAGTGTGTGGCACATCCCCTGTCCCCCCTCCTCCTGCTCCGGCCACATCTGCTTCCCCTTCCCCTTCTGCCATGATTGGAAGCTTCCTGAGGCCTTCCCAGAAGCCAAGCAGATGCCAGCCTCATGCTTCCTGTACAGCCTGTGGAACTGTGAGCCAATTAAGCCTCTTTTCTTTTTAAATGACCCAGTATTAGGTATTTCTTTACAGAGGTGTGAGAATGGCCTAATACAGGGTGGCACTCTCTTGAATCTGGGGGGCTTCCCCTCACTGTTTGAATGAGGGGGTATTAGGAGTCATCCCAGGGCATCCGCAGGTACCAGCACCATTTGTTCCATAAACACTGGGTGCCACTAGTTGCCAGGCCCAGTGCCCCAGCCCAGAAACCACCCATGAGCTTTTGTTTTGCCTTTGCTGAAGGAAGGCCCTCTGAAGTGGCAGTGGCCCACCCACAAATTCTGCTGATGGGGAGACCGAGACCCAGAGACTTATTTTTCTTCCTAATTAGCAGGTTCATACCAACAGAGAGACACCTGTATTCGTCCATTCTCACACTGCCATAAAGACATAACTGGGACTGGATAATTTATGAAAAGAAGAGAGTTTTAATTGGCTCGTAGTGCTGCAGGCTGTATAGGAAACATGGCTGGGGAGGCCTCAGGAAACTGACCATCATGGCAGAAGGCGAAGGGGAAGCAGGCATGTCTACACATGGCCAGCAGGAGACAGGAAAGGGGAGGTGCTATGTACTTTCAAACAACTGGAATACGGGATGGTGCCACACCACTAGAAACCACCCCCTAGGCCAAGTCACCTCCCACCAGGCCCCACATCCAACACCGGGGATCACAATTCAACATGAGATTTGGGTGGGGTCACAGGGCCAAACCATATCACAAACAACCCCAACCTGTCCCCGTTCACACTGTGCTGACTCTGGAGGGTCAACACAGGTCGGTAGGAAAACGAGGCCTCCTGCTCCAGTGCGTGATGCCACCAACCCTAGGAAGAAGAGGGAACCCGTCCACAGGTGGAGGAACTGAGTTCTGTCGGAGGAAGTCAGTCACCCAGAGGCCCAGGCTCCCCAGTTCCTCACCTCGCCCCTTGGGAAGAGGCGGCGGCAAGGTGGGTGGAGAGCTGGGGAGAGGCAGGGAAGTGAGCAGCAAAGACTCCCTTGAGGTGTCTGCAGAACACCTGCGTGTTATGGCAGAGAGCGGCCAGGGTCACCCTGCATCCCTGTTAAGGCTTTATGGGGCAGCAAGGGCTGTGGCAGGACCTCCAGGCAAGGGGTGTGGCACCAAGGTCAGTGAGGGCATGTGGGCAGCAAGCAGCTGCATGGATGCCGTGCAGCGCTCTAGCTAAGAGCCAGAGCCTGCAAATTGGTTTCGTCACTAGTGGAAGTCCCTAGTCTGTCTGAGCAATTCCCCCGTCCATCACTCCAGGGTGGCGGTAAGGCCTGAGCAGAGAGCTCAGGTAAAGCCGGGCATGTGCCAGGCAGTCCAGGGTGGGAGCTCCAGCGAGTATGGGCACTTCTGTTATCAGGGGGTCGCAGCTGGCAGTCTGTGGGAGGTCAAAGTGGTTGTGTTTGACATTTGCAATCCCCGGGAATTGGATCTAGAGTAGAGCCACAAACGGTGTTGTCAGGCCTCAGAGGGTCTGGCTACTCACTGCACAGCAGCTGACAGGCAGGCCCAGGAGAGTCGCCCTGGGGCACCCCGGCCTTGAGTCTGCGGTAGTGCCCAATCCAGGGTTCTCGCAATGCTGCCTCCTCTTCACTGAAGAATGCTCCTGGCTTTGCGCACATAGTGCGGGCAGCCTGTCGCCCTTGGGTGCCAGCCTGCAGCCTCCCAGAGGACAGGCCTGTGCCCAGCCACATGTGCGGGTGAATCCTGAGAGCCCCAAGGGGAGTTCCCAGACTGCAGTTCTTTGGTGGCTTCCGGCTCCCGTCTGAGGGCTTGAAGGTGCGGGACTTGGCCAACTGGGAGGGGCAGAGGTGGCGGGGGCACACACTGGTCTGTGGAGGCCATTGTAGTGTGAGTTCAGCACCGGCTTTGGGCATCAGATGAACCACCGGCAGACCCTGGCTCACCAACCTCCGCCGGGTGCTCCTGGGCCAGGGCTGTGGCCTCTGAGCCTTGTGACAGACACCCTGGGATTGCTGGGAAGGGCCCAGAGATGATGGGCCGGACGTAGATCTGCTCTACCCATAGCAGCTCAGTCAGAGCAGGGTACACCCGAGGACCGCAGGAGCTCCTAGAGGGGTGACTGACCTGTCTCCCTGCCCAGTGCCAGGACTCATGTCTTTTTCCTCCCTCTAGGGCCCCGGGCAGGAGGGACAGCACTGCTGGTGGCCACTGAGGGCTGGGAGGGACCATGTGGGGATGGCAAGACAACCCTGGGAGGGAGCCTGGATTCAGTTCAGGGAGATGAGCAGATGCTTTGCCTGTCAGTTCTCCCCAGCCCTGAGAGACAGGAGGGTCCCCATCTCACAGTTAAGAGAGCTAGTGGCTCAGGGTCACAGCTCATGAGGCGGGGGCTCTTCCTCAGGGGCAACATCCCACACAAACTCACACATCAGGGGCTCCTGACCTTAACACTGCTGAGGACCAATCTTTCATGTGCTCCTCAGCTTCAAAATGTGGCCTCACCTGGAAGGGAAGGGTCACTGTCCCCACCTGTGACAGGGCGAGATGGTGGGGTCTTCCCCACCCCTGGACTGTGATAGCAAGTGGCAGACCGTGTGCCCGCCCCTCACAGCAAGGCCAGGACCCTCACACCACCATCTTCCCTGATGGGCATAGCGGCCAGAGCCTCGGCTCCAGTGCGCGTACTTGGCTCTGCTGCTGCCTTGGCCCCTGCCCTCTGGCTCAGCCACCACTGGGAGCCAGGGACAGCCAAAGGAGTTGGTTTCCTGTCTCGGAGGGATAGTGTGATCTCCCTTCAGGTTGAGATGATGGTGACAGCATTGTGGTCACTCAGATGAATGGCCTCTGTGGGGCCTGACCAACCCCTGCTGACCCAGGCGGACAGCTCCACTGACCTCGCAGGCCTGGAGCTGCAGACCCAACGAGGCCTGTTAAGCACTTTGCTAGCACAAGGGAAGGGCAGGAAGTGAGGGGGCAGCCTGCAAAGATGTGCTTTTCCTCTTCGTTCTGGACTTGGTGCTGCAGCTTCTTTGCATTTCCGTTTTTGCTTTTTTGTGTGTCCAATGTGAAAGGAAAAGAAAAACTTGGGACCGTAATCCACTGTGCTAAAAGGAAAAAGCTGAGGATGGAGTCACGGTCCTTATGTTCCTGAGCAGGCAGCTACAGAGAAAGGGCCAGACAGGCCAGGCGCAGTGGCTCATGCCTGTAATCCCAGCACTTTGAGAGGCCGAAGCAGAAGCATTGCTTGAGCCCAGAAGTTCAAGACCAGCCTGGGCAACGTGATGAAAAATTAGCCAGGTGTGATGGCGCACACCTGTGGTCCCAGCTACTTGGGAGGCTGAGGCCTGCAGTGAGCCAAGATCAAGGTCACACCACTGCACTCCATCCTGGGTGTCAGACCCTGTCAAAAAAAAAAAAAAAAGCCAGCTCTCTCCACAGGTAGCTCCTCTATGTTCACTGTATCTTACGTAAAGTGAGGATTTGCTGAGTACAAGTCTCTGACTACTCCCCTACCTGCGCCTTTCCTCTCCCAACATTCAGTAATGTGACCATACCCTCCCCATCTCTCTCCTCCAGCCCACTTTTCCCCTTTAAAGACTGAAGCCCTCAAAATCATCTTTGGAGAAAGGCACAGACCTCTCGGGTGTGCCCTTAACCTCGGCAAAATACAATTCTAAGCTGATGGAGATCTGCCTCAGGTACGTTTGGTTTGCACTCTAGCATGTATGCAGATGGACTATTTCATGTTTACAACCAGCTCTTAGGATAACGGTCCAATTATGATCTCCATTTACATCTAAAGATACCAAAGTGCCCGACTGAGTAACCCACCCAACGGTACATAGCCAGGGCTGACAGAGCAGGACTCCCTCAAGTACCCAGACAATACATAACTGGGTTTTCTTTGAGATGGAGTCTTGCTCTGTTGCCCAGGCTGGAGTGCAGTGGCGCAACCTCAGATCACTACAACCTCTGCCTCCTGGGTTCAAGTGATTCTCCTGCCTCAGCCTCCCAAGTAGCTGGGATTATAGGCACCCACCATTATGCCTGGCTAAATTTTTTTTTCTTTTTTGAGACAGAGTTTCACTCTTGTTGCCCAGGCTGGAGTGCAACGGCACAATCTTGGCTCACTGAAACCTCTACCTCCCAGGTTCAAGTGATTCTCCTGCCTCAGCCTCCTGAGTAGCTGGGATTATAGGCAACTGGCATTAATTATGTCTGGCTAATTTTTGCATTTTTAGTAGAGACGGGGGTTTCACCATGTTGGCCAGGTTGATCTCAAACTCCTGACCTCAGGTGATCCGCTCACCTTGGCCTCTCAAAGTGCTGGAATTACAGACATGAGCCACCGTGCCCAGCAATAATACAGAATTTACAATTAGTGGGATTGTGTGAGATGGAGGTTTCAGTGTTAAACGGACTCTGTAGTCAGTGCCCAAGGTGGACCCAGGCTCCAGCACCCACCAGGTGTGAGACTACAAGGGCCTAACGCCCCACTGTGCCTCCGTTGCTTCATCTATAAAATGGGGCAGCTATAGCTCCCTCACAGGGTGGCTAGTTAACACTCAGAGTGCTTAGAATGCATGGCAGCCAGTGGGCCCTCAGTATCAGCCCTTAAGATGATTAGCACGGACAATGCCAACACCAACCAAACGTTAGGGAGCAGCGTCAGTACCAGCTTGACAATTAAGGCAACTGTGCCTGAAAATGAAATTAAACACACAGTGACGTAAGGCAAGCAGCAGGCTCTGAAACAGCAGCTCATTTCCCAATCTGTGTTCACAACAGTGCTCAGCTTGTGACGCCATCTGACTGGCTGCTTTTAAGAGGAACCAGGGGCAGGAGCTTCCTTTCCGTTCCTGGACTGCTGGTAGATGCAGGCCTCCTGGGCACTGCCATAGCCACTCATGGCATGTGTACCAAACCTGCCAGGGTGGCATCTGTAGTGGCAGTGGCAGCAGCAGCAGTCACATGGGCAAAGGCCAGAGCACTTTAAGTGAAACAGGCAGAGAGGCCTTTACACTCCACCCCAGGGTTGTTCATCCCACCCCATGGAGTTTGTGACGTCAGATTTCCTCTTCTGAGATGGGAGGATAGCTTGAGTTCCAGGAGACCGAGGCTGCAGTGAGTCAAGATCACACCACCGCACTCCTTCCAATTAGTGGGTAAGGGCTTTAAAAATGGTATTGGGAGCTGGGTGCGGTGGTGTAATCCCAGCACTTTGGGAGGCCAAGGTGGGTGGATCACCTGAGGTTGGGAGTTCCAAGACCAGCCTGACCAACATGGAGAAACCCCATCTCTACTAAAAATACAAAATTAGCCAGGCGTGGTGGCACAGGCCTGTAATCCCAGCTACTCAGGAGGCTGAGGCAGGAGAATCACTTGAACCTAAGAGGCAGAGGTTAGGATGAGCTGAGATCATGCCACTGCACTCCAGCCTGGGCAACGAGAGTGAAATTCCATCTCAAAAACAAAAGGTATTGGGGTGGTCGGCCAACTATGGCCTGTGCTATTGCCAGCTGCAGCGGCTCAGTCCTATAATCCCAGTGCTTTGGGAGGCCGAGGCGGGAAGGATGGATTGAGGCCAAGTATTTGAGAGCAGACTGGGCAACACAGGCAGACTCCGATCCTACAAAAAGTATAAGAATCAACTGGGCGTGGTGGCCTGTGCTTCTGGTCTCAGCCATTAGGGAAGTTTGAGATGACAGTGACCATGCCACTGCACTCCGGCCTGGGGGACAGAGGGAGACTGTCTCCAAAAAAGCGCTATGCACAGATTTCAAAATTTTCTTGCACGAAAAGAAACTTGTTATAACATGTCTGGACAAGATCTAGTCTGAGGCAGTAAGAAGGGCATGACGGTGTTTGAAAACGGCACCTATCAGAACGACATGAATTCTGCTAAAAATGGAAGCAAGAACAGACATCAAAGTTACGGTGACGCTTGGGTGGAAATCAATTTCTTACCAAAAAACGTATGGGGACACTGTCCCCGACCAAAATCAGAGGTTTGCCAATGGGTAACTTGTGTTAAGAAGGACGAGACAATGGTGCAGATGAGACCTCCCCATCAATCTGTGAGGTAAAAATTAATCTGATTCATGCCTGAATCAAAGAGGACCAATGATTAACAGCAGAATCAGCCAACACCAAAGACGCCTCAGGTGGTTCAGCTTACACTATCTGACTGAAAAATGAACGATGAGCAAACTTGCCACTCAATGGCTGCCAAACCATTGCACCCAGGTCAGCTGGAGACAGGAGCGGAGCTTTCGAGGGAAATTTTAAACAAGAGAAATAAAGATCCTAAAGCATTTCCTCTGAGAACTGTAACAGGAGATGGAACACGGCTCTACCAGCACAATCCTGAAGACAAAGCACTCACAGCACTGGCTCCCGAGAGGTGGGAGGGGTGCCGTCACAGCAATGCACACGGGTCCAAGGCAGAGGTCAGACAGCAGTTTTCTGGGGTGCTCAAGGCACCGTGTGTGTGTTGACTTCCTAGATGACCAAAGAATGGTAACACCTGCTTATGCCAAGTGCTTTGTGAAAGTCAGCCAAAGCCAGCAGCACAATGCCTGGGAAAGTTTCCCAGAGTCCTTTTCCACCATGGCAGCGCTCCTGCTCCATCAAACGAGGGCAACTTTCCAAGAGTTTCGATGGCATGTCACGAGGCATCCACCTTACAGTCCTGATTTGGCTTCTGCTTTTTGTTTCCTAATCTTAGAAATCTGCCAAGGGCACCCATTTTTCCTCATTAACAATGTGGAGACGGCACCGACATGGATGCATTTCCAGGACCCTCAGTTCTTTGGGGATAGACTAAATGGTTGGCAGTATGGTATTATGGCTTACTAAAGTATCTTGAACTTGACGGAACTTATGTTGAGAAATAAAGTTTATATTTTTTTATTTTTAATTCCATTTTCCATGAACTTTTAAAAGTCCCCTCATATATGTTTACCGATGTCCATAGAAACGTTATTCAGATGCTGAATAAACAACCAAAAAGAATTCTGTTTTATCAATGAGGAACCTGCTAAATCTGTATAATACAGCTGTAAAAATAATTATGTAGTTCTATAATTACTGATATGAAAAGACACGTGAGTAGAGACCTATTTCTGATGTTATAGAACAAGTATAGTACACTCTAATGTCAACTTCTCTATGTATGCACTCATATATGCCATACGTTCAGATGCCTGGAAAGGGCTGTGCACAAATGTGAGCAGTTAATGTCTCAGTGACATAAGTACATGAGTTTCCCTTTTCCCTTATACTTCTTTAAAAACACAGATTTTTTCCCCCACAATGTATATCAATCATATTAACATATATAAAGATTTAATTTTTTCCCCAGAAGGAAACAAAACCATTGAGCTTTGTCCATCTATGGACAAAAATGCTATGTGTTCTGCAGACTCAGGTGGTAGCCCCAAGTGTGCTGGGGAGACGGGGAGGGCACACTCATTTCTCAGCGGGCCCCGCCCACTTTCTTCATTAGCAAAGCTGCACGTTTTCAGCAGTGCCTGCAGGGGGAGCTGAAGGACCTCCATGTGGAACAAATGAAACAGTAACTTGGGCACTTGCTCTTCCACTGATGCTCATGAGTAAAAGGAAGCTGGAGTTCTTTACAAAAGAATCTTTGCTATGACAAATAAAAACAACAAACTCTTTTTTAAAATTTTTATTCGGTGTTAACTCCACAAGAAAACAAAAAAAAAAAATCAGTTACTCTGGTGTACGTGAAATCAGAACAATACAACCACGGGGAAAAAAATCTCAGCCCAGGAATGGAAACTGATGCTTCAGTGCTATGGATATGCAACGCGCTTCATACCACAGTGCGTTTCAGCGTTTGCCAACTTTTTAAAGATGCTTTTTCTTTGTGATCATCCATTCACAAAACTAAAAAAAAAAAAACCACACTTTCATCTTTGTTGCTGAAAGCCTCTGAGCTTCAGCTACTTAACTATGAAAACAAATAAATACATAATTTGTGAATCCCTTTGCTCACTTCGAATCCGTCCCATTCCCCTGTGGAAGGTGCTGCGTCTCCTCACCCGTGTCTGAGGAGGTCTGCACCTGTGCCACCTGGAGCCCTTTCCTAATCAACAGCAGCTGTCCAAAATCAACTGTGCTCAAGGTGGTATCTGAAATCTATTTATTTGGTCTTTGCTACATAAGCAACGGTTTCTAGAATAATCCTCACTGTAGTGATATGAGGAATTTGCAACTTTCAATCCTTTTTTACCTTTGCTGTTAAATTTCAGTGCAGATGCTTATCAATTTTTAGGAAGCTCCAGAAGAATGAAAAATACATAAAAACGTATCTGAAGTTCGTAAATAAATAACAGCAACATAAAACCTTACACATGCACACACACACACACACACACACAAACCCACCTTAAAGTGTCAAAAGATTTGTATAAAAATAAACCCTAATGTGGTAAGATCAACCCGGTGGACACCCCAGGTCTCTCTCAGTGAGGGCACACAGAACCTCAGCCACTCCAGTCTTTGATGGTACGTTCTGTGTTATCAATTAAGAAAAAGGCAACAAAACCCAAACGTTCAAAGCAAATCATAGATTCCATAGCCAGTTCAGCTCGCAGCTAATAAAATGTGTGTTTATTGTCTGCCAAAATTACTGTGGAGCTGTTAGACCGTGTCAGACTCTCCTGCAACTCCTGATGTTCCAGACTTAATACACTGATTTGGTGGTGGTGTTTTGCTTTTTGTTTTTCAAATAATGAGTTGGTTAAAAAAGAGAAAAACAATTTAAACTGTTTAGGTTTTTCAAATATTGCTCCTCCTGGCTTCAGCCTGCTGCATAATGCCATGAGAGCTAGAGGAGCGGATCATCATGCCCAGACACGACTCAAGATGCACCGGCTCCCCGGCTCACCGAGGAGAGCTGGAAGCCAGTCCCATGGAGGACAATCAGCACAGCAACCACATAGGGATGTGGAAAACTCATGACTCTACCCACCCCAACCCACCACACACAGAACTTGCCCAGAACATTCTCTCAAACACAAAATGAGATAGAAGCTATACTACATCACAGCCAAGGAGCAGCTAGCTGCAGTAGCCCACGATTTCTCTGGGTGATGAGGTGGCCTTTATTGCATGTCAAATATTCACAATTTCAAGTTTTGGGGGCTTCAACACAGGTCACCAGAAAATAACAATATGCAACTAAAGTCCTTACCGCATATGTAACACTCACCACAAAGAACCCTGCACGGGACTTTGGTGGAAATGAAACGGCAGTATGAGAACCGTCATACAGGTAAGAGTATACACCCTTACCCCACTGTGCCTCACATATGATCCCACACCCCAAATCCTTGGCTTCTTCAGTTAGCAAGAAAGTCACAAGCCATAGTATCTTCCATGATTCTTTAGGGGAAAAAAAACCCTAAGATAGAAAACACAGTATTTTGTAAGTCTCTAAAAGCACACCCTTGTGGTTCCTACTTCAAATGTACATGAGATTTGACTGAATGGAGACCACAGCTGAGTCACCCATGCTTCCCTCTCGCCTTCAGAAAGGTACTGAGCCACTGCAGGGTAAGAATGGATATCCCAGTTCTTAGAGAACAAAGCCTAAATGCTCCAAAGCGGAAGTCTCTGAAGAGCAGAAGTGGCTGTTGACACTGCAGTGCTAATAAGGTCATAGCGATGGAACTGCAGTCGGAAGGAAAGTTAACCGCAGTTAAGATGCAGAAAGCAGTGATGCTTCTAAGACAAGCACATGCACACCCATTCTTGATTTGACAACACAATCTAGTCTATTTCAAATAGCCAAGAATTTAACAGCTGGGAAAAAAAAATCTTTAACAGGATAGCTGTCCTCAACTCTAAAGTAAGCAAGAAGAGAAAGATAATGATTACCGATCTGAATCAGTTAATTGAAGAGGAAACCTAAGTTGTTGTTTTAGATTAACAGGTCTCACAGAAGAGTAATTTTCCATCACATATCATTTTTAAACAGGAATTTGTACTACTTTGCAGGTTTAGAGATGAGTTCGAGAAAAGAGCTCCTCTTCGCTAGGGCCCACCCACTCGCCTCCGCCTTCTGAGCCTGTCTCTTCTGAGGCGGCGCTGGCGCTGGAGCACATCTTTCTGCGGAAGCCGTCTGACTTTGCTCCAGAGTTTCTCTCTCCTGTACATCTTGCTTCATAAACAGAAGACACCTAAGATTAAAACAATTTTGAACAGATCAAAAAGATCTTTTGTTTTTTGAAAAGGCTGAGATATTCCTTATTTATATGCAGAGAAGAAATAAATCATTGGTGTTTTCCTGTAGAGTTACAGAAATGCAGAATTCCACTGTTTGAGAGCAAAACGGCCTCTCCACTCTGATCCATTAAGGATCCCAAATCCTAATTCCACATGTTCAGCCACTTGGACAAAATGTTAGTTATGTTAGGGTAGGAGAAAACACTCTTTCATTTTCAGAAGTCTCTGAGCACCTGCTACACACCAGGAACTGGGCACAGGCACTCCAGCAGTGGAAGGGCCATGCTGTGCCCGCTGGGGAGAGGAGTGAGCAAACCAACACGCTCCGGGTTGTAGTGATACAGCGCAGACGGGGAGGGTGCGCTGCAGACGGGCGTGGTTGGGAAGGTGGTCCTTTTGAGAAGAGACCTGCTCAGCTGAGAAGACAGCCATACAGAGGTGCCAACACTGCTGTGTGGGACTGTGCCCCTACACCTGATGGTCAGCAACTCTGGACCCCAGGACACTAGATGCAGTGGTAGCTCCTCCCCAGTCACAGTCATTACCAAAGCTTGCCTTGCCCCTGGCACAGTAACTAGCGGCACTCCCACCCTATTTCCAAATGGCAGCATTGTCCCTGGTTGAGAACCCCTGAGGCAGGAGCACAGAAAAGCCACATAGTTGGTAAGGGGAGAGCAGAGGCAGATGAGGTCAAAGGCAGATACGGGCAAAAATACAGGGCCGTAGGGGCATGGCAGGGGGTCTGAATCTGTCTCAAATGCAAATAGCAAAGCAACACCATGGTTAGGAGTATGGATCCTAGAGCCAGACTGCTGCGGTTCAGAGTACAGGTCCACACTTAATATGTGGCTCTCTGACCTTAGATGCTCGGCACTTGATCTTTTTGTGCTTCAGTTCCTATTCTGCAGAATAGGCATGACAATAGCACCGAGCTCACAGGGTAGTTGTGGGGACTAAACAAGAGACTGCTGGTGAGGTCATTCTGTCTGCTGCATGGAGAGAAGGCTGGAGAAGGATGGCGGAAGCAGGAAGGAAAATGAAAAGACCATGGCAGCTATTGAGGAGCAGGGACAGTGGTTTGAACGGTGGGAATGATGGAGGAAGAGAAGTGGCTGGGAGGCGGAACAGGACTGGCAGGCGGACTGTGCGTGGAAGATGAGAGGGGGACTGAGAAACTTCTCAGTTTGGGGTCGAGGCTGGGAGGATGATGTGAACTATTATGAGGAGAGAGCTGGGGGGGCCTCAAACATCTGCCTCAATGTGTGGAGTAGGACAGGTCACTGGGCAGCAGGACGTGGACAATGATGCTACAGGGTACTTAAGACAGTTCTCAGGACTCGAATGAACACTGACTGTGACAGTTAACACTGGGTGTCAACTTCATCACATGCCCTGTGATTAACGTCAATGAGAAACCACAACAGCCCAATCCAGGCAGGACTACAAGTGGCCCAGACCCTTCAGGAATGAAGGTTTGGGTCACTCCACTGGGGGGAGGGGGGAACACAACCTGCTGAGGTACTTGCTGAAGGCAGGGGGAAAACAGAATGGGTGGGAGAAGAAGGTCATTATCAATACCAGCTACGACCACATGATCAACTGTAGAAATAAGGACTGTAATTGTTATGAGTATTTCCTCCCCCTTTTGTTAAAAACATGTTTGTGCATGTATACACTTATACTAAGAAAATCTCATTTTATTTTTTTTCCTTTATCATGTGATATAAGATTTATTTATTTATTTATTTATTTATTTATTTATTTATTTAAGATGGAGTCTTGCTTGCTCTGTCGCCCAGGCTGGAGTGCAGTGGTGCAATCTCAGCTCACTGCAACCTCTGCCTCCCAGGTTCAAGTGATTCTCCTGCCTCAGCCTCCTGAGTAGCTGGGATTACAGGTGTGCAACACCACGCCAGGCTAATTTTTGTATTTTTAGTAGAGACGGGGTTTCATCATGTTGGCCAGGCTGGTCTCGAACCCCTGACCTCAGGTAATCTGCCCATCTCAGCCTCCCAAAGTATTGAGATTATAGTCATGAGTCACTGCGGCCAGCTGACATGATTTATTGACTTCATATCAGCATTTAAGTACTGTTAACTTTATGTAATAGTATTTGGGTTGGGGATTGATTTGTTTCAATAATGAAGGACACTTGTATTATGTTAGGTATAATTATGACATTATTGTCTTTATTTGAAGATTATGTATATTCTCAGGAGACGTGTATGGGTTCAAGTTGACAAGGGGCAGACTTGTGATGGTTAATATTGAGTGTCAGCTTGATTGGGTTGAAGGATGCAAAGTACTGATCCCCGGTGTGTCTGTGAGGGTGTTGCCCAAGGAGATTAACATCTGAATCAGTGAGCTGGTAAAGGCAGACCCACCCTTAATCTGGGTGGGTACAATCTAATCAGCCACCAGCTCAGGCAGAGAACATGAAAAGGCGAGACGGGCTTAGCCTCGCAGCCTACATCTTTCTCCCACGCTGGATGGCACCTACCCTCGAATATCGAACTCCAAGTTCTTCAGTTTTGGGACTCAAGACTGGCTCTCCTCACTCCCGGCTTGCAGATGGCCTACTGTGGGACCTTGTGATCGTGTGAGTTAATACTTAATAAGCTCCCCTTTATCTATCTATCTATCTGTCCTATTAGTTCTGTCCCTCTGCAGAACTCTAATGCACTGACAATCCATACTAAAGAAAAAGAATTTTCCTTAGGTTCATTTGCCTGCCAACCTGCTTAACTGGGGAGGGTCTGAGACTAGAGTTAACCAGGCACAAGCCCTGTACCGGCCTTCACAGTGCCCACAGGCTTGTGGAAGAGGCCGACATGCAGAAATCCAACACAGCTCAAGGCTCTGGCTGCAGTAAGAAGAGCTCTACACAGAGTGCAGCAAGGACACGGGCGGGGCGGGGTGGTTCTGCAGCAGCCAGGACTGTGGCAAAAAGCACACTGGAAAGGCTGCCTGGTGGTGTACTTTGAAAGATGAAAAGGTTAGGTTTCTTACTTAATAGGTAAACAAACAAAAAAATGAAGAGTGCCCACCCGAGGAGCAACAGGGTCAGCTCTGCATTTATAACAGAATGCCCTCTAGCAGGAGAGTGGAGCCAGGATTGGGGAGAGAGCTGGGGATTCTTCAGGAAGCGCTGTTGGTCAATAGTCAAGGAGGTTAGGGGGGCTGGTGCAGACCCAAACCAAAGGCCAGAGAAGAGGAAGTCTGCACCACAGACCTGGCTGGTTCCTGGGAGAGGTGGGTCCACTCACCTGACTCCCAGGTTTTTGACTAGAGTGACAAGTGGAGGTAGTGGCCGCTTTTAAGTTAATAATAAGGAGGAGGACAGTCACTTACCCTATTAAAATCTAACAGACGTTCTTCATTACTGGGTATTTCTTTAACATCTGGATATTCTTCTATACCATTCTCTCCCTTGGCATTTGTATAACATTCTTAATCATTTTGAATGGAGAAGGGAAAAGAGGGAAAGGGGGAAATTCCATTAAGACACAGTTATGAAACATACATTCTTGTTTCACTTTTCACTAAAATGTTTGATCAGTTATGTCTCCCAACCCTTTGGAGATTTTAAGTCGTCACTAAAAGCACAGCCAGGGAGGTGCATAAGAGAAAAAAATGCTATGCTGACAAAAAATTCTTAGTTTAGTGAGTTAAAAAAGAAATAGGCCAGTATAACCATACATTGTTATTCTACCATGAGACATTCAGCGGAGAAGCTTATATTCACACCTAGATTGTGACTGGCCATGGGAACACAGGAGAGACCAACAGGGCCCCTGCTGTCCACAACAAATGAGTGGAGGAGACAGATGGTGCACTGCAACATGTTCACAGAACAGAGGACAGAGGAGGTTCAGACAGGAGGAAATGCAATGGAGAAACAACACAGGGGCATGTCCTTGTGTGTTCTTCCTCGACTCAACAGCATACTCAACTATGTATCATGTCTATGGAACAGGGAAAAGAAATGGTGCTAGTGATTCCATTAGGCAAATGGCCCACAAAACGGGAAGGAAATCGGGATGAGAAGAAATCAAATAAATCCAATGATCCCAGTGGTTCTCAACCCTGGCTGCATATGCTTATCATCCGGGACTGGGGCAGGGGAGCAGAGGGCTTTAGAGAGGCTTAGACTCCTGCCACAGATTCCAAATGAACTATCCTGGGCAAGGGCTGGGCACTTTCTGAAAAGCAGAATGGCTCCCAAGCAATTCTAATGCACTGAGAACTGCTGGTCTTCATCCAGAACAGCCTCTTCCCCTTAACTCCATGAGGAATGAAGTTGGGGCAGAGGCGCAGTGCGGAGGAGGAGGAACCTGGTCAGGGTTCTGGACTCCGGCTCTGACAGTCACAGTGCGTTAAGTCCTTTAACACCCCTGGAGCGTCTACTTCCTCAAAACCAGGTCACCTCCCTGATTCCTTGTCACAGAGTTACCACAAGGTAGTTCAACGAGATGATGTGCCCACCCCTGGCACAAAACCCCAAAGGACAAGGCAGGCAGAAGTGGCTGCTGTACCCTTCTACCTTAGCACAGGGTGGTGGGGCTGTGCCAAAGGTAAGGCCACCTGGGCCCTGCTGGGCTGCTTCCTACAGCTGCGTTGGCCACATGGAAGACTCTCCACAACCTTCTGTTCTCTCTGATGGCTCCAAGAACTCCAAGTTACTAGTTGAGGTTCATGAGAATAACCCCAGTTCTGGAATTACACAGACTTTGGTCAATTCCAGCTTATGCTGTTTACCTGTGATATAACTTCGGACAAACTATTTAACGTCTTTGAGCCCTAGTTCCTTCGTCTCTAAAATGAGAACATCACCATTTTCCCTCCTACATTTCTGTGCAAATTCAAAGAGAAGAAGTCACAAGCACAGTGCCTGGCACAGACACTGCACCCGTGACGGCTGCTGACCAAAGCCATAAGCTTAGAGGTATGGTCATCCTAGGGCAGCGGGAGGGATGCCATGTGCCCTCTGCCAAGGCTGGGAGAAATTCTTGCTTCATTCCTCCTAAGGAGGTGTCTTTTCCTTGGCTGACCTCACCAAGCTCCCACTCACTCCAAGGCCCACTCCGTTTGGTCACCACTTAAGACTGGCTGAGGGGCATGCAGTGGGGAGGGGGATGGTTTCCTTGACGAGGATATGCTCAGAGGCAGGCAGGTCCATCTCCACACCCCACTCCCTCATTTTCTCTTCCTGTTTTAGGAATTCTGTATGTTAAAGGGAGTTTTGTTGTGCCACAGGGCATTTGGAAAAGCTGATGCTGACCTGCTATTGATAGTTTTTATGATGCTCAAGTTGATGCTACCCTGTTTCAGGCACTGTTCTAGCACTTTACCCTACCATGAAGGCATTCCTTTAGCCTCCTTTTATACATACAGACTACAGAGGCACAGAAAGGTTCAGTTACCACCCAAAGCCTAATAGCTGGAACAGAGGCCCTGGATTCCAATACGGTTTTATCTCTCAATCCTGAGCCCTTCACTGCCTGTTTATACTGCTTCCCTACAGGACTCTCTGTCTTTAGGGCTAAACTTATCCAGACGCTTACATTACTTGAGTCTTGAAAGCATTGAAAATCCAGGGGTGAGAGCTGTGGAGACTGCTGTTTGGGACAGCACTCCCGATGTACGCAGTCTACAAGGCCCTCTGTGGTCTGGCTCCCTGCTGCCTGGCTGGCCTCATCCCTGCCACACTCCCATGCCATCCTCTCTTTGCCAGTCATGCTGGGGCATACCAAATGCATTCCTGCCCCTGCACAAGCCACTGCTACCTGGTACCTCTCCCTGCAGGCAGCCCCAGCTGTCACATCACATGGTCTGTGCCATATTTCCTCAAGTCCCTGTTGAGAAGGCACCTGATCAGGAGGAGGATAGGGACACGATCTGTTTGCCTATGCATTCCTGGAGCCTAGAACAGGGCCCAACACAAAGTAGGTACACAAGTGCTGAATGGATGCACATATCAATGCACAGCAAGGCCAGCAGGTGGCAGACTGCAAAAAGCTTGGGCTCTTTTATCACATGGGTGCCTGAACAAGCTGCCTCTCTTCTGAGCCTGTCTCCTTGCCTTACTGTAAAGTGGACAATGCTGCTCTTCCTTTTCAGAGATGCTGTGAGCTCCCAGTCGGCCCCTGGCTCAGAGCAGCACCTGCTTGTGACTAACCATTTGCAACATCAGAAGCATCAGGAGTCCCCAGCCACTTCTGCTGAGCGGGTAAGTGACTATCTGTTTTCTTGGCTAACCTCCTGAGACTACATGCCCCAACCCACCTAAGCTACAGAAGGATGCTTCATGATGCTACAAGGCAAATATGCAGGGATTTCACTCACAGTGTGAGTCAAAGGTCATTCAAAAGAAAGAATTACCAGTGTTTATCCACTGAGAGTTTCTCTATATACCACTTCACAGTAAAAAGAAAAGTATTATGTACAAACACCAGTATCTACCAAGAGACTGCACAGACAACCAGGAACCAGATTAAGAGTTGGAACTGGATTCTTTACTAACTAATGGCAGAAAACTGGACTAAGGGTGCCAAGATTGCCCTTTACTAAAGAAACATGAACT
This sequence comes from Leontopithecus rosalia, assembly GCA_028533165.1. NCBI lineage: Eukaryota > Metazoa > Chordata > Mammalia > Primates > Cebidae > Leontopithecus > Leontopithecus rosalia. Next base: position 5,010,670 of record CM052650.1, read on the forward strand.
CAGTGTGTTTGAAAATCATCCTATGCCACTGCAAGGAATTGGTTCTTTGCCACAAGGTGGCATCCTCCTCTCCCTTCTAGCTTTTCCTGAGAGGTCCTCTTAGGCACAGCTCTGGTGGCCCCACCTGCATTCCATTAACTGTGTCTTCCACTTGCCCGGTTTACCAGACTGGACACACCTGAAGGCAGGTCCGTGCTTCCACTGCCCTGGCATCTTCCTTGGTACCAAGTATAGGCAGCTGCTGTACAGGGCAAAAATTCTGGACCACAAGAGTCCCAACCTGGATTCTAGCCCATGCTTAATAGTTAACTGCATTTCAGGCGAACTGTAGTACTAAACTTGAGACTCGGCTTCCACATCTGAAAATGCAGGGGACAACTCATAAGGTTCTTGTGGGGATTACATAAAAGAAAAGCTTGAGAGTGCCTTGCAAGTCATCAAGGGTGTCCAGGTATGAGCTAATGCAGCAGCAGGCTTTTAATAAACAAAGATGCTAACAGTGAAGACTCAGCCTTGCACGCTCCTTATGACCCAGCTGAAGCTCTATGAAGGAGGAAGGCAGGGTCTTGGCAAGCTGTCTGTGACTACAGACCAGAGAAAAGCAAAGGCTCCACTCCTAAAGAGTCAAGCTGGCCAACCTGGCCTTCCATCTCATCAGCCACAGCCCATGCTGCCAGGGAAGGCCATCGAGGCTTTCCAAGGACAGCACAGGTGGGTGCAGGGCATTGCGGCTGGTGAGAGAAGTCACTTGGCTCCACACTAACTATGAATTAGCTGAGGGGACGTGACAAACACATGAACCCATAAATACCAACAAGAGATCTGCATAACCCTTTCAGGGCTCTGACAGGGTACTGTTGTCACATAAATGTGGTAGCCGACAGAAACCCAGGAGACCGCAATCTGGACAAGCTCAACTTCCTGAGCTAATGCATTCCGGCTGCATCCTTAGTTCCTACTTCTCCCAAAATTTCACGTCAGGACTTTTTAGCAGCTTCTGGATGTCTACCTGGAAGGCTCACAGACTGCTCATTCAAAAAATACCCTAAACTAAAATCTTCCTCACCATATCAGTGCTTACTCCTGTCTCCCTCTCTACCCAGACTCCCAGAACTACTCACAGAAAGTAATGCAACTCCTCCTCTACAAAATATCTCAGTCCTGTTTCCTTTTCTCTGTCCCCACTATTACTGCCTTAGTCCAGGCCTTTAGCTTATGGCTCCCAAATTACTGCCAGAGCCTAAAACCCTGGCCAGTACCCTTCAGTTTCTCAATTTCATTTCCATTCTGTTACTAGAATTGTTCTAAACAATATCTCACCCTGACAACTTCCAACTTGAAATTCTGTGAATGGCATTCCTGTCCTGTGTGTTCAACTACCTAACTTAGCCAAGCCCTCAAACCTTCTGACAAGCTCCTTCCCTGTCTGTCTCTCTGGCCTCAGCTATGACCCAGCTGAGCCATGGGGCCCTGTGCTTTCCCCTGGCTATGACCCAGGAGCAGGCAGCTCTTTTCACAGGGGCAGCCGATCCTTCCTCCTCTGTGACTCAGTGGTGGCTTATCCATATCTTGCCCAAGGTCAGTGATGCTCTTATGTGTTTCCATGCCTTTCCCTCCATCAGGCTGTGGCTGTTGCAGAGCGAGGTCCAATTCTCATTCCTCTCTGTGTCCCCCAGTGCATGACAAAATGCTACCCACATAGAAACCTCTTAGTAAATGTTTCTTGGACTGATACTCTTAGAAAAAGAAAAGTATTAATAAATTAGGAATTGGAATGAATAAATGAACTAAGAGAGGTCTCCTTACCTTCACACTCTGATGCAGGAAAAAGAGGAGAGTACAAGGCTTTTTCCCACCAGGTCTGTTTTTCTTGGCTTCTGTTCATTCCTTGTATATCAGTGTTCAATACAGGGAACTGTTTAGATTAAACCAAATATAGAAAAAGTTTATAAACTTTCAGGTTAGAGGGAAAAAATTCAAGCATTATTAACTGGATGATAAACCCAGGATTTTTAAATTGGTGAGGTTTTTCATTTTTTCTTTTTGAGATAGGATCTGACTGTCACCCAGGCTGAGGTATAGTGGCACAATCTCGGCTCACTGCAACCTCCACCTCCAGGGCTCAAGCAATCCTCCCACCTCAGCCTTGTGAGTAGCTGGGACTAGAGGCGTGCACCACCATGCCCGGCTAATTTTTTGTACTTTTTTGTAGAAACGGGGTTTCACCATGTTGGCCAGGCTGGTTTTGAACTCCAGAGCTCAAGCAATCTGCCCAGCTTGGCCTCCCAGAGTGCTGGGATTACAGGCATGAGCCGACCCAGCCAACTGGTGAGTTTTTATACTCTTCTGAAAAAGGTGCATTTTAAAAGCCAGTGTGTTCATAGTGTATAAAGCAAGTGTTTCTTAAGAAGCACTTACGGTGAAACGCTGTCTCTACTAAAAAAATACAAATTAGCTGGGCTTGGTGGTGTGTGCCTGTAGTCCCAGCTATTCAGGAGGCTGAGGCAGGAGAATCACTTGAACCTGGGAGGCAGAGTTTGCAGTAAGCTAAGATTGTGCCACTGCACTCCAGCCTGGGCAACTGAGCAAGACTCCGTCTCAAGGAGAGGAAAAAAAAGCAGCACTTATATGGGAAGCGACATGAAAGTCTTAACCAAAAAAACTCTTACAAGCCAAAAATTTAATGTTAATAAAAAATGCTCCCAGGTAAGGCAAACTTCTAGATTTCACGAGTGCAGAGAGGTAATGGGGCAGCCCTGTGCCTCTACTGGCATTAGGTGCTCGAAGGAGAGCAGGGGGAACCCTCTTCTCCCTCATATACTCAGGCAGAAGTAAGTAAAAGAAGAAACTGAATCAAAGAAAATTCCTCTTTTTTTTAAACAGAGTCTTACTCTGTCATCCAGGCTGGAGTGCAGTGGCATGATCTTGACTCACTGCAACTTCGGCCTCCCATGTTCAAACGATTCTCATGCCTTAGCTCCCAAGTAACTGGAATTACAGGCATGCACCGCCACCCCTAGCTAATTTTTGTATTTTTAGTAGAGACACGGTTTTGCCATGTTGGCCAGGCTAGTCTCAAACTTGTGACTTCAGGTGATCTGCCCACGTCAGCCTCCTAAAGTGCTGGGATTACAGGCATGAGCCACTGTGCCTGGCTCAAAAGAAATTCTTATAGGAAGAATTTAATTATTCTTATTATCTTGCTTAGGTGTGAACCACAAGGAATCGAAGGTTAAAATCAAATTACAAATTCAAATTCCGCGATTCAGATTTAAAATAGGAAATAGCCATCCAAATGAGACGAGAGAATGATTCCTGACAGCAGGACTCACTCACATCCTTCGCATCTGGAATTTGCCCAGGCCCAGAAGAGAAACCCAGCCTGAACTCAGGCTCCATCCTTTCTCCGTGAGATTCTCAAGTCCTGGCTGGGCCCCACCACCTGCTTGGCCAGTGAGGACTGGACAGTGTGGCCAAGGTAGACAGGTAACAGCTGTCATCAGTGACCAAGGAGAGTCTTTATATTGTGGTCAACAGAACACTTGTGACAGCTTCAGTCACCATGTGTACCTGGCAGTCTGGCAGTCAGGTCAACCCCCTTCTGTGTACCTTCCTCACTATGCCTGAGAGGGTGAGTCTGCCACCAGCTCACCCAGGATGTGGCTTGGCCAGTGCATCTTTCTATCTCCCACACCCCCTAATTCTGTTCTCATTAGACATCTGTTCAGTGGAGAGGCCTGTGAAAACTGCAGGCATCTTCACTGGTTTACAAGACATTTCATTATGTGTTCAAGTTTAAAATCTGAAGTGTTTTAGAAACAAACTGATCATCCATTTCCTAATAGGATGTCATTATGCTTTTAACTTACTTATTTATGGGTCTAAAACTGTTCGATTCGGCAATGTGTGTTTATTACGTAACTAAAAAGGAAACACTTCTTCAAACTTTTGTTTTCACTTCACATGACTTTTCAGAAATACTCCTAAGTTAGAAACGGGAGAATTGTACTGTCAGTTAACCTTTGCTATTTTCTCCTATCACTTATCCTAACAATATAAACTGGTACTGCTATTAGATAAACAGATGCTAGGGCCAGAGGAACCAACAGGGCTGGGCTTCCTGCCAACAAAGCAGCACCATGCGAGGACTGGGGTCCTTCCAAGGTGGCGAACAGCATGTGGTATGCAACTCCTGCACTCTAAGACCTCTTCAGAAAAGCCTTGCCTGGCCTGTGAGATTACTTAGTGCTACTCAGGGGGAGCAGGGAAGGTGTCCCAGCCAGAACTCTCTCCATCACCTCCTTAAGGTGCTGTTGAAGAGATACGGATTTAGAGGTTAACAGGTTCTTATTTGAGAGGGAAAATGCTCTGTAGGAATGATCGGTTTAAATATGCTGCTTATCTTTTCATCCTTTCTTGAGGATTAAAATCAAGAAAGTGAGTGAGTTCATGGTGGGGGATGGGAAAGGTCAGGGAAAGCAGGATGGAGGGGCCAGGAACCTGGGGAGCAGGTGCAGCATGAACCAAGAGGAGTTTAGATCCCAGCGGAACCAGAATGGAAGCTTCCAAAGGGGCGGGACCACGTCTTCTTTACCTTAGCATCTCCAAGTACAGGGCCCCACACAAAGTAGACACTCAGTGTCTGCTGACCTAAAGAAAAGTTTCCACCAGGCCGACAGTCTCTGACTATCTCATGCATCATTACTTCTCTGTCTCTTGCTGAAACCACTGTGAAGAGCACAAAGTTTCTATCATAACTTTAGGAGTCTTTCTTCACCCGCCATCTGAATGTCAATTCCTATGGCAGGGACTTATTTGTCTGTGTTATGCTACAGTAAACATATTCAAGGAATGTGCATCCTGTTATGACATCTCTCTACTCAGTCATTTGTAACTCCTAGGCTGGATCATGCTATGATCATCTAATACATCATCTAATGTATTAATTCAACCTCTGGTTTAGCTGGGAATGAAAAGAATGAAGAGAGAATGGAGGAAACTGAAAGCAGATCAGAGTGTCACTGTCATGGATGGGCAGGTGCAGCAGCTGCCTCAGCACTGCACTCCCTCTCCTGCCAGGCGTCCTCTTGGCTCACTCTCTTAAGTATTTCCTCAAATTGCACCTTGGCAAGGAAGCCTGCTCTCACACCATCCATAACCCAGCAAACTCCTGCAATCACTCCCAACCCCAACTCCCCTCATCTAGCTCTCCTCCTTTCCAACAGCGCTGATACTGTAACTGCGTGACTTAACCTGTTCACTGTCAGCTCTCCAAGCACCAAGATGTAACTCCACCACCGCCGAGAGATTCGTTACTTATACCCAGCACCAAGTCTTACCTTTCTGATCAAGTACGTAAGAAATATTTGATGAATGAATGAAACAGTGAAAAGAAGACATAAAGTTAATCCAAAAAGGCTAACCAGAAATGTTTTTAGCAACAGATGTAAAACTCATAAATTCTGTAGAAGGTGGAAGTTAGGGGAAGGAAACAAAAGCTTCACAGCTTTAAATTCTCACAAAATACTCCTACTTTGGGTAAAGAGAAAGGTGCTTGGCTTTAGTTTTACTCTGGGAATCCTGCCCCTCTGCCAGTCAGCTCTCATTTGGGCCACACCAGGAAAAGCAAGCCTTCTACATATCTTGTTCTTTGGAATGGAAGAAATGAACCATCAATGAAGAGATACTGAGTGCAAAAGAGACAAACAAGAGACACAGAACTGCTGGTTTAAGTTTTCCTTTGTTCACAGAGGTGCAGACTGGTGGAAAATGCTTTGCCTGCCCCTCACACTGGGATCTGGGGCAGCTGTGTCACCTCTTAGAGCATGTATGTCTTCAGAAGTGGGGAAAAAGACATACTGCATGAGGTTTTCATGGACATCCAGTAGGACAGTAGTGACAAAAGCCCCAACATAGATGGGCCAGGTGCCACATCACCAGGATGACCCCGGACCCCACTCCTTCTCTACTTATCCAAGCCTTCCTGTCCCTCCAGACCTGCTGACCTCCACAGCACAGTGACCTCCTCTCCTGAGTGAACTGAAATTCCTTGAAGACAGCAAGTAAGCCTTCTACTTATTTTCTGTGCCTCAAGCTGCTTGGTACTAAGTTGGCAACCAAGGAAACGACAAGAACATTTTCACCACAAATATATGTACAGACACCAAGGCCCACTGTGCTTCAGCTGTACTGGTCTCAACCTTACGGTTTATCCTCCATAGACGGTGGGATAACTGTTACAGCCACCCTGCATACATCAGCAGTTTTCAAATCTCTTCACCCTTGCTTCTGCTGTTCCTGCTGCCTAGACTGCCCTGCCTCCTCCCTTCTATCCCCGACATTCAGGTATACTCAAGAAGCCTTCTTCAACCTTCACAGGCTGAGAGGGTTCTCCTGCAGTTTCCCACAGCCTTCTGTGCTCCCCTTCACCATTCTACCTACATCACCTAAAAGATAAAGAATCAACTAGGTAGATTACAGTATATCCAATCAATAGAATGGTATGCAGAAAATTAAAAAAGGAAGGGTGATTATTGTACAATAAAGTATCATTTCAGTAAAAAAGACAAAATAGGAAGAAATACACGTGAATATTTATTTGTTCATATGTGCAAAAAATGTCCTTGTAGAATACATCAAGACTCACACTAGTGGCTGCTGCTGGGGATGTATTTCACTGTGTATGTATGTGTACACTTGCAACTTCTGCATTTGAACCATATGAATAAACTACTTATTTCAATTAAAATGAGTAACATGCTACAAGTTGTTCATCTTCATTATACTGAATTCTGTGTGGGAAAGGACAAAGTCTTTCTCATCCAAGACACCTACTTTAGCAATAGGCATGTAAGCAGGTATTCAATAAATGCTGAACTGAACTAAACTTTTAAAAATAATCATATTCTTTTCATACTCTTAGACACCAGTTCTATTAAAAATCCTACATTTTCATCATCTTGGTCTCGAATAGATGGGGTTCTACTGATCTTTAAACAGGCCTCCCAGATTGCTTTCTGAAAAGATTGGACTGACTCAGGAAAAGGGTTGGAAGAACACCCTTTTAAAAGCATCTTACGACCTTGACCAAGCAATGCGATGGAACAGAAAGATACAAGTTCTAGTACCAGGCTGGCCCCAAACTGTCCCTTCAGGTCACTCTCTCAGTGTCCTCCGTATCTCCGATCTAACCAATGAAGTAAGCTTGAACCCAGCTTCTAAACTATACCACCACCACCCAGAACGCTGCCCAGAGAGCAGTGCCGACAACACCTAAACTATCAGACAATCCCAAAATGTCCTCTGGGAATTTTTTGGGCAGCTAAGACCTTTCAAGGAAACCCAGATTTCTGATAACACATAAATACATCAACATACTAGAAAGCGAAGGAATATGGTAGTGGTATGGTGTAGAATCTTGCTTCTTTCCTCTTTTTCTTTCTTCCCAATCTGGAACCAGGTGAAATATAAAGTACATAAAGGAATATTTAAGGATGAAAAATGGGGCAATAAACAAACAGAGAAAGGCTAACAACATTATTGGGTTTCTTCTTAGCAGTGTTTCAGTGGGATTAAATTCGTCCTCTATGGATCTCTAGGCCAGCTGATTAGAGCAGTGACTCTCAAGTCACTTGGGGGCTTCCTATAAGCACAGGCAAGCAGCCCCACACCTGGGTACTCTGATGCGACAAATGAGTAAGGCATGGTCCACGGCCACAAGGAGCTTATCGTCCAGGATATAAATAACTCATGAGAAATGGAAAATGCAATCAAAAAGAGGCATAAAGTACATGAAAATTAAGAGAGGGAGAGATTAATTCTGATGCAGAGTGGGGCTGGAGCCGGGGAGAGAGGGAATTAGGGAAAGTGTCAGTGAAGGAGGTGGCATAGGAAATGAGTCTCACGGTATGGGTAGGATTTATATGTGCAATGGTGGGTAGGGTATACAGGACAATTGGGAGGAGGGGCAATACTCATCGCTCTCTGGCCACAGGTGGCATGACTTCTAAACACCTCCAACTCTTTTTTTTTTTTTTTTTAAATAAGCTGGGCTGGGCTGGGCTGGGCTAAGGACTTTAATCCCAACACTTTGGGAGGCCAAGGCAGGTAGATCACATGAAGTCAGGAGTTCGAGACCAGCCTGGCCAACATGATGAAACCCCGCCTGTCCTAACAATACAAATTATTAGCTGGGTGTGGTGGTGTGTGCCTTTAATCCCAGCTACTTGGGAGGCTGAGGGAGGAGAATCACTTGAACCCAGGAGGTGGAGGTTGCCGTGAGCTGAGATCACGCCACTGCACTACAACCTGGGCGACAGAGGGAGAATCCGTCCCCAAAACAAAACAAAAACAAAACGAACAAACAAAAAATTAAATAAGCTGTTTCTGGAGAAAGGCCAGGCACTCCTATTTCAAAAACTATTGAAAAGCAGGCAGACTGCTATGCTTTTTTTGTGCAACAGGTTATTGTCTTAAGTGTTAGTTCTTGTACAATCCATTTAACCTCAAACCACTTCTTGGCAATAACAGTGGAGGGCACAATGACTCTCATTAATACACCTTAGTATTATCCTCATTCCACAGCCTTAGCTCATAATCCACCCAGCTTCTGGAATATATAGTTTGCATAAAGCAAGATCCATGTACATAGGTTCTGCAGAAGCAACTGTGTTGCATTTGGGCTGTGGGTGAATTCCTACATGTACCACAATGTATTTTTGAGAACTCCACACAGATATAATTCGTTTTCTATGTAAAACACAAGTTTTGATAAAGTGACCGACGTCTCAGAGTCACTTAGACAGGCTTGCTACACTTTGATAGTAGCCACTTCCTGATTCACCAACTTTGAATGTTGGAATACTTGCATGTTAGGCTTATGCTTTAAGCGTAACACATGCATATTAAGACAATACATGGGAATCTTACATCCTGTGATTTTTACAAAGCTTTTTCTCTGCAGAAAAAGCCAACTGCCTAGTTTAAACTTATAAATAACAAATCGATTTTAAGTCCTTACATGTAAAATTAGAACAATTTAAGTTTTAAGACATTTAAGCTAATTTCCCAATAATTTAACTCTTTCGTTGCCTGACGTGGCTCTTCTTGGGTTAAACTCTGATTAAATCCTTCTGTCAAATACCAACATGTAGACACATACCTCCTCCAGCTGTCCCGAAGAAACTGGATTATCTTCATAAGCAGGAAACTGACAACCTGCTTTGCAACCACAAAAATTATTAATTTCTTCCTCGCATTGTGCCATTATTTTACAATTTGCTTCTGAGCTTTCTAAATCTATTTCCAGGGACTCATTCATGCTACATTCCAAACACTGATTTTGCTTTCCTACTGACAGAATCCCAGTTGATTCCTCCTGGGAATCTAGTGATGTCTGAGCACTCTTTTCCATCCCAGATTTTTTTAACCTGGGAAGGAATTTTCCAGACTCAAGCTCTGATTTTCCATAGTAATGGCATTCTTTCTCTGCATCTTCCTCCAGAGGTTTGAGATCTGCCTGCGGATCTTCAAATATATCAACTTGAGAAGGAATGGGAATATTTGCTTCATCTTTCTCAGATTCAAATTCTGACTCGCTTCCTCCTCCTGGGGACAGTTCGGATGCAGAAATTGGGCGAAAGTGAGTCCGAGGAGAGATCCGAATAGCCCTGTATTGTGTTCTGTCAACACCGCATATCCTGGGGTGAAACACTTCACTGTCTGAATCAGAACAGAGAATTGATTTCGGTTTAAAACTGGGGCTGAAAGATGCAATCCCTTCAGGTTCAAATGAGCATTCTACATGAAGAACTTGTGAAAATGGATTGCTTAAGTCAAAGGAAGAAAATGAGTATTCAAGTCCAGGATCTTCGACTTGAAAGTTGCCACAAGCTCCTAGTAAGTCTTCATGGAAGATAAAAGAAAATCCCTTATTTAATCCATTTTCCCCACTCTTCGGCTGATCGTTCTGTTCAAATGACACAAAGGGTTTCCATAACTGCCTGTGCCCAGGGGCAAAACTGTTTCCTGGGGTCATAAAGACATCTGTACCAGCTATTGTCACTACATCAGAAGCTGCACACTGTAACAGGCTTCCTTTTGTGTGACTAGGTGGTACAACTGCCCATTCCCCATCACTATTAAAGGTTTTGAGTTCTCCGTAAACTCCTCCAAGAATGAATGTGTTCTCTTTATCTTGGGCTACATCCCAGGGTTTAGAGGGTGTTGTATAATCACCACCATCGACGTTTGATAGCTCACTAGAAGCGAATGCTCTTTTCTCCAGGCTTTCTTTCTGTCCCTCCCACAGATGGTACTCTGACCTTCGCACAGCCTTATCAGGCTCCTGAAGGGTCTCCAGTTCAGCTTCAGCATCTAGACAGCAGCAGTAGTTATTTACATCAGCCGAAAACAACTCGGCATCAGTTCTTTCTATTTCTACTGTAGCCCCAGAATTTGTGTCTGCCATCTTTGTCCAAATGTCTTTAATAACCCCTGAGCTGTAGCCATCTCCATGTGGATTTTCACTATGTACTTGCGTAGTTTCAAAGTTTTTGTTTTCTGGTTTTTGTTCTAGCTGAATACCACAGACAGATTCTAGTTTAGATGTTTTTTTGAAGACTAATGTAGGAATCTCACCTAAAGTTCTATTGTTTTGCTGGCAAGTTTCATCTTGCAAAAAATCTAGAAGTTCTTCATCTACATAATTTGACGAGACTCTAGGAACTACATAATTAATATCTTCAGCATTAAACTGTGTGGATTCTTCAAACTGAATATTTAATGTTTCATTGTCTGAACGTGTTTCTTCTGAATGGGACCACGGACTACAAGTTCTCGTTGAAAGATTAGAACAGTGTTCATTTTCTTCAAAGGCACTATTTTTGGTCCATATTAGCAATCTAGACTGTGTTTTCCCAAGCATATTAGCACTAGAATCTGTATTTTCATTTCCCAAGTTGAGTGTTTCAAAAGAAAATGGTAAAACAGAATTACTGCATTGCACTTCAAACACTGAAAAACAAGAGTTTATATCAGATCCTTCATTAATATCTGAAAAGAGCTCTTGATTGCCAGCAAGCAGGTGTGAATTGAGCACTGTGCTGTCTAAGATGGGAGAGAGTCTAACTGGAGAGTCTCCTCCAAAACTCTCCCCATCAGCATCACCGGAACTGGATGAACAGCACTCCCAAAACTGAGCCAGATTGCCAAGGTCCTGCAGGAATAAGCCCTCAGCACCCACGGAGCTGGTAGAATCTGTCCATATTGCACGTTCCCCTTGCAACTCCATACCATCTAACACTATGCAACATTCTGCCTCAAAATCTGTGTTCTCTTTGCTTTTTTGTCGAATCATATTCAAAATCCGACTTTCTCCTTGCATTGTTTCTGAGGCACCAGGATCCAACATGGATTGATCAATATCCACTTCGTAGAAGTGCGTTAATTCTGATAGATGAATATCATCCAGGTATTTATTGTCCTCTGGTAGAGAACATAATGAGGTCCCAGTGAGGTCAATATCCTCATTTATAACTGCAGGCATTTCTACAAAATGACCATCAATGAAAGTACCTGCTGCGAGGTATGTTTTATGAAGATTATTGTTGCTGATACAAAGACCATGTACTGATTCAGACAATTCTTCCACTGCCTCTGATGTCAGATCACTTGTATCTTGTCTGTTTCGGTATGTGGTCTCCAGTTTACTTTTTCTGCTCAGAGGAACAAAATATTCAGCAATGGGCTCGGTGTACCACAAGGGTTCCTCTTTGTATTCTGTGTCATTTCTGTTCTCCATGTACAGGTCTTTCCCTTCAGTGCTCCCAGGATCTTTTCTCCCTATTTCTTTTAAAGGTCTCTTACCCCGCTTGCACAGCTGTTTGACAGAACCACTGCTGCTACTGCTACTGCTTCCCGTGTGAACGTTTCTTTCAGCCTTTTCACCATGCTTCAGTGAAAGCCTGCTTTGCCCATTCCGCCCTTTTTTGTTTCGAATCTCCCGTGCCTTGTGTCTTACTTTAACATACTTCATGGATGCTTTTAATTCTCCCTGATTCCCACTGGAACTTGAGCCTGCTTCACTGGAGCCTGAAGACCATGAGCGAGGGCGAATCTTTCCTTCAGGTTTATGCCGGATCTGCTTTTTGTACGAAGCAGGCTTTTCTTCAATTGTGCCATTACTAAATTTGTTTTCTTTCTCATTTTTGCTTTTGCTCTGGGTTTTCTCATGCACAGTGGTGGGTACTTCACTGCTTCTTTCCTTGGTGACTTCACTTTCACTGTTGCAGTCCTTAGGAGAGGAAGTATCTGTGCTGGCTGGTGGGGCTGTGGATGATGATGAAGAGCTAGAGTAAGAACAGACTTTAGACTTGTTCCACACAGTCATGATTTCTTGCAGGCAAACTGGTTTCTCAGAAAGTGGTGGAAATGCTTCATAGTACCTGAAAAACAGAGTAAAGAGTTCAAAAAATGAGTATGCAGATTTTTTAGATACAGCAAAACAACACTACCAACCAGATGAATGGGATACTTCATTTTAGTAGTGTCAACATTCACATCATCCAAGAATCATTCACATTACAATAATTACAAAGCACGTATTTTTATACAGTGAAGTACAAAACTAGCGCCATGAGTCCCATGCATCAAGCAGCATTTTGCTCAGCACTGTGATAAGCACTGTAAGAATACAAAGTTCGCATCGTAATTAAGAAGTGAAAAAGGGCGAAGCGTAGTAGAAGGAATGGAGTCTCTTCAGTCGCAGACTCAAGTGAAGTCTCAGCCAAGTCACTCCTGCTTGCGGCTTTAAGCTCATTGTTGGCTGCTCTGGACTGTTTCCTCAACTGCAAAATGGTGACCATATGACTTACCTCCCAAAGTTGTCGTGAGCACTGAAAATATATGCAGTTGAAAAGCTCGACAGCAAAGCAGTCAACAGTATGAGCTCTGAAGCCACGTTCTCTGAGGTTGAATCCTGGCTCTGCCTACTTCCTAGCTGTGTCACCTTACGCATGTTACTTAACCTCTCCAGAGCTCAGTGTCCTCACTTACAAGATAGAGCTAGTAATCTTTACCTCACAGAGTTCTGAGGAGTGAAGGAATGAATGTGCAAAATGAGTCAGAACAGCACCTTCTTAAGTAACCACTAGCATACTGCCTGGCATTTAAGCAGGCCCTCACAAATGGCAGGAATAATCACATTAAGGTATTCAAAAAGAGGATGCTGCTGAGGCCTAGAACAATTAGACAAAATGGGCCACAACTGAGCCTTGAAGTTCCAGATTTATTTCACAAATTTAGTGAAATTCCACAAGTCTGGTGAGTACTACTTGTGAGGCCTGAGACCCTATGTGAGGACATGAAGACACACGTTATGCTCATGGAATGGAAAACTAATTAGAGCAGAGATTACTAGAAATTCGGGGTAGGAAAACCAGGGAGGCTGGTTTCAGTGGGCTTGAAAACGAGAAAGTGGTTTTGATTTTCTAGGAAACTGGGAGCCACTGCGGATTTCAGAGCAGAACAGACTGCGAAAGGAAGAATTTAAACTCACACTGGCTGTGGAGGGGTCTGCTGTTTTAGAGACCGTGTTCAAGGTCACAAATGAAGTGGTAAAAGGCCATGTTTTCTAAGGGCCTGAACTTGATTCTCTTGCTCCGTCTATGTCAGAGTTGACCAACAGAAATATATTTTGAGCTTCATACTTAATTTTAAGTGTTCTAGCAGTCACATTAAAAACATAAGAAGAAATGGGTGACATCCACTCCAGTAATATATCTTATTTAACTCCTGAAATTGTCATTTCAACATGTAATCAATATTTTAACATGTTTAATTCTTTACATTCTTTTTTATATTAAGCCTCTGAAATCCAACGAGAATTTACACTGACAGCACATCACAGTTTGAGCCAGTCACATTTCAAGTGCTCAGTAGTCATACGTGGCTTGCAGCTACTGTGCTGGACGATACAGGTTTATGCAAACCGATGAAATGCTGTTTTTTCTTAGGTTTCAGAGGTTCAGAAAATTAAAATAAAATGTATAATAAGGAGATCTACTTGTAATGCAGATTATTTGAAGAGCAGGTTTGGCAGGTCAAGGATTTGCCTATGTTCCCTTTGCAGTAAACAGTGGGAACTCAGTGTTCTTGCTTGCAAACATGGATAATCATTTCTTTATTTTTTATTTTTTTTTTTTTTAAGTAAGACAGTCTCGCTCTGTCACCCACACTGGAGTGCAATGGCACAATCTTAGCTCACTGCAACCTCCGCCTCCCGGGTTCCAGCAATTCTCCTGCCTCAGCCTCCCGAGTAGCTGGGATTACAGGTATGCACCACCACGCTTAGCTAATTTTGTATTTTTGAGACAGGGTTTCACCATGTTGACCGGGCTGGTCTCAAACTCCTCACCTCAGGCGATCCACCCACCCTGACCTCCCAAAGTGTTGGGATTACAGGCATGAAACACTGCACCAGGCCGATAATCATTTCTTACAGCTGTCTCAAAGGGCTGTACATGCATAGACTTAGCAAATAATAACCTTCTTTGTTTTACTCATTCATTTCACAAATATTGACTGAATATGCACACCAAGGACAGAACCATCTTACTCTCTTTTGAATTCTCAGAGTCAAGCAAATAAGTGCTGGATAAATGTTTCTTAAATTATACACAATGAAACTAAACAAGATGACAAAGAAAACAACGGAAACCATGTAGCAGTTATTCATTTGATTTTAACAAACAGCACACTTTACTACCGAATACAATCTTACATACATTTCCACTTGATCCTTTGCTGGAGGGGATAATTCTGCCTCTGGAGAGGGAGACCCCTCTAACTTTTTGTGAATCTTCTCTTCTGTTATGAAACAAAAAGCAGAGAAATTTGTCTTATATCTAGTTAATAAATGCCCATGTTTTTTCAAAGTTTCTCAACTAATTTTAATAAGCATACTCATGCTTAAAAGGCAGGCTCTATACCAATCTGTCTTTTTAATAAAAATCTATTTTTTCAGTGTGTCAGAGGGAATTCTCTGATTAAAGCACATTAGCATTAGGCCAAGAGGTGAGAGTTGTTCCTCTCATCACTGATGCAGTGCTCTAGAGGCACTTAATTAAGAGACTGAAGTCCCCTGTGTACTGATTAATTAGACCAGAAGGACAGAACATCTGTTTAGATTCCAAAAATATTTTCCCACAAAATTCTATATTCATAGACTTTACATTGACTCATCTTGACTAAAACTAATCCACAAAGAATATTCTTTATTACAATTCGCTCTATTACTTAACATTCAGGTGAGCAAGAGCTATTTCAACTAAAATAGAAAAAAGGGCTATCCCTTTAGGTTAGCCTACGATACTGCCTTCGTTTACAAATAAACTGTGCCCTTTAAGAGGCAGGCTCAAGGCTTGGTGTGCAGCGAAAGGACCACGAAGAGGGCAAGGAAACAAAGATCCTTATTCTTAATATGAAGGTCTCATTCTTAGGGACTGCAGAAAAGTTAGGAAAAGTATGAGGAGGGTTCATATATCAAAATGACTAAATAAGCTTGCCAAGTCTGTGTTTCCAAAAAAGTTGAGTCAAAACTAAGTCCCTTCCAAACCTGAAGTAATTCGTGTCAACATCTTTAGCGGTCTTAACATTAATAGGCAAGGAAAGAGAAAATATTGTTCCTGATCTCTGAGCTTCAACTTGAAGACAAAAAAAAAGAAAAAGAAAACAACAAAAACCCACGAAGTGTTTCCTATCTCTGAGAGCCCCTGTGGACTATGTCCCTCTCTTGGTTGCAGGAATCTCTGTGACTGCTGGGACTCACATAAGCCACTAACAGAGCTGCAGATGGAGCATGATGCTGGCCTAGTGACACATACTGAACACAAACACTTTGTTCTTGATGTTTTCTCTTCTGATCAATTCTAAGATTTTCCCCAATCCAGATTCCTCAGGGACCTAATCCTGGCATGTGTGCACACAGTGCTTTTGACCTCACCTTGCTTACTCTGAAGGTCTTTCAGTCTGGAGCAAAGCTCCTCCACTAAAGTCTCGATACCAGAGCTCTGCATGACAACAAAAAGACACATTAGGTTACAGTCAGGTATGTAAAAAGCAGGTATTTGTATATTTTTGTTTCAATACACAGCTTTTACAAATCATCCATGTTCCAAAATAAATATATTATCAATATTTAAATGTATACTAGAGTTTAAAAATTATTAAGTCTGGAGATACAAATTAGTATACATGCTTGTTACTAATAAAGCATATTAAATAAAACTCAGTAATAAAATGTGAACATATTCATGTGATTCCCAGAATAGCTTGTTTTCCAAAGGTGTGTCATCTTGTTCACGAGGCAGATTTAAGGGCCTAAATGTCTATCATATGACCAAAAGTCAGTCCCATCAAAAAGAATATTAAATATTTATATGAGCAAGGTCTTGTACGAGACTTAAAGGAAAATCGCAAAACTTCATCTTAGTTCTCTAGGAGCTCAGACTCTGAAAAAAAACAAGATTTTTTTTTTTTCTGTTTTAAAGAAACATGAACACTCATGATTGCAAGAACAACAAAAGTCCAGAAAACTAAGCCAATGTTGCGAGTGTGAAAGCTTTGTCTTCCTTTCAGCATCTGGACCAGATTATCAACTTCTATACAAAGCCTGGGAATTCAAAATTTAAGGAGAGTGCATAGAAGAGTCTAGAATTGTGAGGGTAAAAATAAGAGTCAACCTTTAAAGAAAAATTAATGTTGAAAACAGGCACAAGCAAATAATCTCCTATGTAGACTTTAACTTTTAAGATTCTCAATTTGTCACAGGAATAAATTTTTTTCTTTTACAATGGACAAAAAAGTGAACGCATTTCTCACTGATTTATTCAGTGACCAAAGTCCTATTTAAACTGGAATCAAGTCTTTTTTGGTGGACATAACCCAAACTAATGTACATGACAGAGAGTTCTGCTAAGCCAGTGTCCTCACTAGGCCTTTAAGAGCTAAAAATAGAACTTTACCCCATTCACTTAACTCAAAATGACTCAGCACAAATATTAAAGATATCCTAAATAAGAAATCCCCCAGTTACACAGTTTGAGTAGTAAGAAACAGATTACAATGAAAACAGTTAATTATAAACATCCAGAGTTCCATTCTGTCCACATCATACCACAGCTTTTAAAAGGAAGATGGAAAAATAGGCCAGAAAAGAGCTGCTCTTTCCTTTAAAAACACTCTTAAAAACCATAGCAGATATTAGTCATAAACACTGCTCAACCACACACAGTTCCACCAGAAAGCATCTGCTTACCATAATGCTCAAGGTGTGACAAGGACGGCAATTATATTCCATTTCCTTCAGATCGTGAAAGCAACACCAGTGTCAGCTGACACACTGCATACTGTTCTGTACAGCAAGCCTATGTCACTAGGTTTTTAAACTTAGGGCTAGTCTCTAATGCAGAAGAACACTGAACCTCCGGGGATCGCTTATTAAACGCCTTCCAATACTCTAACATGGGGTCCTATTTAATCAGAATGGTCATCACAACCTAGCGACTACATATTTTTTCATGCTTTGTCTTAGAAATTATTTACATATATACTCATATATTTATTAATATATGAGTATATATATACTCATATATTTATTAATATATGAGTAAATATATACTCATATATTTATTAATATATGAGTATATATACTCATATATTTATTAATATATGAGTAAATATGTATACTATATAGGTGATATATTTGCTGTCATATATAAACATATATTTTTTTGCTTTCATGTGTAAACAGCAAAATAAACTAAGATCCTACTCCTTACTCTGTGTGTAAAAGCAAGCTCTATCAACCACATTTTTGTGTTACTTTCTGAACTATCTGTAGCATCTTATATATTTTTTAAAAATTGTCCAGGTGCAGTGGCTCATGCCTGTAATTCTAGCACTTTGGGAGGTCAAGGCAGGCCGATCACTTGAGGTTAGGAGTTAAGGACTAGCCTGGCAAACATAGTAAAACCCCGTCTCAACTAAAAATACAAAAAACTAGCTGGGTGTGGTGGCGGGCATCTGTAATCCCAGCTACTTGGGAGGCTGAGGCAGGAGAATTGCTTGAACCCATGAGAACCCTGGGTCACCATCATAGCAAGGTGGGAAGCATAGAGGCACAGCAGAAGCTGTCATCACCCTTTGTTGTCTCCCGGCAGGTGTTCCAAAGTGTTAAGTTACGGCTTTAATGAGAAATTTCTATTCACTTTCCTAATTATTATATAAACCATCAGAAAATATTAATAATCAAATTTCAGTAGTATATCATATCCATAAGGCCATTCAATAATATTTTGAGAACCTATAGTATCTTTAAAAACAAAGAAAGATTAAGTTACATCTTACTAACAACTCTAAGGGAACACAAGCTATAGGTGAAAAAAAATGCTACCACTCCCCACTGAACTCACAAATTGCTTTTTCTAACTGTAAAATGCATAATACCCACCTACCTTCCAGTATCCAACACATGTAAAAACACTGCAAACCTAAGAGCACTCTGAAATCCAAATTATGTACTCCAAATCTGCAACGGGGTGAGCCACACACAGACACTGGCAAGTTTCAGGACGCGCTTAGGGAGCAGCCTTCAGAATACATGGCCAGCCAGCCACTAGTTTACCACTCACTTGCTCCTTCACTCACCCAGTGAACAAATGGTTATGAGGACCCCTGCCCTCCCGAGATTTACATGATAATCACTCTGATTTCTCTGAGAAGAGGACTGAGTGGAATGTATTTGGGTTTGCAGTCGTGCGGGCCTGGGTCTGAATCTTGCCCTGTTACATTCACTGGACAGCAAAGGGCAAATGTGCCACTTCCTCTTTCCAAACCCAGGAACACCACCACTTCCTTCCCAAGATTCAGCAAGATAAACATGACACATGTGAGGCACCCAGAGTCCCTGTCACTTTACTCACTTAAATGTTGGTGTCATTTCTAGATTTTGTAAGTCTTTACTTTTCTACAATCTCGTTTTTTCATTCGTCACTTCAAAAATGGCTTTAATTTTTGCTCTGACTTGATTTTGAGGTTGCAGGAGTAAAAAGATAACCTGATGCATACCACCAGAACCCTTCTGGATTCTCCCTGGACTTCACAGCCTGCTCCTTCTCATTCTGACCAACACTAGGTCCTTGCCACTGCTACACTCTCTGCTCCTGGCTGTGGGGTGGCGCTGAAGAGTTACACGATGACGGAGACTGAGCCCTGGTCAAATAGACCAACTGGCGTCCCATTACTTCACTTCACGAGAGTCTTATGTATTCCCTGACAAATTCCAATCACTTCCCATCCCTATGACATTTCCAGTATTTCTCCATCTTCTCCATACTTCCCATCCTTTTCAATTTGAACCTTCACTATTAAGTATAAAGTAAACAAGGGCAATCTGACTGATTCTGCCTCATTTCTCCTTTCCATACAGGTTCAAAGATTCACCAGCCTCAGCCTCCTGAGCAGCTGGGATTACAGGCACCCACCACCACACCCAGCTAATTTTTTTATTTGGAGGAGAGATAGGGTTTCACTATGTTGACCAGGCTGGTCTTGAACTCCTGACCTCGTAATCCATCTGCTTCAGCCTCCCAAAGTGCTGGGATTACAAGTGTGAGCCACAGCACCCGGCCACTCCTCCAACTTCTTTTTTTTTTTTTTTTTTTCCGAGATGGAGTTTTGCTCTTGTTATCCAGGCTGGAGTGCAATGGCAAAATCTCGGCTCACCACAACCTCCGCCTTCTGGGTTCAGGCAATTCTCCTGACTCAGCCTCCGGAGTAGCTGGGATTACAGGCACACGCCACCATGCCCAGCTAATTTTTTGTATTTTTAGTAGAGACAGGGTTTCACCATGTTGACCAGGATGGTCTCGATCTGTTAACCTCGTGATCCACCCGCCTCGGCCTCCCAAAGTGCTGGGATTACAGGCTTGAGCCACCGCGCCCGGCCCTCCTCCAACTTCTGTCTTTGGAATATAAACCTATTTGTCAGCCAGGCAGCAGAAAGGGAAGGAGGAATCAGTCCCCAGTTTTCATTATGGTGTCTTATATTCTCCCGCAGGGGTCTCTGGTATCCCAAAGTCCAAAACCTGTATACTTAATCTCTCCAGAAAGTAACTGTCAGAGGAAAGGCTGTTACTCTGGTACCCTCAATGAATTGTGCATCCCAGCACTTGCTCCTAGGTTTGGCCCCTCCCACAGTGACTGGGTTTCACAATAAGATGTTGCCGAGTGTGACAGATGCCCTCTTGGAATGCTACCTTCTGAGTGTTCTCCATCTGCCATGTGGGGAGAGGAGGTCACAGCTCCCAGCCATGCTTGCTGAAGCACCAGTCACATGAGAAGAGCAATCCTGGACGTTTCAATTCCACCCGCTATCTGATTGCAGCTGTACAGACTCCAAGCAAGAACAGCAGAAGAACCTCCCAGTGGAGCCCTACCTAACTCACAGAATTTTGAGTAAATAAAATAGTTGCTGCAAGCCACTAAGTTTCGGGGTACTTAGTCATGCAGCAGTAACTGAAGCAAAGGCTTTCAAACACTCCCATTTTCAGCCCAACCCTGTACACGGAGCTCTTTTAGTTTTTAGATCTCAGTCTTTAGTTTTAAAGCAGAGTTGGAAGATCAGTGATAAGAAACCCAACTAGATACTGATAGAATGACTACTGGCCATCATAGTAATCAGTGTTACTGGAAAGCAAAGGATCAATTCCATACTTTAATAACTAAAGTTTTAAAAACCCTTTTAAAATTTAGAACTAAGTTAATGTTAAGCAAATAAACAAAAGATTACCAAGTAAGACAACTGAAGATATATACCAGGGTTCACAGACTCATGCCTTCAATAGCCACAGAAGTATACAAAGTTAAAAAAAAGACAACTCCCCCAAATAAAAAGTTGTTTCTGCCAAGGCCCTTGACTGAGAGCTGTGATTCCCATGCGTGAACACTGAAGAGTCTGCAAAAATTGGTCTGCCTCTAGCTCTCAAGCACATATGCTCTCCAAAAAATGATACAGAGTAGGAGAGAAGTATCCAATGGACAAGTATCTTCAAACATGATCTAGGGCACAGATTATGTATTCTTCAGAATGCTAGAGAAAAGAAAGTTAAAATTTACAACAAAAAGAATACAACCTGTTATAAATAATGATTTAATAACATGATCAATCAAGGCTTAGAAAAAGGTAAACCTACTCTTTAGCAGAGCGATGTATCATAAAGGGAACATGATCTGGACTCACGAGACCTGCTGTACTGTGTGAAGCTGGGCAAGCTATTTAACTTCTCTGAGTCTCTATTTCATCATTTTACAAAAAAAAGGAAAATACTTCAACTTGAATTAAGTCTTTCAATTTTCCCAGTTCATCATAGCATCTTGCTGATTTAGGCACACCCCTCCCTGCCTTTTTTTTTTTTTGAGATAGGATTTTGCTCTGTCACCCAGGTTGGAGTGCAGGATGCAATCACAGCTCACCACATCCTGTCAAGGATGGTGGGCTCATGTGATGCTCCCACCTTCTCAGCCTCCCAAATAGCTGGGACTCAGGCATGTGCCACCACACTTTTTCTTTTCTTCTTTCTTTCTTTCCTTTTCTCTTCCTTTTTTTTTTCCCCAATAGAGATATGGTTTCTGCAAAACTCCGTCTCAAACTCCCACGCTCAAGCAATCCACCTGCCTCAGGCCCTCAAAGTGCTGCTGGAATTACAGGCATGAGCCATCGTGCCCAGGCAAAGACTATTTTTTATTATATGCAAAAAAAAAAAAAGTCCTGTTTCTTACTTTCATATGGAAATGGTAGTTTCTTTTCCCTTTAGATAGCTAACAAATAAACTTTCTGAAGATTTGGGTACAGAAGCTCAGAAGGCTATTAGTTGAATGTCTGGATACTATTTATTTTGCCTCATGGTTCAATTAAGAACAGTCAGAACTTAGATCAGTTATTTTTAATCTAGGAAGCATGAACTCTTAAAGAGGCCACTAATAAGCATGTAACAAAGTAATTCATATAAGAAAAGTTTAAATAGAACATCTGGTTAAGGTCCATAGCTTTCATCAAATACTCCAGTCTGTAAAGCTGTAACAGTTAAAAAAAAACAATGACTTTGATCTAGTAATGTGATGCCTAAGCATACATGCAAGAAAAGCACGAGGATAAGTGGATAAGAATATTCCTTTCTACATTCTTTTTTTCTGAGACGGAGTTTCGGTCTTTTTGCCCAGACTGGAGTGCAATGGCACAATTTCACTGCAACTTCGCCTCCCAGGTTCAAGCAATTCTCCTGCCTCAGCCTCCCAAGTAACTGGGATTACAGGTGCCCACCACCACAACCGGCTAATTTTTTTGTCTTTTTAGTAGAGACGGTTTCACCATGTTGGCCTAGGCTGGTCTTGAACTCCTGACTTCATGATCTATCTGCCTTGGCTTCCCAAAGAGCTGGGATTACAAGCGTGAGCCACTGCGCCCGGCCTCCTTTCTACATTCTTTATAACCGCCCAAAATGGGAAGCAACTGAAAGGCCCATTACCAGAAGAATAATAAAGAATTATATAGTTCACAATGGACAACTGTTTAGGAATGAAGACATTATAAATCATGTTATCAATATAGATAAAAATTTAAAACTTTTAACTGAAAGAAGTTATAAAAATATACACAGTATGGTAAAATTTACAGAAAGTTTAAGAACATGAAAAATCATGCTAGGTGTATTGTATATACCTTCAAACAATATTTAGTAAATATATGAAAATAAGCATGGGCAAGACAAACACCAAGCTGAGTATAGTGGTAACCTGACAGGGACGACAAGGAAAGTCAGGAAGAAAGGACACATGGGTCTCAGCTGTGCTCCAAACGCCTGGCTTCCTCAGCTTCAGCCACCACATGGGGATTCACTGTGCCACTCTTCAGTCCTTTCTGCTCCTCAAACTCTCAGACTGTTCTCATACCCTGGCCCCTGACACCGCTCGTGCCTATTTTATAGCGCCTCACTCTCAAATGTTTAGAGCAGCCCCTTCCACTTCTGTGTCTGTTCTCATATTCTCACTTTTCAACATTTGAAAGATCAGAAAATTTCCTGTAAAGAAACTTCCAATTTTCTACCTTTTCTAAAAAGAGATCAGAAGATCTGGGCTAGATAAACAAAAATAAAATAGTCTATTTCATGCCCACTCCTCACAAACCACTCGGCCTCACCAACCCTAGATATGCATATTCAGTTTATTCAGTTGCCTGTTCAAAAATCTTCACTTAGCTTTCCCTAGGAGGCATCTCATATGTTAATCTTTATTCATAACACAAAGATGTTCCTTCCCTAGGTTCTTTTTCCTCAGTAAATGAAAATTACTTTTTTTTTTTTTGGAGACAGAGTCTCACTCGGTCACCTGGGCTGGAGTGCAGTGACATGATCTTAGCTCCATCTCCCAGGTTCAAGCGATTCTCCCACCTCAGCCTCCCAAGTAGCTAAGACTATAAGAATGCACCACCACACCCAGCTAATTTTTTGTTTATTTGTTTTGAGACAGAGTCTTGCTCTGTTGCCCAGGCTGGAGTGCCATGACTCGATCTCAGCTCAGTTGCAACCTCCGCCTCCTGGGTTCAAGTGATTCTCCTGTCTTAGCCTCCGGAGTAGCTGGGATTACAGGCGCGTGCCACCATGTCCAGCTAATTTTTGTATTTTTAGTAGAGACAGGGTTTTGCCATGTTGGCCAGGCTGGTCTCAAACTCCTGACCTCAAGTGATCTTGAGGCCCACCTCCCAAAGTGCTGGAATTATAGGCATGGGCCACCACACCCGGTTGGGAATTACATTCTTGCAGTTGCTCAGATCAAAACCCTTGGCTGTCTTCTTTGTCTCCTCCCCTTATCTCTATCCCATATCCAATCCTGTCAGCTCCACCTTCAAAAACAGATGCAGAATACCCCAGCCATCTGCCCTCTCAACCCCCCGCAACTGCATCTTCGCTGGGTGCTTGGAGTCTGCCCTCCCTCCAGCACAGCTCACTCACCCTGTTTAGTTAGTCTCAGTGCAGCAACCAGTGTGGTCTGATCAGCATCTGTTTGGCACTTAAGCCAGGTTGCATTAATCCTCTCCAAACCCTAACACTTCACGGCTGCTCAGGGGAAAAGCCCAAGTTCCTAGTATGGCCGGTAAGTTTCCTCAAATGCTCCAGCTCCAGCGCCATCTGTATACCCATAGAGATAGGACCTAGGCTTCCTCAGGCAGGACTGGCTGTGACAACACAACAACTGTGAGATTCTCAGCTTTAGTAACCACTGGCTTCTTCTCAGGGGGTTCTGGCCTGTAGAGAGAGCACAGCATCACTTCTTGCAATGCACACAATGCATTCAGATAGGCACCTCACACATTTTAAGCACTCAGTAAACGTTATCATTGCACTGATGCTCTTAGTATTGCCCAGAAAAGGTTAGGTTCAATAGTCCAGTATTTACTCATCCCTAGATTGGATTGGTTCCAGGACCCCCTGAGGATACCAAAATCTGTGGATGTTCAAGTTCCTCATATAAAATGGCATAATACTTGCATATAACCTACACATATCCTCCTGTATATTTTAAATTATTTCTACATCACATGTGATACCTAATAAAATGTAAGGGCCATGTATGCAGTTGTTATACTGTATTTTTTAGAGAATAGTGACAGGAAAAAAGTCTATACATGTTCAGCACAGACACAACCATATACTTTTTCCCAAATATTTTTGATACACCGTTGGTTAAATCCACAGATACAGAACTCATGGGTAGGAAGGGCCAACCGTGTATGTTCAAAATTAACCTTGAAGGTAAACACTGCCAGGAAATACTTTACATGCTTTTGTACAGACATCCCTGTACAGCATATAAATAATGCATATACAAAATACTAAGATGTACTCTGTACTTTTACTGGCAAAAAGAATTTTACTGGTAGACTTAGCTGAACGTGAGAAAATAAGCAAGTGAATTTAAGACTCCACTCTAATTAGGACATAAGTCCTCTCTAAGGCTCTGTAAATAACAATAGCTCTGGTCAGTCACCCAGGTAAGCTGCAGAGCTGTTACTTTCAAAACTAGTAACTTCCAAAGAATGGTATTACGGAAGAGTTATCATTGCATTTTAACTTTACTCCCCAAACAGGGCCTCATTAAGTTACTGATCTTCTAACCACCCTCAAAGTGGGAGATAAAGTACTAGCTTTGATTCACTTTTACATGGCTCAGTAAAAATATAACAAATAGAATTATTAGAAACAATATAAATAAGTCCCTACTTAGGAAATGGTGAAAAAAGAACCAAGTATAAACTTGAGGATCCAAAAAAACAATAGTTGGGGCATGGTTCAAAATTCTCTTTTATGTATATGTGTGTATATATAAATACATAGTTATATATAGAAATATAAATAAATATTCTGAGATAGAGTCTAGCTCTGTTGCCCAGGCTGGAGTGCAATGGTGTGACCTTGGCTCACTGCAACTTCTGCCTCCTGGGTTCAAGTGATTCTTCTGGTCAGCCTTCTGAGTAACTAGGATTACAGGCATACACCAATCACACCCAGCTAATTTTTGTATTTTTTTTTTGGAGAGATGGGGTTTCACCATGTTGGCCAGGATGGTCTTGAACCCCTGACCTCAGGTAATCCACCCACCTTGGCTTCCCAAAGTGCTGGGATTACAGGCGTGAGCCACTGCACCCAGCCCTCTTTCATATTTCTTTAGGGGTGAAAGGAAGAGTGGTTTGCATATATTTAACAAATATCAGGTATATGCCATGTCCACTGATAACAGGAATGAAACGGACAGCTTCGCATAATAATCACCTAAAATACATGCATCTGGGGGAGGGCTGAATTGCCTATGACTGATTCATAATACCATTCCTCTCTACAGACCCCATTACTAACTGCAATCAGAGCAAATGCAAAATATTTTATCAAAAATGAACATCCAGAGACTTGCATATTGTTTGCATATGTAAATGAAAGGGAATTAGCCAAGGCAGTTTTCAGCTGGCACCTAACAACCAATAAAGCCCATCAAAGGTCATGATTCCTTGGAGAAATATTCACCAACTGCTCAGCCAACTTTTGCATGGGGACAGTCAAACTTTAATCAAGGTATAAAATTAAATTCTGACACAAGCGAAGAGGTGTGCTATAATGTGGGGTACAAATTGTTAAAGGATAAAGTGGAGCCACTGTGGAGTATCACAAGTACCTAAGTGAAGTCAGAGAAGACGCCATTCTCCTCATACCATGACCCTAGTGAATAGTCTGATAACTACAGATGCTTTTATAGAAATAATTCACATTGTTAACTGTAGCAGTCGCATACACAGGTGGACATAATGAGAAACGAATTCATCTCACATGTAATGCATAACACCACTACTTCCTACCTACACTTTTATCTAATATACTAATATAACCTATGTTATTGTCTTGTAATTGCCATTAGCATTTTAATCTAGTAGATTATAAACCTACTAGATTATAAAGTTGAATTGTTAGGGTTTTTAATTGTGGCCAATTGGTAGTGACTGTCTAAAGAGTTGTACTGAGCAGCGCTTTGAAGAGGGCGTTTGGACTAGATGGGAAAACACAGACACACAGTACCACCAACATGACAATCCTCAGGAAATGAGCATACTTACATGCAAACATTCATGACAAAAACATAAAACAAAATTTTGCATTATAATTTTCAACGTAGGTCCTCTTTGCTCCTTTCTTTCCATTGAAGCCAATAGATTATAAAAAGAAACCCAGGGGACACACAGATGACCTACCATTCATAAACTACCACACATTGATTCTTTCTATTGCAGCAGGCAATAATTAAAGAGGGTTATTTTCATTGACTCCCCAAGAGGCCAGTGAGCTGGTCAAAGGCAGTGGTCCCCAACCTTTTGGACACCAGGGACTGGTTTCATGGAAGACAATTCTTCCACAGACCCAGCAGGCAGGCATGGGGTTTGGGATGAAACTTCCACCTCAGGCATTAGAGTCTCATAAGGAGCATTCACCCTAGATCCACCACATCCTCAGTCCACAATAGGGTTCGTGCTCCTTTGAGAATCTAACATCACCGCGGATCTGACAAGAGGCGGAGCTCAGGCAGGAATGCTTGCTCACTGCTCATCTCCTGTTGTGCAGCCCAGTTCCTAACAGACCACGGACTGGTACCTGTCCATGGCCAGGGGCTTGGGGACACCTGATTTAAGAGATCTATAGATTGATGCACAAACAACAGCACGTGGCTCTGGAGCAGGGACTGAGACTTGAAGGCTCTCTTCATTCATTCCATAAATAATGACTGAGCATTTGGTCATGCCTGGCACATTCACTTCCTCAACTAATTTTAATTTGTTAAAATTTAAAAAATCTGTTTGGAAAAAAAAAAATCCAACAATTTTTTTTTTAATAAAATGACAAGGAAAGAGCAAGAAAGTACAAATATGTTTTATTGAAGTTGAAAATAAAAATCCCACCTATGACAGCCAGGCAAAGGAAAGCATTTTTCCAAAGCAATAACCTAAAGAATCAAAGATCTTTTTAAGCCACAACCATTCCCTTACTGTTTCTACCGAATACTAAGTTCTTCACATTACACAACACTCTCAGCTAGTGTGAATTACACCCAAATTAACAAGCTACAGGAGAAGGGTCTTGCATTACTCATACACTCTTCATTTTTCTCACAGTTGACTTCAGCTGCCCTGTCATTTCCTCAGCTTAACTGTGAGTCAAAGGCTAGGCTCATTTCTCAGCAACTTTGGTCCCAAAAAGAAATAAGATCCTTTCCTAGTTTGAAATGCACTACCCATATTTTCTTTCTGACCATAACTCAGCAGCTTCTTTGAATTTTGCTCAAATAACTGACCTGAATTAACTTCTCATTCGTTAAAAAAAAAAAAATTTCATTCTGAATTTTTTTAAAAGCTCTAAATTACTTTATCAATCTACAGATTACATTACCAATTTAATCCCTTCAGTGTCATAAAGAATACACCATTTTGGCCAGGCATGGTGGTTCAGGCCTGTAATCCCTGCAGTTTGAGAGGCTGAGGCGGGAGGGTGGCTTGGGCCCAGGAGTTCAAGACCAGCCTGGGCAACATAGGAAGACCCTGTCCCTATTTTTTAAATTAAAACAAAACGTAAAACCAAAAAACCCACCATTCTAACCACACAGTTTTCTCTGCACAGTTTTCTCTGGGCATATCACTCACAGCCCCTGCTGAAGTGATGAACCTCCAGGCAGCCCTGCTTCCTCACCACGGCTTATCAAATCATGGGTGGACACCTGGCTCACTCAAGCCCAGCCAGTCAGATTCTCTCTCTAGATGAATGGTGTTGGGCAGTACAGTTCCATAGTCATGCTGGGCTGGAGGCTAGAATGGCCATTATTTACCATGTGCTAAAGCAGAGAAAGGCAGAATTCAGATAGAGAGGGCATGACCCGACTCAGGTACAGAAGCAAATGAAAGATTGTACATTGGTTATTACAGAAAGTGACTCTGTCTATCACATAATTCCCAGTTCAGCTCTCTCTTGAGGCTGCTATATTTCTAGCACTTGGCTTCAGTGAGATATCCCTGTATCCTTTACATATATTTCTATTTTTTTCTTAAACTAGGTTAATTATGTTCCTAATTGTAATGAAATGGTGCCTAAGATAGCTGTATATATAAGGGGTAACTTCCAAACTCCTATCCCATGCTGTATGAAGCAGCAGCTTCAGAAATTAAGAAGTTGCCGGGGTGCAGTGGCTCATACCTATAATCTCAACACTTTTAAAGCAGATGGATCACCTGAGGTCAAGAGTTTGAGACCAGCCTGGCCAACATGGTGAAACCCCATCTCTACTAAAAATTTAAAAATTAGCTGGGTATGGTGGCAGGCACCTGTAATTCCAGCTACTCAGGAGGCGGAGGCAGGAGAATCGCTTGAACCTGTGAGGCAGAAGGTGCAGTGAGCTGAGATTGTGCCACTGCACTCCAGCCTGGGTGACAGAGTGAGACTCCATCTCAAAAAAAAAAAAAAAGAGAGAAATTAACAAGTTAAAAAATCAGGTGAGGGAGAAGAAAACAGTTGGGAAAAGAAAAAAAGAACTGGATGAAAGGGTAGGCCTTTTAAAAAATGAATGTTAGATTCATTAAAAAAAAAAAATCAGTACCTTTTATGTGATAAGGACTCACTGTGCTTATGTAATAGAAGATAAAAAAGATGGGTAACTCACAGTTCTTGTGCCCAGTGAGCAGAGTCAAATGAATAACTGCAACTTAGGATGTGAGGGCCATGTTATTTGAGGTATACACAATGTATCATGAGTACATGGCCAGGGGAGTCAGGCTTTCAGAGACAATATTTTTTTTTCTTGGTGGGGGGTAGCTCTGTCACCCAGGCTGGAGTGCAATGGCACAATCCTGGCTCACTGCAACCTCCACCTCCCAGGTTCAAGCGATTTTCCTACCTCAGCCTCTTGCCCAGCTAATTTTTGTATTTTTAGTAGAGATAGGGTTTTACTACGTTGGACCAGGCTGGTCTTGAACACCTGACCTCAGGTGATCCGCCCGCCTTGGCCTTCCAAAGTGTTGGGATTACAAGCGTGAGCCACCCCTGTTCCTGGCCTCAGAGATAATTGTGGGAAACACTAAACAAATAAACATTAAAAACCATTTGCATCAGTGGCACCAGACAGAATAAACTTCTGCATACTGTCAAACGTAAGAAAGCCAATTATCCCAACACTAGACCATTCAACAATTAGTTCAGGAGATTAGCTTCTGGAGGTCAGAATTTCCTCAGTTTGGCCTTGCATCATAAAGGTACTTAAACCATACTGTCTCAAAACAGTAGAGTTGAAGCAAAATAATTCTTTAAGTAGTTCTGATCTCAAAGATTACATCTTACAGTGAATAATAAAATAAGAATTCATAATATTAACTGCAAGAGATGATATTGTAAAATTATTTTTTATTTCAGGAAACTGAAAGACATGAGCAACACATGAAATGCTAAAAGAATAAAATAATCTTATAATTTTTCTAAAAACAAAAATATATAAATCATATGCCAATATAGTGCTTTTGAAGTGTTTGAACTGCTATTCCCTTCTAGGAATGTATTCAAATGTAGTAATACAGACCCTAGAAAAACCACACATAAAATATTCTAAACAGCATAACAAAAAAAATCAAGAGTGGGCTGGGCCAGGTGGCTCATGCTTGTAATCTCAGCACTTTGGGAGGCCAAGGTGGGCAGATCACCTGAGATCAGGAGTTTGAGACCAGCCTGGCCAACATGGTAAAACCTTGTCTTTTCTAAAAAATACAAAAACATTAGCCAGGCGTGGTGGCATGGAACTGTAATTCTGGCTACTCAGGAGGCTGAGGCACGAGAATTGCTTGAACCTGGAAAGCAGAAGTTGCAGTGAGCTAAGATTGCACCACCGCACTCCAGCCTGGGCAACAGAGACACTGCCTTTAAAAAAAAAAAATCAAGAGCAAGGTAAACATCCAGTAATAAAGATTATAATATTATGCTGCTGTTGAAATATTATTTGATGAAATGTAACTTAGCCATTAAAAAGAATAAAGACAATGTAATAACAGGATGAAATAGTCAAATTGAAAAAAAGGATATTAATTTTTGTATATATTCTTAAGAGTAGCACATATATAAAAGCTTATAAAACTTCAGAAAATATGGAAAAATACCATAAAGGAAAAGTGATATGGTTCATGTTACTTGGTAAGATAAATAAGTAGTTTGTTTTCCCAATTTTTGGAGATCAGGTTGTCATATTTGTAAAGTTAAAACACCCCTTTTATTCTCTTAAGTGTTAAAAATAAAATGTAAACTTACTTCATCAGAAGCAGATCGAAGACACTGGACAGCAGCCTGTTTTTTCATTTCTTCTAGAGTTAGATCTGAACATTTTTTCTTACTCTTTCCCCATTTCTTATAAGCTCCTTTTTCCCAGCCCAGGAAGATGTCATTCTCCTGAAATAAAATTGCACCAACGTAAACGACCAAGGCTAACTTGGACACTACTTGCTCCACCTACCCCATATATTCAGTCACAAAAAGGCCCCTTGCATTTCCATACACATTTTAGGATCAGCTTGACTATGTCTGCGATGAAGACAGCTGGGATTCCAATAGGAACCGTATTGATTCTGTGAAACAACTTGGAGTGCACTGCCATCTTAATAGTCTGACCACAAACATGGGATGTTTTCTATTTATTTAGGTCTTCTTTGATTTCTTTCAATGATGCTTTACAGTTTTTGATGCACAAGTCTTGCACTTTTGTCAAATTTTTTCTTAAGTATTATATTCTTTTTGATACTATTGCAAATGGAGTTGTTTTCTTCATTTCATTCCTTGGATTTTCTCTATATTCTACAAGAGATCATGTCACTGGTGACTAGAGATGGTCTTACCTCCTCCTTTCCCATCTAGACATCTTTTCTTTTTCCTACCTAATTCCCTGTTAATGAGGATTTATAATAAAAGCCGACGTATTTCATCTTTGAAAATGTCTTCATACAAATGGAAACTGCCAAATGCTGGTATTAATCATGAGTTTAACTGAACATACTATTTGGTTAGAAGGCATTTATAGAATTCTGTTAAATTTGTATCTTGATATCTGCCTTCTAGCATATCAGTATATTGCAGATTAATACTAAGGAATCAAAGTTACTGAAAGCTCCTCACTAACTTGAGTACACAAATAGATTTTGAGATAACGGTATTTCCTTTGCACTGTGTATCCAGGTATGAAAAATGCTGCTGGAACAGCAGTTTGAGCCCGGACAACTTATCCACGGTAAATTTGTGGGGATGCAGATTTTGCTTGTTTTAACTTTTGACAGAATAAAAAATGTATAAATCAGCTTGACATTATTTATGATTCAACAATGTTGTTAGAGTGACTTTACCACATTATAAATTTTGTATACAAGTTCTATTTTACCTTGTAATTTTAGGTTGAATTCATTAAGAAACATCAAACCTCTGAGGTGGGCAGGTCAAGAGATTGAGACCACCGTGGCCAACACGGTGAATCTCTGTCTCTACTAAAAATACAAAAAGTAGCCAGGCATAGTGGCACACGCCTGTGGTCCAAGCTACTCAGGAAGCTGAGACAGAAGAATCGCTTGAACCCAGGAGGCAGAGGTTGCAGTGAGCCGAGACTGCACCACTGTACTCCAGCCTGGTGACAGAGCAAGACTCATCTCAAAAAAAAGAAACATCAAATCTGTAGTAAAAGCTACATAAACAATAGTATACTAAACACATTTGTTTGCATTCTGTTCATTTTATTTATATTTGGGAGGTCCCTCATGCTATTTTTTTATGGCTTAATGTATTGTGTTAATGTATCATGACTTAACCAAAATTTAACACCATTGAAGTGTTTATCACATTTTAAAGGAACGAGTATACAAAGAGCCAAGATATTTCTATTTCACTTATTGTTATCCTTTTAGTCTCCTATCCTGTACTATTAAAAGTCTACTTATACATAAACATAAAATATTAGACATGTGTCAAATAGTTACTCAGAAAGTCCCAATCTTAAAGAAAGAACATATTTTTCAAGTACCAAAAGCAGATATAACTAAGGAACTCCCCAGCATGACAGTCTATTATCAGGTACTTTTCTAGACACTACAGTGAGGCGTCACATAAGGCTAGAGGTGTGGCTGACTTTCCCGTGCTCCCTTTATCAAAAGGGAGACTGGAAACTGGGGGAGAAGAAGCACACGCCACTTGGAAATACATCAGGAGTCACTGCAGGCTCTGTGAGCCGCTGAGAACATGCCCACCATCCACGCTTTCTTGTTAACAGTGCCTAAATTGCCAGAACCCACAATGTGTCTGCATGGGATTAATGCCATCCCCACCATCTATTTTGCCACAAAGATTGGCTCAGAGAGAGGCGTGGGACCAATCAGAAATGCAGATTTCATGGTTCTCGCTGGGAATGTAGGGAGGGAACATGACCTCTCACAGTGTGTGAGAATATGATCCCAGAAGCATGCTCACTGTCACTCCCTCTACCCTGTAAGAGGCTGGCCTCAAAACCAAACTGACAAAAAGAGGCTGGCAGAGAGGCAGAGAAGCAGCCTGAATGACACTGTGAGGCTCCAAATCACACCGAGCAGGGGCCAGCCCAACTTCTGGACTTTTGTCCCCCACACAAGCCAAAATAGGCCAAACTTTTGGTTGCTTGTGAATGAGATACAGTCAGAATCTGAGGACAGCATTCAGTAATAAACCCACTGATCTACTGCTCAAAAGAACCCCTATTTGTCCCTAAGAAATGAGCCGCTCCAATCAAACAAGCATAATTTCAGGTTAACTATATTCCTGTTTTTCCTACTAGTTCTTCAGCCCACAGTGGTGACATCCTCACTGACCTCCCTGCCTTTAGTGGCCCAAGCCTGTCTACCCACTGCCATGCCATTAAGTCCTGCTGGCTAACTACATATATAGGTCTTTTGTCTCTAGAATATAAATACATATAAATGCCCTAGCACAGCACATCCGTCTCTTCAGGATCTGTTTTCTGCTGGCCTGCCCCACTCGGATCTCTGACTACTTCCTCCTCACCATATTCTTTTCTGACCTTACAACATTAGGCACCTCCTATTTCTGTCTTTGTACACACTATTCCTTTATTCTTCCTTCAAGATGATTCCTAAACTGGCAGTTGTCACTCAGGGCCTATCCCTAGTTTTCTCTGTATTGATGCATTCACATTTGAACATAAAAGTAGAACTGTCAGTTTTAAAACATGGAATATTTATATTCAAAACTTCCCTATTCCATGAAAACATTTTACACATACAAAAAATGTTAACAGTACCTTGGGAAGTGTATGAATTTGTATACCTATCGTTAGCACTAACTCTCACTCTGACATTATTTTCATATTGCTTATGTGTAAAATTTTATATATTTTCTTCTGCCTAATATAAGTGCTAACAAAAAAATCTAAACCTGATGGTTATGGAAAAAATTTAATCATAAGAACTAAAATTAATCTCGTTAGTCAAGGTCTTTCCTGAAGCTTGAGAAGGAAAATCCCTAGCTTTACTTATTTTATTTTATTTTTGAGCCAGAGTCTTGCTCTGTAACTCAGACTAGAATGAAGTGGCGTGATCTTGGGCTAATTCCAACCTCTGCCCTCTAGGTTCAAGAGATTCTCATGCCTCAGCTTGAGTAGCTGGGACTGCAGGCGTGCGCCACCACACCTGGCTAGTTTCTGTATTTTTAGTAGAGTTTTTGCCATGTTGCCCAAGCTGGTCTCAATCTACTGGCCTCAACTGATCCACCTGCCTTGGCCTCCCAAACTGCTGGGATTACAGGTGTGAGCCACCTCGTCTGACCAGCTTTATTTATTTTAAATATATCAATTCATAAACTATCAAAAACATGTATTAGCTTCAAGCAACCTTTGTAAAAAGCTGCTTTTGAAAGTACAAGTCAGTTCCACCACAACATCAATCCCCTGAGGTAACTACTATCAACAGCTGGCATATATCTTACCAGATTTCTTTTAAATGTGGAATTTATCCCACATACCAGAGTATATACAATGTAAATGTACAGTTTTAAGAATAACAATATATCTATCAGGTAACAGTCAGACCTAAAATACTCCCAGTAACCTCAGAAGCCTCATCTGTCAAAAACTAACTTTAGTCTGGGCACGGTGGCTCATGCCTATAATCCTGGCAATCTAGGAGGCAGTGGCAGGCAGATCACTTGAGCCCAGGAGTTTGAGACTAGCTTGGCCAACATAGCGAAACTCTGTTTCCACAAAAAATACAAAAATTAGCCAGGTATGGTGGTGCCCACCTGTAGTCCCAGCTATTTGGGAGGCTGAGGTGGGAGGACTTCTTGAGCCTGGAAGGTGAAGGCTTCAGTGAGCAGAGATCACACTACTGCACTCCAGTCTGGGTGACAGAGTAAGACCCTGTCTCAGAAAAAAAAAAAAAAAAAGCTATCTTTGTTATCCTCATACTTTCATACTTACAAGTTTGGTTAAGATCTTTTAGAATGGAGATAATTGTTCTCAGAATGTGAAGGGTATTGCTCCATATACTCTCAAATGCAACACTGTAAGTTAGAAATCCCAATTCTTTGGGTAAGGTTTGTTTCTTCTTTGGAAAATCTTAGCTGCTTCTTTGTCCTTGGTGGTCTAAATTTTCAAAACCAAGCACTTTGCCAGAGTGGTGGTTCTACCATCAAGAGAATGATGTTTCTTTCCTCTGAACCTGTGTGGGCTCCAGTCAGCTCAACTAACAGAGTACAGTGGAAGTGATCTACGTGACTTTCAAGGCTGGGTGGTCAAAGGCCTTGAGCTTCTACCTGATTTCTTGGGCTGCTAGCTTTCAGGAACCCAGCCAACCACATAAACCTGGCTACCTTCTGACCCATATGAAGAGGCTCTGGTCAACAATCCCAGCTCAGTCCAGCCTCGCAGCACACCTGCCAAGGTGACAGACATGTCAGTAAAGCTATCTGAGGCTCTCCAGCTCAGCCCATCTGCCAGCTGAGTACCAATGAGTGACTTTGGGTGAATCACCCAGTTAAGCCCTGCCCAAATTCCTTACTTACAGAAGCTGTCATATAATAGTGTTTTTTTTTTAATGCTACTATTTTGGGTAGTTTCTTAGGCAACAACACTCCTACCACAAATAAAAGTATTTCTTTTATACTAAACAACTCTCTTTTAAACTCGAGAACCACCCCTCCCATTATACATTTTACGGTGAACAAATCCAGGTTCACTCTGTCTATATGTAACACCAAAAGATTTTTACTTTGGTCTCCTAAAATTGAGTATTTTTTTAACCTCATCATCATGTCACAAAAGAGAATAGTAATTGCCACTGGAATTTGCCAGTCTTAAAAAACTCCTTTTCAAGAGACCCAACTGTGTCAAAGGTGGTAATTATATCCAGAAATATTATAGTGACCATGTTTGCTGACTGCATAATTAGGATATACGGCAGGGCCAAATATTTCAAATTGATATTGTTATGGTAAATGTTGGAAATACTGTATCAGCAGCTTATCTTGGTCTCTAATAAACGCATTAATCTACCTGCTAGAAAAGTAGTAGTTAACAGGGAAATAACTATTTGAAGGAAAGGTTTGTATAAATATTATGAATAGCAATAATAATAGCAATAGCTGTCAATATTTACTGAGCCAATTTTTACTTTGTGTCTGCTATTGCTCTAACTATAATATCAGTACCTAAATGATGCCTGGCATCTATATGGTTAATAAATGAATCTCCTTTAATCCTCAGTAATGATATCAGATGTGCACATAATTTGTATAATTGATAAATGAAGAGACAGCTCTAGTATCAGCTACTTGGAAGGCTGAGACAGGTGGACCCTTGAACCCAAGAGTTCCAGGCGGCAGTGAGCTCTGGGAGACACTGCACTCCAGCCTGGGTGAAAAAATAAAATGAAATAATAAAGAAATGGAGGGTCAGGCACAGAGATGTTAATTTGTTCAAGGCAATGGTCTAAGTTGGAAAGTAAAGAAGGTGGGGTTAGAACCCAGGTCTTCAAGACCGTATGGCCTATGCTCTTAATAATGTGATACTGACTCACAGTGAGAGGGGGGAATATCTCAACAGGGAAAGAAAGGACAGGAGGCTGGGGGTCTGACAGTCACTTGGGATCAAAGTCAAGGTGCCATTAAAGGAAATTTTGGTCAGTGGTACAAGTTTTTTCATCCTAAAACCATTCTGATACCTCCTGCTTCACTTTTTTTTGAGACACAGTCTTACTCTGTCGGCCAGGCTGGAGTGCAATGGCGCAATATAGGCTCACTGCAACCTCCACCTCTCAGTTTCAAGTGATTTTCCTGTCTCAGCCTCCAAAGTAGCTGGGATTACAGGCGCAGCCACCACCCCTGGCTGATTTTTTGTATTTTTAGTAGAGACAGGGTTTCACCATGTTCCCCAGGCTGGTCTCGAACTCCTGATTCAGGCAATCCACCTGCCTCGGCCTCTCAAAGTGCTAGGATTACAGGCATGAGCCATCGTGCTCAGCCTATATCCTGCTTAATTCTTCACGAATTATCTAGTGATGGATATGCTATTTCATACCCACTACCCAGAATGGTTTTTGTCACTATGGTAGTCAAAGTGAATACTGGCATGTATACATTCTTCCATCAGAAGCATGGACACATTCTTTTTCTTTTTTTTTTTCCTTTGAGATGGGGTCTCACTCTGTTACCTAGGCTGGAGTGCAGTGGCACAATTATGGCTCACTGTAGCCTGCAGCCTTGACCTCCCTGGGTTCAGGTGATCCTTCCACCTCAGGCTCCTGAGTAGCTGGGACTAGAGGCACACACTACCATGCCTGGTTAATTTTTGTATTATTTGTAGAGACAATTTCTCTATGTTGCCCAGGCTGGTTTCAAACTTCTGGGCTCAAGCAATAGCATGGAATAATTTTAGGAAGGTTTCAGGGATAGGGAAGGTTCTAGAAAGACACTCGTGGCTTCCTTCCTGGAGCTCTGAAATGCTGATTTTAAATAAGAGAATAAAAATAGGAAGTGTTGTTTAAATGCAAATAACAATGCTTGTGACATAGAAAATATTTAATTAATGTCTCTTGAATAAATGTTTGTTGTGATACAGTGTACGCAGTGACACACACAAGGAACATTTTATGGTCAGATTTTTATAGTTCCTATTGTTAAAGATTCTAATAAACAGTAACAGGAAACACCACAAGTGCTAGCTTTCCAAGAAGCAAAATGCTGAACAGGACATGCTACAGGAGTGTATCACAAATAGGCTGAAAGAGGAAATGAGCTTTGTTGAATGCAGAAGTGATGAGTCTCACCTACCAATCAGGACTGGGATTATTACTATATAACATGTGGGCAAATACAGATTATGTAACAAGCTACATTTCTAGAAGGACGGACTTTGAGCTAGAAGACACAATTTGACTAGGGGATTTAAAAATAAACAACAGTACAGCCACTTCTAGCATGCTTCCCTCCTACACACAAGTCACAGGCCTGAGAAAGCAGCAAGTGTCTGTCCATTTGTCTATACCTGTCTGAGCCTCTTCTATATTCCAGGAACTCTTTTAAGGGTTGCAAACCCAACAAAAAACATGGGAGAAAAGGTCCCCAACTTTGGCTGGGCACGGTGGCTCACTTCTGTAATCCCAGCACTTTGGGAAGCCAAGGCAGGCGGATCACTTGAGGTCAGGAGTTCGAGATCAGAGTGGCCAACAGGGTGAAACTCCGTATTCTACTAAAAATACAAAAATTAGCCAGGCATGGTGGTGGGCGCCTGCAATGCCAGCTACTCAGGAGGCTAAGGCAGGAGAATCACTTGAACCCGGGAGGTGGAAGTTGCAGTGAGCTGAGACCATGCCACTACACCCCGGCCTGGGCAACAAAGCAAGAATTCCTCCCTAAAAAAAAAAAAAAAAAAGTCTCCAACTTCATGAATTACATATGCCAGTAGGGGAGACACAATGAAATCACAAGTTATCATATAATTCCAGGTAATAACAACTATGAAGAAAAATAAAGCAGGTGAGAGGACTGAGAGTGGGAGGCTTCCATTTTAAATACAGTGGGTCAGGGGAAGACTGAGGATACGACGAAATAGATAGCAAAACCAAAGTATGCCATCCAACAAATAAATACTCTCTTTTAAAAAGTAACTAGAAAAACCAGCCACAATACAAAACCACACCAAACCTACATCACCTGCTCCAGGGCATCAGAGCTGTGCTGAGGTGCCAGGCCTTGAGAAGACAGTGAATGCCAAGGGAAGGGTAGGTATGGACACAGGGCACTGACATCTAGAGCTGCTTCCTTCCTGGGGAAATGTGCTGACCTAGGTCCAGGGCAAGAGGCTAAGAAAAAGGCGGCCCTTTAAAGAGGCAAAGAAAGCAGCAGAGCTTGGAGTGAACTCTCAGGGCCAGAGGGAGAACACTTGGAATACAGATGCCAGGATCCAAGGAAGAGGAAGGGGTCAGAAGCAGAGGCCACTCTGTTGGACTCCCCTCTGAACATCTGAAGAATTCTGAAGCTGTGTGGTACATAAGGGGGGGGCTTCTGGGTTGCCAGTAATCTACTTCTGTAGGTGTTAGTTACAGGGATATGACCTTTGTGGAAATTCATCAAGCTGTACATTTTTCTGTATGCATTTTATGCCTCAAGAAAAAGTTTAGGGAAAAAAAACTTCTTATTATTATACAGAATCCATTGTTGCAGAACCTATACCTGGAAGAGTTAATAAAGTTCTGCAAGTCCTAAGATCTAAAAAAGAAATCTAACAGTCCAACAACACTTAAAGCTATCACAAAGATTGGGGGACTATCATGAAAGGATAATTTTGGAGGAGGTGTGCAAAGATAAACCTCCTAGAGAAAGAGAACAAAATCATCAGAATGGATAACACTAGCCAATAGTTTATTTATTTGAAGACCTTATCTTGGAATGTAGTACAATCAGGAAATACATCCTAAAACTTACAAACTGGTAATAGATTAGAAAAAGAAAGCACTACTAACCTGGGCAGCAAAGCAAGGCCTCATCTCTACAAAAAAAATAAACTAACTGGGCATGGGGTGCACACCTGTAGTCCCAGCTACTCAGGAGGCTTGAGCCCTGGAATCTGAGGCTGTGGTGAGCTATGATTGTGCCACTGCACTCAAGCCTGGGCAACAGACTGAGACCCTGTCCTTTAAAAAAAAAAAAGAGAATCCCAGCACTTTGGGAGGCCGAGGCGGGTGGATCACGAGGTCAACAGATCGAGACCATCCTGGTCAACATGGTGAAACCCTGCCTCTACTAAAAGTACAAAAAATTAGCTGGGCATGGTGGCGCACGCCTGTAATCCCAGCTACTCAGGAGGCTGAGGCAGGAGAATTGCCTGAACCCAGGAGGCGGAGATTGCGGTGAGCCGAGATCGCGCCATTGCACTCCAGCCTGGGTAACAAGAGCGAAACTCCGTAAAAAAAAAAGAGAGAGAGACAGAGAGAGAAAGAAACAAAGCACTACTGTGTACAAAGTATTTAGACAGGACTTTTTTGGGTGGTTCAGTACCCTACTCATTCCATATTTCCTTTGGAGAATCATCCTCTCCAATTCTTCGTCCTTGCCGTTCCAGGTGCTTGTACTCCAGCCACCCAAGTACTGTCACTGCAGCCGTCAGGTCAGGAAGAGATTCACAACAAAGCTGACCTATGAGGGTAAGAAGCCTGCTCTTTCTGCTGGACACACACACACACACACACACACACACACACACACACGGGTGTGAGTCTGAGCTTACAGTGAGCAGAGTAGGGATGAACCTTAAGAATAAAGAAAACAGGCTGGGCATGGTGGCTCATGCCCTGTAATTCCAAAATTTTGGGAGGCCAAGGTGGGTGGATCACATGAGGCCAGGAGTTCGAGCTCAGCCTGGCCAACGTGGTAAAATCCCATCTCTACTAAAAATACAAAAATTAGCCGGGTGTGGTAATGCATGCCTATAACCCAGTTACTCAGAAGCCTGAGACTGATTCTCTAAAAAGAGAATCACTTGAACCTAGGAGGCAGAGGCTGCAGTGATGCAGTGAGCCAAGACTGCCCCAGTGCACTCCAGCCTGGGCAACAGAGTGAGCGCTCCATCTTAAAAGACAACAGAGAAGGCAAGCTTAAAGACACGGCACTGATTTTACTGCAGGCCCTGGATCAAGTTGCCACTGGGGTCAGCCCTAATTCCCAGATATTTCAAGTTTTGTAAACCAGTAAATGCTCCAAAATGTACTAGCTGTGTGACCTTGAGCAAGTTATTTAACCACTGTCAGTATCTCCACCTATGAAATATGAATAGTAACAGGATGGTGTAAGGAGGATTAAGTGAGTTACTGTGAATGGAAAGCGAGTGCTTGCAGCAGTGGCTGTCACACAGCACATTATATACATGTGTTTGCTTTTACTATTACTTCTGTTTCAGCCACATTGAGCTGGGTTTTCTCTTACCATCAAAGACTCCTAATAATAATGATATACATTGGTAGGCCAAGACAGGCAGATCACCTGAGGTCGGGAGTTCGAGACCAGCCTGACCAACACGGAGAAACCCCATCTCTACTAAAAATACAAAAAATTAGCTGGGCGTGGTGGCGCATGCCTGTAATCCCAGCTATTTGGGAGGCTGAGGCAGGAGAATCACTTGAACCCAGGAAGCAGAAGTTGCAGTGAGCCAGGATCATGCCATTGCACTCCAGCCTGGGCAACAAGAGGGAAACACTGTCTCAAAAAAAAAGAAAAAGAAGAAGAAGAAAGAATGCATTAAGTCGAGAACATCAATGTATAACAATACAAGAAAGTTTTAATAAACTCTCAATTAGTAGTTTAGCTATAAAGGAAAAGAAAGAATGCTTTCTAAATACTAAAGGCAGCCTCATCTGCTAGTGTATCCCTTCCTGCCTATGACAGGTCATGGGGAGATCTGCTGTTGACTATCAATCTAGCACAAACTCTAAGCAGGAAAAGTTAACTCCCACTTTAAGTTATAATCTTACTGAAGTTCTTTTAGTCATTTCTGAGCAAGACTGTAAAATGTCCTAAACTAATGTGACAAATGTGTTGTAAGACATACAGAAACGAGGCCTAGCGCTCCGGGTCACCAGTCAACACACCTTGCCATGCCGTTCACTTTCAGGCTGTAGGAGCTTAATACTTACTTTCGAGGTTTGGCTTGCAGACTGAATAAGACAATTCTTACAAATCAAGTGGCTGGTGCTGCATCTTACCTGCTGTAATGTTCCTTGTGTGACTAGGCTACTGATTTTTAAAAGCTGGAAGGCACTGTAGTAGAATGGCAACTACTAAATGTAGGGGGAATAACTGAGATAGAAAAATCACTGTTTTTCAACTGCCCAACTAAGAACTGATTCAGGCAAGGAACATGAATGGATGGTAAAAGTGCCAAAGTCTCCCTGCACAGATCGCTTATTAATCACAAGGAGAAACCTGGCGGACACCATCTGAACCAAGTCTGCATCTCCAAGAATAAGAGAATGCTACTACCATAAACGCACAAGCCAACTCTAAACACAAGGAAATAGCTGAAAAAAACAAATTAAGGGATGTTTTGCAAAACTGGCCTGGACTCTCCAAAAGTGTCGATGTCATGAGACGCAAAGGAATAACAAGGAAACTCGAGATAAAAGGAGATTAAGGAGACATGTGACCAGTCAAGTCAATGGATGATCTCAAATCAGATACTAGATGAGGGAAAAACTGCAATGAGAAACAACATTGGGATAAGTGGCAAAAACTGAATACTGACTGTATATTGGACAGTGAAGTTTCATCAATGCTAATTTTCCTGAATTTGTGACTGTAATATGATTAAGGGAAAGTCTTTGATCTTAACAAGTACTAATGTACTGAGAAGTCAGCATGAAGAGAAGACAGAAATAAAGCAAAAGTGGAAGATGAAAAGAAGTGGGTTAAGGGGAAAAACATACAGTTCAACAGAAGAAGTTAGCTCTAATATTCAACAGTGTGGTAGGGACTCTATAGCTAACAAGATTGACTGTATATTTCCAAATAGCTAGAAAACAATTCGAATATTTCCAACACAAAGAAAAGATACATGTTTAAGGAGATAGATAACTCAAATACCCTGATTTGATCCTAACATCTTATATACAGGTATCAAAATATCACAATACCCCACAAATATGTACAACTATTCTGTATGAATAAAAAGAAAGCAAATGTGTGAAAATGCGAACTGGGGACTGACGAGAACATAAGTTCTCTGTACTATCCAAGCTATTCTTCTGAGGTCAGAAATTATTTCATTTAAAAAAGTTAAATTTATTTACTTTTTAAGAGACAGGGTCTCGTTCTGTTGCCCAGGCTGGAGTGCAGCAAATGACCACTGCTCACTGCAACCACCACCTCCCAGGCTGAAGTGATCCTACCACCTCAGCCTCCCAAGTTGCTGGGACTACAGGTAAACCCCACAACATCCAGCTAATTTTTTTTGAGATGGGGTCTATGTTGCCCAGGCTGGTTAAAATTTTTAAGAAAGATTAATATATGATTTCTGCCCATAAGGATGTTATAATCTACTGAGAAACAGAATACATTCCAGTAAATATAATGAAAAGCTTTACAGTAAAATATTATCAAGTTTGGTAGAAGACAATGCTTTCATTAG
This sequence comes from Leontopithecus rosalia, assembly GCA_028533165.1. Lineage (NCBI taxonomy): Eukaryota > Metazoa > Chordata > Mammalia > Primates > Cebidae > Leontopithecus > Leontopithecus rosalia. The sequence continues at coordinate 5,053,984 of CM052650.1, forward strand.
GAATTATCAAAGTTTCAGAGACAGAGATGATCTGGGCTTTGAAAGATGGGGAAGAAATGCAGTTTATATCATATAAAAGTGATACAAAGTAATTTCTTGATTATCTGAGAATATACTTCCCAGAATAATCATGACAAAACGAGGGAAGGAAAGAAGGAAAGAAGGAAGGAAGGAAGGAAGGAAGGAAGGAAGGAAGGAAGGAAGGAAGGAAGGAAGGAAGGAAGGAAGGAAGGAAAGAAAGGGAAAGGAAAGGAAAGGAAAGGAAAGGAAAGGAAAGGAAAGGAAAGGAAAGGAAAAAGGAAAAAGAGAAGGGAAGGGAAGAGAAAGAAAGAGAGACAGAGAGAGAAAGAGAGAGGTAGGTAGGTAGGGAGGGAGGGAGGGAGGGAGGGAGGGAAAGAAAAATATTTGTGGAAATAAAACTAAAACTATTGGCACAGTGATGATATCTCCATATTAGAAGGCAGTTGTTCTCTGGAACTACACCGTAACCAGCCTACCACCCTAACTGTGTTTATAACCCTGCCCAAATTAGAGGTTTATGGTTGATTCATCTTCATGCAAGACTAGGATCTGATCAGCTTTACTTCCTACCTTAACATCTTGCATAGCAGAGACCAAACTGATGCATAAAATCTGTTTCAGACTCAAGAGCACTGTGTGTTTGTTTTAGCCAAAACCAGGAAAAATAGAGGGTCTTAAAAGTGGCCGTTCAGGGCTTGACTTAACTCAAGGACTAATGGGTGAGCAAAGATGTGAGGAAATGAACACCCAGCAGTAGAGTGGTTTGGCCTCCACCTGAGGGGCTGTGTTACCACAAGCATGAACCAGAGATCAGGAAAGGTAGCATATATCTTCACCCAGGTGTGTCAACCTTGCTGTTAGCTGGAGCTCTCAATGACAGAAGCGAAGGCCCCTTCCATTCTCCTTACTCTTGCTAGAAGAGAACTATCCTTGGCTCTGTATCCTCTCTGCCTGGGGAGACAGTAAGCACATCCTCCCCTTGAGTCAGACATCTGGCTTTTGCCACCTTTAATGAGAGACTACACCTTCAGGGAAAAGTAATGTAGGGGATAAAGGATCCTCAAGTCATGTCTTATTAAAACAGGTATCATTTTTCATTTGATCATCTTCATCAGCATGGGACTTGGCACACTCTGCTGTTACTTTGGACCAAGTAGAAAAGTATTTTAGGGCCTTTTATTTTCCTATGGATTCTCCTTGTAACTCCAGACATGTTATGCTTTCCCTAACTTTTATCTGTCCTGTGTCCTGAGGAATGAATCAGCACTCTGGAGGAAGGATCAAACACAGCTGCAGATACTGATAGTTCATCTTACCTCTGCCCACAACCCCCTAGAGCTAGTAAAGAAACCAGAGGATTCACAAGTCTGATCAGACATGTGACTGACTATAATCTTAACATCTGGCCTGTTTTATCCTATATGTCCTATAGCACCTAGCACATACTTTGTGCTAGTAAATTTATTTGTGTTAATTAAATATTCTAGGCTGATACTGACACACAACTCTAAGAAATGGGAGGTTAAGCCAGGCACTGTGGTTCATGCCTGTAATCCCAGCTCTTAGGGACGCAGAGGCGGGAGGATACCTTGAGCCCAGGAGTTCAAGACCTGTCTGAGCAATATAGCGAGATCCTGTTCTCAAAAAAATAAAGAAATAGAGAAAGAAATGGGAAGTTAAAGTCCTAATAAAAACTATTCATTCCAGCCTTGTCAACAGAGAGACATGTATATATATTTTTTAATTAGCTGGGTGCCAGGAGACAGAGGCAGGAAGACTGCTTGAGGAGATCAAGACTGCAGTGAATTATAATCATTCCACTGTACTGTAGCCTGGGAAACAAAGCAAGACCCTGACTCTCTCTCCCTGTCTCTCTCTCTCTCTCTCTCTCTCTCTCTCTCACACACACACACGCACACACACACAAACACACACACAGAAGTTTCCTATGAATATATGTTTACAAAGAAGTATGTAATTTTTGAATGATAAGAAATATTTTCCTCATTTCTGGAAGTGAAAGCTCTTCCATGTTTGTAGATTTAACATCTTACTTGCCTTTAAAGGAGTATATTTGCCATTTACCAGAAAATGTCTTTGGTAAGGAAATTATACATTCGCTGATCATTAGGGTATAACTCAATCCCTTCAAAACCTTACCTGACCTAATGCCAGCCAAGGAGGGCAGCAAGCAACCTGAAAGCAAGAAAAATGCAGCTGTGTCCATCTAGACATGAGAAACCCCTCTCATCACGCATGCTCTGTATAACTGAGTTATAAAAAACATTAAGCTGGCTGGAAAGAGTAGCTCCCATCTGTAATGCCAGCACTTTGGGAGGCTGAGGTGGGAGGACTGCTTGAGCCCAGGAGTTGAAGGCGTCAGTGAGCTATGATCACATCACTGCACTCCTGCCTGGGTGACAGAGTGACCCTGTCTCAAAATAAACAAACAAACAAAAATTAATCACCTTGGTGAAATCCTCTGTATGTATTATTTGTAGGACTCTGAGGGTTTTTTTTGTGTGGTTTGGAGGGGCAAAACCAATTTCTTCTGTCAATGAAACTCTGTTCCTGCTTTCAATGTGAGCAACAATGGTTTAAAACAGCAATAAAAACTGCCCACAAAAACACCTCCTTCTGTTTACTATAAAAACCAAAAGGTTTTATGTGAAATTTGTACACAGAAGTTACCCAGAGCCCATTTATTCACTACTGATGACTGTGCTTCCCTCAGACAGGCCTCACTTTCAGTAGCTCCTCTTAAGAATGAGACTGAGGTTAAGATTTTTTTTCAAGAACCTATATTTGGTTAGTTTCTCTCTCTCTCTCTCTCTCTCTCTCTCTCTCTCTCTCTCTCTCTCTCTCTCTCTCTGTGTGTGTGTGTATGTGTATGTCTCATGTATGCGTGTGTGTGCGCATGTGTGAGACAGAGACAGGGTCTTGCTCTATTCCCAAGGCTGGAGGGCAGTGGCACAATCATGGCTTACTGAAGCCTTGACTTCCTGGGCTCAAGTGATGCTCCCGCCTCAGCCTCCTGAGTAGCTAGGGTCTACAGGCACATGCCACACCTGGCTAATTTTTTGGTATTTTCTGTAAAGATTGGGTTCTATGTTGTCAAGGCTAGTCTCAAACTCCTGGCTTAAAGAGATCCTCCTGCCTCGGCCTCCCAAAGTGTTGGGATTACAGGTGTGAACCACCACGCCCAGGCAAATTTCTCACTATAAACTCAGCAGCAAAGTCAAATAAAATGTGTAATGACTGACTTAGAAGGTGACACACAGTGACTTATGGCAAAATTGTGTGTTTTATTGAACTTTAAGTCTATTGATATGTCATACACACTGACTAACAAAGCAGTTAAGCATCATTCTCATAGAAAAAATATTAAATTTGAAATGGTAAGTATAATAGATACAATGTTTAAATATCTGCTGATGTGTGAGTTTTCTAAATGGTAGAAATCAACATTATAGAGTACTGCTACTCAAAAGTAGCAGGCCTTCAAACTATGACCATCGCATGACAAGATCTGGAGTCTAGGCCAAAATGTCATCAACACTGAGAAAGTCTAACTATGAAAAAAATAACTGCACTAAACAGGGTGCTTAGTGACGCAGGCTGATTTACATTCCAAGGCAATCTTACCATCTTGTCACTGACAGGTGAAAAGTTTGCACACAACACATGAATAGCCCAGTTATAAAGTATGAAAGAGCTCATTTAAGAGGAATGTATACAGATATCATCAGTTTTCAGAAAACACGGAAAACCCGTAAATACCTGTTCCTGCAGGTCGTAGTCATAGCTGTCATGCAGCAGAAGACTGAGGACATACCGAGTGTAAATCATGGCATCAATGCCACATTTCTCGAGCTCTTGTCCCAGCCAGGTCTGCACTGGACCCAAAGCATGAAGCAGAGACATTTCAGAAACAGACACAGGGCCTGGATAAGAACTTGAGGAGCTTTCAGATGACAAACCATCCACAATAACTGTACAGATAGGGTACATGAAGTTAGGTTGCCGACATCCTTAAAATGTGAAGCATTTTCTGCAGCTGATATTCTGTTGGTATCTGGAGGGGATTTTCACTCCAGTAAAAAGGAGAGATGCTTGACATGTAGGAGAAGCATTTATTTTTGCTGGTAGTCAGCCACCTAAAACAGACTTTCCCTCTTCAGGCATGACCAATCAATCAACATCCTGATAGCAACAGACATGTAGATGGGATTTTCTACTTTAATTTCACATTGAGGCCAAATGGAAGTCTCCGGCAGAACCTACAAAAATGAGAGAGGAGAAAAAAGTATGCATTATATATAGATAATAATAAATTATTGACCTTTTGAGGGAAAAAAATCAAATGAACTGTGTTTCTTTATTAAAATATTTTTGGTATCTTAGAACATTGATTTTTTTCCCCCTATAATCTTGGACATTTTATACTTCTAAAATGAAGCCAGGCACTGTGGCACCTCCCTGCATACCAGGCAACTCGGAAGGTTGAAACAGGAAGAATGCTTGAACACAGGAGTTCCAGGCTGTCCTGCACCATGATTATGCCTCTGAATACCTCTGCACTCCAGTGTGGGCAATTTATCGAGACCTTGTCTCTATAAATTAATTTTTAAAAAACTTAAAACAACATTGTGAACTTTTAAAAGCTTAGTATCATTTAAAATAAATGAAAATTCAGAAGTTGATCCTCTGCTTCTGCTCAATTTCACCCATTTTTTTTGTCATCTCGAGATCAGACTAGTAAAATTTTGTTTCTGTAATGCTGAAAGAACTTATCAACTAGCAAATTACTAGCTCATATCTAAGTATAATAGAAATAAGTATTTAAAGTATAATTTCTTTGAAACATTGGGGTAAAAAAACAGTTCTTTAAGTTTTATACAGGTAATCAATTACTTTGTAAGGCTCCAAACTTTAGGACTGGTCATCTCTGATTTCATACAAATTAAGGTGAAGCATCAATTTGTTTTACAACCAGGCTATACTGTTATATCAGTCGAAACTTTTCTTCTTATATATGTAGGCTGAATTTCTTAGTTTTTACCATAGATGACACACTTTCAGTTTAACAGCTTTCCTCCCTAAATTAACATACTTTCAATATGTGAAAGTAATCTAACAATGGCTTTATTAAATCACAATATTCTTTATATTAGAGTTCTGGCTAATTTACAAACCACTAGAAAATGAAACTGTTACATGAATTTTAACAGACAATAAAAGGGCTACCAAAAATTACTTTCAAAGTATTGTTAATAAATGTTAGTAAAAGCATCAAGTCAGAACGACAAATGCTATTATCCGAAGATTTAAGACTGAGTTTCTTGCATTTTATTTATCACTATGTAGTAAATTTTACACACATTAAATATAAAGAAAACAGTTTTAAGTTCACCACAAGACTAAGTTACTAAATCAATGGGTCACTAATACATATTTTGCTACTTTAAAAAAATCCTCTCTACTATCTTTTCTGAATTATGACAACTAGATAAATTAAAGCAAAGATTTTCTGTAACTTTCACCAGCTGAATTTTTCCAGGTGACTTTCAAAACATTTTCCATAAGTCATTTAACATTTGGATCTCAGGACACCAGAGAGATTGCCAATTAAATAATACACTCAATTCTGGAGATGTCACATGAAGCAAATTGACAAGTTGGTTATCACTCAGTGAAGATTAAACCAGATGCTGTGAAGACTTGAAGCAATGGTTGAAGGAACCAAGTAAGAATCCAAAGGCAACAGGAAAAAAATATGGAGAGCTGCATAGAAAAAAAACACCAGAGATTTGCAAAGGGTTGCCCTCAAGCATTCAGCAGAGTAGAAACTGGTGCACGTGAGGAACTAGCCAAGATACAGAAAAGGATCACCCAAAAGAATAGCAGCAAACAGCATCTGATGTTCAACAGGGCTAGAAAAAGTGCCTATTTCCCACTAGCCAGGCTGGAAAACCTCACAATTCAGAGGACACTGGGTAGTCAGAAAGGTCTTGTCTTAGTTAAGAGGAGGAATAAATAGCTCTACACTAAACACTGCTCTGGTCCTGCCCAAGAAATCTTAAAATCAAGACCCCAAAAGACCAAATTGTTTCGAACTAATTTCTCTGTAGTCCCAGAACAAAGCTCAAGGATATTTACTTATTTATTTAGAGACAGAGTCTCACTGTGTCACCCAGGCTGCAGTGCAATGGCGTGGTCTCGGCTCACTGCAACTTCTGCTTCCTAGGTTCAAGCGATTCTCCCACCTCAGCCTCCCAAGCAGCTGAGACTACCAATTTTTGTATTTTTAGTAAAGACAGGGTTTCACTACGTTGGCCAGGCTGATCTCGAACTCCTGACCTTGTGATCCGCCTGCCTCAGCCTCCCAAAGTGCTGGGATTACAGGCATGAGGCACCGCACCCGGCAACTCAAGGGTATTTATAGTAACACCTGAGAAGGTAAAATTTACAATGTCTGACATTGATTCAAAAACTAGCAGGCATGAAAAGAAGCAAAACAGAAAGGTAGTAGAAATTTGAAGAAAAATAAATTAACTGAAATAGACCCAGAGTTGACACTGAAGTTAGAGTTGAACAGTTATTACAATAATATTCCATCTGTTTGAAAAGCTAAGCAGAATATGAAAGATAAAACCTATCATCTCTAGATAGTATCTAGAGATGAAAACTATAATGTTTGAGATAAAACTATATACAGCATGAAACTGATGGCAAATTAGACATTTTGGAAGAAAAAATTACTAAAATTTAAACTACAAAATAAACGATATAAATGAAATAGACGAACTGTTAAAAAATGAACGGCATACCAGTGAGCTGTGACAACTTTAAGAAACAATATACATGTAATCGATGCTTGAGAGGAGAAAGAAAAAAAATGTGAAGCAATGACAGCTGAAAAAAATTCCGAAATTGATCAAACTAAAACCTACAGAACCAAGAAGCTTAATGAACTCCAAGAGTAAGAAATATGAAGAAAATGACTCCTAGAACAATCTAATAAAAGTCAAACTTGTGATCAACAGAAAAATTTTAAAGCACTCAGAGAAAAAAGAAACATTAAATATAACAAATGAAAGATAAGTATGACATCAGATTTCTTGTTGGAAACAATGCAAGTGAGCAGATAATCCAGCAAAAACTTTAAAGTACTAAAAGAAAAAAACTGTTAACTTAGAATTCTACACTCATTAAAAATGTCTTTCAAAAAGATACTTGCACATGCATATTTATAGCAGTACAATTTGCTATTGCAAAAATATGGAACCAGCCCCAATGCCCATCAATCAATAAGGGGATAAATAAATTGTGGGATATGTATATATATATACCATGGACTACCACTCATCCACAAAAAGGAACAAAATAATGGCATTTGCAGTGACCTGGATAGAACCAGAGACCATTATTGTAAGTGAAGTAATATAACCAAGCTTCGTATGTTTTCGCTCCCAAGTGGGAGCTAAGCTATGAGGATCCAAAGGCATAAGAATGATACCAATGGACTTGAGGGACTCGGAGGAAAGGGTGGGAGAGGGGTAAGGGATAAAACACTATGATCTGGGTAGAGTATATACTGTTGAGGTAATGGATGCTCAGAAATCACCACTAAGGAACATATTCATACAACCAAACACAACCTGTTCCCCCCAAAACCTATGGAAATAAAAAATAAAAATAAAAAGCAAAAAATTTTTTTTTAACTTTCAAAAATAAAAGTGAAACAAATACTTTTTCTGCTATGCAAAACCTGAAGGTATGTATCACCAGCAAATGCCATCATTTAAATATCCCTCCAAGTCTCATGTTGCAATTTAACTGCAACCGTGGTGGTATTAAGAGGTAGGACCTTTAAGAGGTGATTGGGTTACAAGGGATCCAACCTCCTATCACAGTTCTGGGTTCCCCATAAAAGCGTAAATTCAGCCCCATTTCTCTCTGTCTCAACCACTCTCACCTACTCTTACCCTGCTCGTCATGTGATGCTTCCTGCCATGGCATGACCCTCACTAGATGCTAGTGCCATGCTTTTGGACTTCCCAGACTCCAAAACTGTGAGCCCAATAAATTTCTATTCTTTATAAATACATAACCTGTGTCATTTCTGTTAGAGCAACAGAAAACAGACTAAGAACAAAATATGGATTCAAGGGAACAAAGAACACCAAAAATAACAACATCTGTCTTATTATTTAAATATCTTTAGAAGATAATTGACTGTTTAAACAGAAATAATATAAAACATTATGGAACTTGTATTTAATAACATAAATATAAGTAAATGTAAGCCTAACAGTAGCATAAAGGCCAGGAGTGGAGAAATGTTAAGAATACTATTATAAGGTTCTTGTATATCTACTATCACTTGAAGACAAACTCTGATAACATAGCTGTTAATAATAATGAATATAAATGACCTAAACACATCAATTAAAAGGCAGAGATAGACTGAATTTTAAAACAGCAACACCTAATTATATTCTGCCTATTAAAAAACCTTCCACCTAATTTTTTCCACAGAATTCAAATTTATTTTCCTAAGTGTCAATCTGGTGGCTGTAGCCTAAATGTGCAAGCTTTTCCCCAAATTTCTCTATCTGCTCTACCCAAGTAAGACATGGCTTTTTTTTTTTCTTTTTAACTTTTATTTAAGATTCAGGGAGTGCATGTGCAAGTTTGTTACCTGGGTATGTTGCATGATGCTGAGGTTTGAAGTATGAATTACTCCACTGCCCAGGTACTAAGTACAATACCCAACAGTTAGTTTTTCAACACCTACCGCCTCCCTCCCTCAGCAGTATAGCAGTCTTCAGTGTCTGCTGCTGTCATCTTCACATCCATGAGTAAGTGATGTTTAATTCCTAATTCCCACTTATGAGAACATTCAGTATTTGATTTTCTGTTCCTACATTAATTCACTTAGGATATTATCTTCCAGCTGCATCCATGTTGCTGCCAAGGACATGATTTCATTCCTTTTTTATGGCTGCATAGTATTCCATGGCATATATGTGCTACGTTTTATTTATGCAATCCACTGTTGATGGGCACCTAGGTTGATTCCATATTTTTGTTAGTGTGAATAGTGCCATGATGAACATATGAGTACATGTGTCTTTTTGGTAAAACAATTTATTTTCTTTTTGAGATGCACCCAATAATGGAATTGCTGGGTCAAATGGCAGTTCTGTTTGAAGTTCTTTGAGAAATCTCCAAACTGCTTTCCACAGTGGCTGAACTAATTTACATTCCCACCAACAGTATATAGGGTTCCCTTTTCTCTGCTTCCTCACCAGCATCTGTTATTTAACATCTAATAGCAGCCATTCTGACTGATGTGAGGTAGTAACTCATTATGGTTTTGATTTGCATTTCTCTGAAAATCAGTGATATGGAACTTTTTTTCATACGTTTTTTGGCCGCTGTATGTTATCTTTTGGTAAGTGTCTGTTCATGTCTTTTGCCCACTTTTTAGTGGGGTTGTTTTTTTCTTGTTGTATTGTTTAAGTTTCCTATCGATTCTGGATATTAAACCTATGTCAGATGCATAGTTTGCAAGGATTTTCTCCTATTTTGCAGGTGGTCTGTATATAAAATAGCTTATCTATTAATACCGTACACTGTTTACTCTGTGGATCATTTCTTTGCTGTACATAAGTGCTTCAGTTTAATTAGATATCATCTGTCAATGTTTGTTTTTGTTGCAATTGCTTTTGAGGACTTAGTCACAAATTCTTTCCCAAGGCCCATGTCCAGGATGGTGTTCCCAAGGTTTTTTCCTAGGGTTTTTATAGTTTGAGGTCTTACATTTAAACATCTATAATCCATCTTGGGTCAATTTTTATATATGCTGAAAGGCAGAGGTCTATTTTCATTATTTTGTATATGGCTAGTCAGCTATTCCAGCACCATTTATGGAATAGGGAGTCCTTTCCGCATTGCTTATTTTTGTCAACTTCGTTGAAGATTCAGTGGCCACAGGTGTAGGAAGGCCTTTATTTCTGGGTTCTCTATTCTGTTCCATTGGTCTATGTACCTATTTTTGTACCAGTACCATGCTGTTTCCATTATTGTAGCCTTATATATAGTTTGAAGTCAGGTCACGTGAAACCTCTGGTTTTGGTGGGTCTTTTTGTTTTTTGCTTAGGATTGCTTTGGCTATTCAGGCTGTTTTTTGGTTCCATATGAATTGCAGAATAGGTTTTTTTTCCCCTAATTCTGTGAAAAATGACATTAGTAGTTTGATAGGAATAGTCTTGAATCTGTAAGATTGCTTTGGGCTGTATGGCCATTGTAACAGTATCAATTCTTCCAATCCATGAGCATGAAATATTTTGTCATTTGTTTGTGTTATCTACAATTTTTTTTTTTTTTGAGACAAAGTTTTGCCCCTGCTGCCCAGGCTGGAGTGCAGTGGCGCGATCTTGGCTCACTGCAACCTCTGCCTCCCAGGTTCAAGCGATTCTCCTGCCTCAGCCTTCCAAGTAGCTGGGATTACAGGCATGTGCCACCACACCTGGATAATTTTCTATTTTTAGTAGAGACGGGGTTTCTCCATGTTGGTCAGGCTGGTCTCGAACTCCTGATCTCAGATGATCCGCCCATCTCGGCCTCCCAAAGTGCTGGTATTACAGGCATAAGCCACGGTGCCCAGCCCTGTTATCTATGATTCTATAGTTCTTCTTGCAGAGATCTTTCACCTCCTCGGTTAGATGCATTCCTAGGGTGTGTGTGTGTGTGTTACAGATGGGAGTGTTCTCTGAAGAAACTGCTGAGCTAGTGTCACTCCAGGGAGTGTATCCTTGATTTGGTTCTTGGTCTGAACACTATGTGCGTATAAAATCCACTTCCACTTTCAATATAAAGACACAAATAGGTTAAAAGTAAAAGGATAGGGCTAAGCGCAGTGGCACACGCCTGTAATTCCAGCAATTTGGGAGGCTGAGGTGGACAGATCATCAGGTCAAGAGATTGAGACCAACCTGGCCAACATGGTAAAGCCCACTCTCTACTAAAAATACAAAAATCAGCTGGGCATGGTGGCACACACCTGTAGTCCCAGCTACTCAGGAAGCTGAAGTTGCAGTGATACGAAATTGTGCCACTGCATTCCAGCCTGGCAACAGTGCAAAGAACCCAAGGTGGTTAAGGTGCAAAGGAGGAGGAATATGGAAATACAAAGACCTCTCTTTGCTGTCCAGTTTTCTGCTTGTTTTAGAACATAGACATCTGTAGAGCAGTCTCCATACATTTAAACTACATTATCCACAAGCAGTCCAGAGATAGAGCTCAGTACATACATATTTCTGCAGTTGTATGCCTAGTATACAACTGTAGCCCATTTTAAGGACCTTAGGTTTAAAAATAGCCCTAGTCCAATGAAAATTATCCCCCAAAGGCTAGAACAAGTCTATGCACGCTTTGGGGTCAATATTAACATTGCTTTGTTCTGCATGGCAGTGACAGCATGGTGGAGTGACACAAGAACAGCTGCTAAGCCAGGCTCACTCCTACGGCAGCCCCCAGGAAACCCTGTACTAAGTTTATATACATGCCACTCTGGGTATCCAGGAGTCAGGGCCCCAGGCATGGGAGTTTATAACCAGCCCAGGGACTAAACCAAATTTTTGAAATGAAAGCATTTAATTCTTTATCTAGTCTACCGTTTTCAGGGTGATATAATAAACCCCAAATGGTTTGTCCATTAAGGGGGAAAAAAACCAACAGATCTAAGCACTTAAATTATTATATAATACCTTCACAACAAGTAGACAAAACATAATGCCACACTTCACACGAGTGATTTAATAATGAAGAGTTTTTAGGAGCAGTGAGGAGTTGTTTTGAAGAAGTTCACAAATCTTCCCAAAATCTCATCCCTGTGTAACAGTGTTGTGAGAAACATTGTACCATCTCTTTATGCTATGACACATATTACTAAAAATAATTCAAATTATAACTCCCATTAGTGCTCCTAGTTATTTAGAGTATATTAACAGCATTTCTCATAAGCTGTAAGAGACATACTATCTAGAGTTCAGTTTCTTTAGTGTTCCGGTACAGCAGACATGTGGCCAAGTTAATTTAAATATTGTTATTTCCCTTTTCTGTAATACCCTGTAAATAACTTTAGGCGTGATTATAACGTGAAATTTTTTTCAAAAAGCATATTCTTTCTGACATGGCTGCATAAACACTATTTGTGGACTGTTCTCTCAAATTACTTTTGTTACAGCACAACTCATCAAAATGAACATCAGACAGTAAACAGTCACAAACTGGGCTTCTCTGGGCAAAATGTAAAATGTGGCCTTTGTGGAGAAAAATCTAGGCAGCTCTATTCAACTGACATATTCCCTTGCTGAAATGGTTCATTATCAGCACCACAGCACTTACTTCTTTCTTCTCTTATCATATATACCTTCAATATCAAAGTTTTAAAGTATTTTTAAAATATAAAAATAGAAGTACACACTCATACATAATTTCAGCATCTAATATTCACTGTATTTTGGTGTGCTTATTACTAGTGCTTTTTCCTTTGCATAGGACTTTAGTTTATTATTATGATTATTATTTTTTAAGAGAGAAAAAAAGAAAAAGAAAGAAAAGAAAGAGAGAAAGAAAGAAAAAATGAAAGAGAGAAAGAGGAAGAGAAAGAGGGAGAGAGAACGGGAGTCTTGCTTTATTGCCCAGGCTAGAATGCAGTCTAAAAATGGGTATTGAAAACCTCTTTTATGCCAATAATTGTGCTTAGCAATGGAGACAGGAAGGAATAAGGGAGGAAAATAACAGGCAGCCAACCAATATTTCATTTAAACCTGTGAAATGCTATACAATTGCTGATGAGTGATTTACTTCCAATTATGTAGTCACTCTCAGAGTAGGTGCGATGTGGTACTGATAAGAATGTATGTTTTGTGTATTTGGGGTGGAGAGTTCTATAAATGTTTATTATTTGTTCCAGGTCTGAGTTCAAGTCCTGGATAGCCTTGTTAACTTTCTGTCTCGTTGATCTGTCTAATATTGACAATGTGATGTTAAAGTCTCCCACTATTAATGGGAGTCTAAGTCTCTTTATAAGTCATTAAGAACTTGTCTTATGTATCTGGGTGCTCCTGTATTGGGTGCGTGTATATTTAGGATCGTTAGCTCTTCTTGTTGCATCAATCCTTTTACCATTATGTAATGTCCTTCTTTGCCTCTTCTGATCTTTGTTGCTTTAAAGTCTATTTTATCAGAGGCGAGAATGGCAACTCCTGCTTTTTATTTATTTATTTATTTATTTTTGCTCTCCATTTGGTTGGTAAATTTTCCTCCATCCCTTTGTTTCGAGTCTTTGTGTATCCTTGCATGTGAGATGGGTCTGGATGCAGCATACCAATGGGTTTTAACTTTTTATCCAATTTGCCTGTCTGTGTCTTTTGATTGGGGGATTTAGTCAATTTAAATTTAGGATTAATAATAATATATGTGAGTTTAACACTGCCATTTGATGCTAGCTGGCTGTTTTGCCCATTTGTTGATATAAATTCTTCATTATGTTGATGCTCTTTACCTTTTGGTATATTTTTGGAAAGGCTGATACTGGTTGTTCCTTTCCTTGTGTAGTGCTTCTTTCAGAAGCTCTTGTAAAGCAGGCCTGGTGGTGATGAAATCTCTGAGTACTTGCTTGTTCACAAAAGATTTTATCTTTCCTTCGCTTATGAAACTTAGTTTGGCTGGGTATGAAATTCTGGGTTGAAAGTTCTTTTTTTTTAAGGATGTTGAAAATTGGCCCCCATTCTCTTCTGGCTTGTAGGGTTTCTGCTGAGAGATCTGCTGTGAGTCTGATAGGCTTCCCTTTGTAGGTAACCTGACCTTTCTCTCTGGCTGCCCTTAGCATTTTCTCCTTCATTTCAACCCTGGTGAATCTGACGATTATGTGTCTTGGGGTTGCTCTTCTTGAGGAATATCTTTGTGGTGTTCTCTGTATTACCTGGAGTTTAATATTGTCCCGCCTTGCTAGGTGGGAAAGTTTTCCTGAATAATATCCTGAAGAATATTTTCCAGCTTGGATTCATTCTCTTTGTCACATTCAGGTACACCTATCAAACATAGATTAGGTCTTTTCACATAGTCCCATATTTCTTGAAGACTTTGTTCATTCCTTTTTATCCTTTTTTCTCTAATCTTGTCTTCTCATTTCATTGAGTTGGTCTTTAACCTCTGATATCCTTTCTTTTGCTTGATTAATTTGGCTGTTGAAACTTGTGCATACTTCGCAAAGTGCTTGTGTTGTGTTTTTCAACTCCATTAATTCACTTATATTCCTCTCTGTCTATTCTCATTAGCATTTGGTCAAACCTTTTTTCAAGATTCTTAGTTTCTTTGCATTGGGTTAAGAACATGTTCTTTTAGCTCACAGAAGTTCCTTATTATCCACCTTCTGAAGCCTGATTCTGACAATTCAGCACAGTCATTCTCCATCAGGCCTTGTTCCCTTGCTGATGAGGAGCTGCAATCCCCTGAAGGAGGAGAGGCATTCTGATTTCTGATGTTTTCAGACTTTTTGCACTGGTTTCTTCCCATCTTTTTGGATTTATCCACCTGTCGTCTTTGTAACTGCCAACTTTCAGACTGGGTATCTGCGCTGACATCCAGCTTCTTGGTGGTGATGTTATTTCTGTTTCTTTGTTTTCCTTCGACAGACGCCCCTCCTCCACAGAGCTAGACTTTCCCGGGTTCAGCTGTGCTTGCTGTGAAACTCCTAACCGTTAGCGTTTCCAATTTTTTTTTGTGGGGTAAGGGACCAGCCGAGCCCGATCACCTAGCTCCCTGCCTCGGAGTCCCCTTTTTTTCTTTTCCTAATTGAATGGTCAATTATCTCCCAGGTGCCCCAGTCACCAGCCAAAAAGGCACTGGGATCTATGCAATTTCCCATGCAGTGACCGTGCCGGTAAACAGTGGTGCTGAGATTCGTGGCGCTTTTCTGCCCAGCAATCTCCTGGTCTGGCTCCCAGCTTCAGTCCCCCTTTCAATCAGAGCGAATGGGTGACTCTGCCTTCTTGGAGCTCCAAACGCCAACTAAAAGGACAACCAGTCCCGCATACTCTGCACTGAGAAGCACCGCGCTGGCCAAGAGAGTCACGCTGGCAACCCATGGGGCTCCTCCATTGAGAATCTTCTGGTCCGTAGGCAACAAAAATTCATCTGGAAGTCTGGGGTCCACTCACTCCCTGTGCCTTCACTGGCAGCTGCAACCCTGAGCTGCTGCTAGACAGCCATCTTGGATCTCTCTCTATTACGATTATTATTTGAGACAGAGCTTCGCTTGTTTCCCAGGCTGGAGTGCAATGGAGTGATCTCGGCTCACCGCAACCTTCGCCTCCCAGGTTCAAGCAATTCTCCTGCCTCAACCTCCCAAGTATCTGGGATTAGAGGCATGTGCCACAATGCCCAGCTAATTTTGTATTTTTAGTAGAGACAGAGTTTCTTCATGTTAGTCAGGTTGGTCTTGAACTCCCTACCTCAGGTTATCCACCCACTGCAGTCTCCCAAAGTGCTGAGATTACAGGTGTGAGCCACCGTGCCTGGAAAATTTATTATTATTTCTACATATTAAATAATACCACAAATATACTTTTGTATTTTTTTTTCACCTAGCATTATGTCATCCCTGTGGTGTTCTAAGACCTTTACTGCACTGTCCAATATGGTAGCCACTAGTCACATGTGGCTATTTTAAACTAAAAGTCAGTTCCTCAGTCACACTAGCTACAGTTCAAATGCTCAATAACCACTAGTAGCTAGTGTGCAAATACAGGACATTTCCATAGTCACAGTTCTACTAGACACCACTGGTTTTGAATTTCTCCTCTCTAACAAATGACTATGTTAAGCTTAACAAACTCATTAACTCTTTCAATAGAGTTCATATGCCCCTCCCCATGTTCCAGTAGATCGTCCAAGACACTATCCAAAAGAAAGGCTACTAATCATAGCTACATTGAAATAATACAATCTACCCAGAAGGAACTGTTTGAGAGAACTGGAAAACATCTACTTTATGTTTGATAGGTCTCAAATTTATTTCAATATAATCGTGGAAGGTTCAATGACAAAGTCAGACTGTGTGGAATAACAAGAAAACTAAAGCTTATTGACAAAACAAAGAGAGAACTGAGAATAATTAGGACAAAGGGTCAAGAACAAAGTGAAAGAAAAGGTTAGTTAAAATAGGGTATGCTGCAGAAACAACTCCCAAATTGCAGTAGCCTAACACAAAGGTTTATATCTTAAAAAAAAAAAAAAAGAAAGAAAGAAATAGGCCAGGCGTGGTGCCTCACTCCTATAATCACAGCACTGTGGGTGGCTGAGGCAGGCAGACTGCTTGAACTCAGGTGTTCAAGACCAGCCTGGGAACATGGTGAAACCCCATCTCTACCAAAAAATAAAAAATTAGCTCGCACCTGTAGTCCCAACTACTTGGGAGGCTGAGGTGGGAGAATCAATGAAGCCCAAGAGGCAGAGGTTACAGTGAGCTGAGATCATGCCAAAGCACTCCAGCCTGGGTGACAGAGCAAGACCCTGTCTCAGAAAGAAAAAGAAAAATTTACAGGGTACATGTGCAATCTTGTTACCTGCATAGACTGCAGAGCAAGTCAGGGTTTATGCAGTATCTGGCTCTCTATGTCTGGCTTGTGCCTTGTAACTTAAGATAATGATTTCTAGTTCCATCAACGTTGCTGCAAAAGACATGATTTCACTCTTTTTTTTTTTAATGTCTAAACAGCATTCTACTGAGTGTATATACTGCATTTTCTTTACCCAGTTATTCACTGATGGACACTCAGGTTGATTCTATATCTTTGCTATTGTGATGTTGCAATAAACATATGAGTACAGGTATCTTTCTGACATGTCCTTTTCCTTTGAGTATCTACTTTGGGTAGATACCCAACAGTGGGACTGATGAATTAAATGGTCATTCTATTGTTAGTTCTTTGAGAAATTTCCATACTCTTCCACAGAAGCTATACTAATTTATATTCCCACCAAAAATGTTTAAGAGTTCCCTTTTCTTTGCATCTGTGCAAATATCTATTTTTTTTTTTTTGGTCTTTTTAATACAGCCATTCTGACTGGAATAAGATGATATCTCATTCTGGTTTTGGTTTGCATTTCTCTGATTGGTGATACTGAGCTTTTCTTCACATATGTGTAGGCCATGTGTATGTCTTCCTTTTAAAAAAAGAGACATGTCCTTTGACCACTTTTTAATGGGAACTTGTTGTTTTTGTTGTTAAAGTGCTTGAATTTCTTGTATATTCTGGATATTAGTTCCCTATTGGATAAATAGCTTGCAAATATTTTCTCTCATTCTAGAGGATGTCTCTTCAATCTGCTGATTATTTCTTTTGCTCTGCAGAAGCTTTTCAGTTTCATTAAGTCCCATTTGACTATTTCTGTTTTAGTGGTCTGTGTTTTTGAGGTCTTAGTCACAGATTCTTTGCCTATATCAATTTCCAGAAGAGTTTTCCCTAGGTTTTCTTCTAGTATATTTATAGTTTTGGGTCTAACATTTAGGTCTTTAATCCATCTTGAGCTGATTTTTTTGTATATGGTGAAATACTGGGGTCCAATTTCATTCCCATGCATAGGGCAATCAAAATTTTCCAGCACCATTTATTTAAGAGTGTCCTCTCTCTGGTGTATACTGTTATTGGCTTTGTCAAAGATCAGTTTGCTGTAAGTATGTGGCTTAATTTCTTGGTTCTCTATCCTGTTCCACTGGTCTATACATCCATTTTTACATGAGCACCATGCTGCTTTGGTTACTATAGCCTTGTAATATAATTTGAAGTCAGGTAATGTGATACCCCCAGCTTTGTTCTTTTTGCTCAAGATTGCTTTGGCTATTAGGGCTCTTGTTTGATTTCATATGAATTTTAGGATTTATTTTTTTATTCTGTAAAACATGATATTGGTATTTTGATAGGGGTTACACTGAATCTGCAGATTGCTTTGGGTAGTATGGTCACTTTAATATTAATTCTTCCAATCCATGACTATAAGATGTTTTTCCATTTATTTGCCATCTACAGTTTCTTTCATCAGTGTTTTGCAGTCTTCCTTGCAGAGATTTTCACCTCCTTGGTTAAATGTACTCCTAGGTACCTTATTTTTTTTTATAGCTATTATAAATGGGACTGACTTCTAGATTGCTTTCTCAGCTAGATCTTTACTGCTATACAGATACATTACTGATTTTTGTACGCTGATTTTGTATCCTGCAACTTTATTAAATTTATTTATTAAATCTAGAAGATTTTTTGGTGGCGTCTTCAGGTTTTTCTAGCTATAAGAGCATATCATTGGCAAATAGGGATATAATTTGACTTCAGAATGCCTTTTTTACCTAGCAGGGATAAAGCTCACCTCAGATGGTTTACAAGACAGGAAGCAAGACATTTGGGCCCAAAGTGAAGGGGGAAGTGTATACATTTACAACTGAAACAAATACTCCTCCTTCCTTGCAAAAGATAACAAAACAGCTACCAAACAAAATACAAAAACAAGATAAAACAAAATAATTATTATGAAATTCTGAATGCTTTTAGAAAAATTGTTGGAAAAGGGATGAAACAACTGAATTTTTGAAATTTAAAAATTTCAATTAGAGAAACTGAAACATCTACACATCAAGAAATGCAAATTTCAAAACCCTAAGTTTACTTGGAAAAAAATTAAAATAATATTTATGCTTTTTGAAAACCTAAAAAAGCTCCAACATGATGAAGCCCACTGAAGTCAACACTGAAACATTTTATCCTATAAAATACTAGATGATAGTATACCAAAACAATTTTTCAAAGTGATACTGTTGCTTCTTAAAAATGTCTGGGCATATAAATTCTACAGCTTTCAACTACTCAACTCAAAACCACAAAGTGATCTATAGTCTGAGTTTCAATGAGTGGGGGAAAGGTAACATGAAATTCTGTAACTCATTGGTAAGACAGTAAGTTAACTTTTTTTAAATTACTACAAAAGCCATAACCAAGTAATACAAATTTCAGTTCTCCAAAATGGACTTAGGTAACAAGCAATACTTCAATAATGGGTTTATATCTTTCAATTCTATATGAAATTCTACATATCTAATTTTATATGAAAATTTTATATGAATTCTATACGAAAATTTTATATGGATTATCTGATTATATGGATTATAAAAAAATTTATATGGATTATTTTTAAGCATATCCCAATGCTTAAAAATTTTAAAGAGTCCAAATAAAATTTTCTGTTTGATTATGCAAAAAGGTATATACTGGAGAACTCAGAATAGGATCAAAGTAGTATATGTGTTCATTTCTCATCCATTTATTATATGCCTCCAACATTAAATCAAGCTTTTAGATATGGTTCTTTTTGTTTGTTTTGTTTTTGAGACAGTCTCACTCTGCCACCAGGCTAGAGTGCAGCGGTGTGATCTCGGCTCACTCCAACCTCCACCTCCTGGGTTCAAGCAATTCTTCTGCCTCAGCCTCCCAAATAGCTGGGACTACAGGCGCACACCAACAGGCCGAGCTGATTTTTATATTTTTAGTAAAGATAGCATTTCACCATGTTAGCCAGGATGGTCTCAATCTCTTGACCTCATGATCCACCAGCCTCTCCCAAAGTGCTGGGATTACAGGTGTGAACCACTCTACAGGCCTAGCCCTAGATATGGTTCTTAAGATAACTATAGTAATTCTTATGACCTGAGGAAGATATTTAAATAAACAGTATCATCATTTAAAGGATAACCTGCTAAACAGTTTCTCCAAAGTATATTCTGGGTGATATAAAAATATATTCCTTTGCTATAAAGTTCTTCATTCTGCATAAATTAGGGAAATACCAAAGCTGAAACAAGGGCAGGTTTGTTTATTTCAGGACATCTTGAAACTTTTAATATGCTAATATGCATCTGGAACCTCCAAAAAGGAAACAAAGTAGTAGACGGCATTCATTCATTCATTGATTGACCCATTTTGCTTCCCTGGAACACAGCTTGGGATATAGGAGACGTTCTAATCAGGAATAATTTTCCCCAAGGTCCAAGTTATTAATATAAAGGCATAGATCACTTGACCTAAGGTCTTTATATCCTGAATTCCCAGGATTAAAAAATTAAACTGAAGACGTAATTTAGGAATAAGATAATTAATTATATCCCTCTACTTTTCTTTCCTTTAAATAACTTGTATAAATTGTACTATTATATACAGTAAATCGATTAGTATTCCCTTTTATATGGTATCAGAAACTCCCACATTCTCCCATTTCCCACTATACTTAGGGACTTACTGGTTGTCTTCATTCTCAGTGCATTCTCTGGAACGATTACAAAGGCAGAGTCCACCGTGCCCTGCCTACATCAGTGCACACTACCTACGCAGCCAATTTAATATCAAAGATGTACTTACCATCATTAAGATGATCTTAGGTTTCTTTACACTTTACAAAGCAATCAGTTTTTAGTGGACCAAAAGACAGTCGTCTGAGAATGGGATGTTAATGGCGGAGCTCCTACTAGGCAATGAACTCAACTGGTCAGTGGCTCTAAAACTGCGGATGGCAGTGTACAGCACAATAGGGTTCATGGACCAGAACAAGAGGGAGCACTCCCGGAGCTGGTGGAGGAAGGCCAGCTAGAGCAGGAATACCTGTATTTAATGAACATCTGCTAAGTTTTGGGCACAGTTGCTAAAAATGTTAGAAATGCTAATTGTACTCTGAGGCATCCTTGAATCTGGGAAACACACTGAGAATTCCTACTAGCTTTTAAGCCAAATCTAGCATTGATGTTTATCTATCTTATGGAACTCTCCCTAAATTAATAAAATAGATACATTTCTCGTTCCAATTTTAGTATATGTGCTGCTGAAGGGAGCACTAGACATATTTCTCAAAACCTCAAATACAAATACTTTAAAGACAGTAACATTCTCAAAAATACATTTTAAGTGTCCATCAATGGAGGAATGGATAAAGAAATTCCCTTTGGGTAGGTACCCAGATAGCGGGATTGTGGGGGCGGTGGGGGGGGATAGTTCTATTTTTAGTTCTTTGAGAAATCTCCATACTGTTTTCCTTTTTTTTTTTTTAAGGAGGGAAAAAAAAGGAGTGAAGGAGAGGAAGAAAGAGGAAGAAAAAGAGGAAGAGAGAACGGGAATGTAGCTTTATTCTAAAAATGGGTATTAATAATGGCCGGTCAATATTTTGTGTATTTAAGGTGGAGAATGTATATTTTGTGTATAAAATGGAGAGCTCTATAAATACTTACTGAGTTTACTTAGAAAAAAAAAGAAAAAAGAAAAAATAAATTTTAAATACTCAGCAAAGTATCATACTTAACAATGGGGAAACATCTTGGACTCGAATTTTATGTTAATTAAAACCTTTCCCCTCAAAAACGACTACCTATAGAGGCCTATAAGGATATCTCCTTAAAATTTCAGATATGTTCAAGTCACAAATATTACATTACAAGGTAAATGTAAAGGAAGAAAATAGGCAGTAAAAATATACACTGTATGGCTCTAAAAAGCAAAAACAAACATGGCAAAAAAACAGCTAACAATCCAAACATTAAACAAAAAATCAACTTCCAAATAACTCATGTTAAATATGAAATTGGTTATTCCTTTTTTATAAATTCTGGTCAAGTTCTCTAGCGTGAAATTCTTGATTTTGAGGTTAGTAACAAGTATTCTCTTTAAGTGAATATGAATTAGACAACTCTAGAAAGAAGTTATTATATTTGAAATTTTAATCAGGGTAATCTTATCCAAATGAATCAAGCATTTTCTAACTATCAGTAACTATACAACTACTAGAATCTTCCAACTATTACCTAACTACCAGTAACTATATAACCTGACAGCTGTGTTACAAACCCTTGAACAGACATGTTTCCGTGTCTGGCATTCATGTTGGACAATCTCAAAGATTTGTGTAATTGATATGAAAGTCATCCCCTATAAATCGTTCTCCTTCCTTGTCTTTTCAGTCTATATTTCCAACTACTCACGGAATATTTCCATTTGAACTTAAGGGAGCTGGGCTTCAATTTATGTAAGAAAGTCATTTTTATTTTTTTTCAGGAGATAAGATCTTCTTCTGTCATCCAGGCTGGAGGTGCAGTGGTACAATCATAGGAAACTACAGCCTAGAACTCCTAGGCTCAAGGGATCCCCCTACCTCATTCTCCACAGTAGCTGGGACTACAGGCATGCACCCATCACACCTGCCTAATTTTTTTTTTTTGTAGAGACAGAGTCTCAGCATGTTGCCCAGGCTGGCCTTGAACTCTTGGCCTCAAGTGATCCTCCCATCTCAGCCACCTAAAGTGTTGGGATTATAAGCATGAGCCACTGCTCCCAGCTCTAGGCACTCATTTTTGATTATTACCTTTCTTTCAACTGTCTGTCATTCTTTACTTCCTGGAGAGAACCTCATACCAATTAATTTCATTATTCTGTGCTCCTTACACCACCAACCTACCACACCTTGCTCTATACCTGAATCACTACTCTGTATTCTGTTATAGCAAAATCCCCTTTTTGTCTTTATGTCCTTTGGGAAGAGGTGAAGATGAAGCATTCTGGTTGGCGTCAGCTTCCACAAGAAAAGGTTAATTGTGCACTGTAACTCTCTGTACATAGACATACACACATATCACACACATGATTATTCAGTAAGCAGGGTGGGTGGGGAGTGGGGTGACAAGAGTCACAGAGAAAGAAAATGAGACTTACCCCATATTTCTCCAGAAGGCCAACCAATGAGTCAAATGAAGTAAAAAAATTTTCTAAGAAAAATACTGTCCAATTGTGGCACACTGTGATGTACAACCCAGAGCCTCAACTGAAGGGCATGCAGCCCCAGCTGCTGGGAACGATCTGCCTGCCCTTCGAGTCCTGCCGTGGCCACAGAAAACTGCCTCACCAACATGCTGCCCTTTTCCTGGCAAGTCATCCTGACCAACTGAGGATGTACGGGCCTAGCTACCCAGCCCAACCCAGGATGACTCCAAAGGATAACTCCAATGGGGTTGGCCAAGACTATGCTACAACTGGGCCTGCAAGGTAGCTCAACTTCTCCATCCCCTGAGTCTGGACCCTTTGGGCAAGCCCAAATCAACATTCTGCATGCTGAAGTGTCTGTATCTGCTTCCCAAAGCATCCACTTTCTCAGAGAACCCAGCTTGTGACATTCATAAAGGAACTAAAAGCTCCAACAGAATAAAAAAAATTTTAAAAAGGCCAAACAACTAATCTCAAAGCAAAAACCATATGTGTAAAAAACAGAATTCTTAGTCTCTATAAGAGTCTTTCTAATAGTTATATAGTCTAAGGCTATGCCATCCACCATTTTCACTTGAGGCCAAGTGGATACATTCCAGCAGATATGAATTTTTTGTTTGTTATATCCCAGTTCCTCTGGCAGACCTAACTCTAATGAAAAGAGATGAACTTGGGGAAATGAATCACAATTTTCAAGAAACTGCTTACCCCCAACTTGAATACCTGCTGTGGACTGAACTGTCCCCTAAAAAGGATATGTTCCTTACTCCATTACCTGTGAACATTACCTTAATTTGAAAATAGGGTCTGTGAAAATGTAATCAAGTTAAAATGATGTCTTATTAGATTAGGAGCCATCTAAAATGGATTAGAGACTCTAATTCAATGATGTGATGTCCTTATAAGAGAGAAATTTGGACAGAGAAATGCAGGGGAGAATGCCATGTGAAGACAGATGCAGAGACTGCAGTAATGGACCTGCAAGCCAAAATACCAAGTATATTGCCAATAACCACCAGAAGCTGAGAGACGGGCATAGACCAAGTTCTCCCTCAGAACCTCCAGAAGGAACTAGCCCTGCTAACACTTGGATTTTGTACTTCCGACCTCTAGAACTTTCTGTTGTTATAAACCATCCATCAAAGTTTGTGGTACTTTGTTATAGCATCCCTAGGAAACAAACACAGCACCTCTGACTTCCTCCCCTACATCTGACGAAACTGCATTTATTCCTGTGCAACTTTCATCTTAGTAAAAAGTATATAGCAGCTAGGAATGGTGGCTCACTCCTGTAATCCCAGCACTTTGGGAGGCTGAGGCAGGACGATGGCTTGAGCCCAGGAGTTCGAGACCAGCCTGGACAATATACAGAGACTCCATCTCTACAAAAAATAAAAAATTAACCGGGCATAATGTCACATGCTTGTAGTCCTAGAGACTCAGGAGGTTAAGGTGGGAGGCTCCTTTGAGCCCTGCAGGTCAAGGGTGCAGTGAGCTGTGATCATGCCCCCACACTCCAGCCTGGGCAACATCAAGACCCTGTCTCAAAAATAAAGCACGTGAGAAGAAAGAAATGGGTTGGTGTCAGCATCAGAAGCATGACATATTTAAGCTCAGAGAGGGATCATCTAACCTAGTGTTGTTCAAATACTTCTCAAAGTAGTAGAAGCCAAGACTATGCTACACAGGTGAAGGTGGGACAGGTGAGAAATAGGGGATGGCCAATTCCCATCTTCCCTTCACCCTGACCCCTGGTTCATGCCTTAATTACCTAGGCTCTCTATAATTATTTTATTCTTTGCTCATTTAATCAACATCTGCGTACCTACTCAGCATCAAACAGTGCTTTCGCAACATGAAAAAGCATGAGCTAAGCCAAACCTCCCATTTCACGGATTAAGAAATTTAGACACGTATTTAGGCTCCCACAGAGAGTCAAAACCATGGCCACCATGTATGTGCCCTACCTGCAAAGTGGGTGCCCTTTCTATCATACTATTCACTCCTCATCTAACATTGTAGCCTTTCCTTCATACATTTTTCTTTTTCTTTCTATTTTTTTTTTTTTTTTTTTGTAGAGACACAGTCTGGCTCTTGTCACCCAGGCTAGCTGGAGCACAGTGGCCCAATCACAGCTCACTGTAGCCTAGAATTTCTGGGTTCAAGCAATCCTCCCACCTCAGCCTCCCAGGTAGCTGGGACTACAGGCATACACCACTATGCCCAGCTAAGTTTGTTTTTTTTTTTTTTAAGAGATGAGATCTTGCTATGTTGCCTAAGCTGGTCTCAAACACCTGGTTGCAAGTGATCCTCCTGCCTTGGCCTCCCAAAGTGCTGGAATTACAGATGTGAGCCACCTTTTTCCCCTGCATTCCCCAGTTTATCATATCCTTCTTAAAGTTTTTAGTTTGGTCATTACTGTTCACTGTCCCTACAGGCCTGGAGGTATTTTGGGAAGATGACAGGCATGAACCTCAAGACAGAAAATGGCAACCAGCTCTGACCCCACTTTAGTCAATGGCAAAATGCCAGGTGCCACCTGATCCTTTTCAACATCATCTTCTGCCCACCCTGACAAGGCCCAAGCAAGTTCCACTCCCAGAGGAGTTTCAGTTTCCATTACAGTTTCTATCACAGGGCTTGGGAAAAAACTGTTAGAAACACTGCTCTTAAATGCACAAGTGTGTTCTTTGGGAAATGCAAGAATAAAATATGGAGAAAAAAAGTATAATGTCTAAAGAGAAAAACTATCTGCTAATACTACAGTGATATAGCTACCAACATATTAAAAAGAAGCCTATATGCTGCATGAGGATGGCTCTCCAACTGACTGCTGATAATTCATGTCCCACAGTCTGTTTCTCAACCCTATGAAACGATCAGGACAGAACGCAGTGCCAAAGGATGACGACTAACATAACGAGTTGACCAACATGTAAACCAGAAAACCAAGAATAGAAACAAAGCCCTCCAGTCATGGTAGCTAAGTCCACTCAAGGAGCCTACCTGAACATGCTCAAAGGTACCCTAAAGAGCTTAGAAATAGCAAAAGGAGTTTTACTAAGTGAAGATTACACGATGAAAGAAAGTTTTAAGGGCCATAAGAATTACCTTCTTGCATTAACTATGTCAAATCTTATAAATGTGTGGTTTCTTTTCTACTATCATAATTAATTCCTCAGACAGGTTATATTAGAGCTTTCTTTAAACAGGTCGCATGAAACTCACTTAAAATGAACAATACGGGCCAGGTGCAGTGGCTCATGCCTGTAATCTCAGGCATGAGCTTTAGGAGGCCAAGGCAGGCAAATCACAAGGTCAAAAGTTGGAGACCGGCCTGACAAAGATGGTGAAACCCCGTTTCTACTAAAAATACAAAAATTAGCTGTGCGTGGTAGTGTGGGCCTATAATCCCAGCTACTCAGGAGGCTGAGGCAGGAGAACTGCTTAAACCCGGGAGGCGGAGGTTGCAGTGAGCAGAGATCACACCACTGCACTCCAGCCTGGATGACAGAACAAGACTCTGTTTTTTTAAAAAAAGAAGAAGAAGGAAGAAGGAAGAAGGAAGAAGGAAGAAGGAAGAAGGAAGAAGAAGAAGAAGAAGAAGAAGAAGAAGAAGAAGAAGAAGAAGAAGAGGCCAGGTACAGTGGCTCATGCCTGTAATCCCAGCACTCTGGGAGGCAGAGGTGGGTGGATCATGAGGTCAGGAGTGCAAGACCAGCCTGACCAATGTGGTGAAACTCCGTCTCTACTAAAAATACAAAAAATTGGCTGAGCGTGGTGGTGCATGCGTATAATCCCAGCTACTCAGGAGGCTAAGGCAGGAGAATCGCTTGAACCTGGGAGGCGGAGGTTGCGGTGAGCTGAGATTGCACCATTGTACTCCAGTCTGGGCAACAAGAGCAAAACTCTGTCTCAAAAAAAAAGAACACTATGTCTGGGCATGGTGTGGTGGCTCACACCTGTAATCCCAGCACTTTGGGAGGCCGAGGCAGGCAGATCATCTGAAGTTAGGAGTTTGAGACCAAGCTGGCCAACATGGCAAAATCCTGTCTCTACTAAAAACACAAAAAATAGCCAGGGGTGGTAGTAAACACCTGTAGTCCCAGTGACTCAGGGGACTGAGAAAGAAGAATCTCTTGAACCCAGGAGCAGAAGCTACAGTGAGCTAAAACCATGCCAATGCACTCCAGCCTGGGTGACAGAGCAAGACTCTGTCTCAAAAAAAAAAAAAGACCAAGAACAAGAACAATATAGGGAAAGATTCCGATCCTACAGACCATCTCAGGACTACCTCACTTCTACAAATAACTAATTCCACATGTTACATATTAATTCAACCTAGTTTCTGATACTATCCTTTTACTCAAGTTCTAAAGAAATTTTAGTGAAGTTCACTTGAACAAAAACCACACCTCTCACCACCCTCTCCTCACCTAGTCCACACCCTCTCTGGCTCCTCTGCTAGCTCTTCCTCCTCTTCCCAGCTTTCCAGGCTCAGTCCTTGGACTTCTGTATTTCCATTCACTTCCTCCATCAGTGCCCCCAAGAGCAAAATAACGCCAGTCACATATGTAACTAAAATTTTCTAGGCCAAGTGCTGTGGCTCATTCCTGTAATCCCAGCACTCGGGGAGGCCAAGGCAGGCGGACTGCATGAGACCAGGAGTTTGAGCTCAGCCGGGGCAACATAGTCAGACCCAGTCTCTACAAAAGAAGTAAATCAGCCGGATGCAGCAGCGCACCTATAGTCCCAGCTACTCAGGAGGCTGAAGTGGGAGGACTACTTAAGCCCGGGAGATCAAGGCTGCAATAAGCTGTGAATGCACCACTGCACTCCAGCTTAGGTGACAGAGTGACCTAAGCTCAAAAATAAATAACTTTTCTAGTAGCCATATTAAAAAAGAAAGAGGTGAAATTAACTTTAATAATATGCTTGATTTAACCCAATATACCCAAAACAATATCACTCCAAATATAATGAAGGTAAAAGATTATTAATTATATTTTACATTTAAATTTTTCACATTAAGTCTTTGACATCCGGCATGTATTTCACACAGCACATCTCAATTCAGATTAGCCACATGCAAAGTTCAAAAGCCACATGTGGCTTGTGGCTGCCTTACTTATCAGCAAAACTGTGGCTTACCTCTTCTAGTCCCATGACTATAAATACCACCTACGCAGAGACTGCTCCACACTTTCTTCCCTCTACCTGCTTCTTTCTCCTTAATTCCATAATTCTAATGTTACCAAGCTACTAGACAATGAAGTTTCTAACTGGCAACTCAAATTTAAAACATGTCTAAAGCAAAACAACACAACCCTGAATTCTCACCACCATTACCCTTGCCATGACCTTCCCTGTGTCAGTCAAGGGCAACTCTACGCCACTATGGCTCCTCCCCTCACATCCCACATCCAGTCCATCAGCAAACCCTCCCAGGTCTACGTTCATCGTGGGTGCAGAACCAGAGTCTTTCACTCGCTCTCCCCTACCCTCGAAATGCCTTGCTCCTCAGCTATCTC
This sequence comes from Leontopithecus rosalia, assembly GCA_028533165.1. Classification (NCBI taxonomy): domain Eukaryota; kingdom Metazoa; phylum Chordata; class Mammalia; order Primates; family Cebidae; genus Leontopithecus; species Leontopithecus rosalia. Next base: position 5,082,398 of record CM052650.1, read on the forward strand.
CCCATCTTTCTCTCCTACTCTTCAGGTCCCTGCTCAAGTGTCAACAGAACCTTTCCCTGTCCACCACATACAATGCAATGCCCCATCTTCCGCTCTGTTTTTCCCCTTAGCACTAATTTTCACTTCACACATGCATCTACTTGCTTATTTGTATTATCGGTCTTTCTACCCACCCCCACCAGGACAGGACAGTGTGCAGCCACTGTGAGGGCGCCCTGCTCAGATCACCCTTCAAGAGAAGCTGCTATGGGAAGTCAAGCTGAGAGCCTCAAGTTGCTGCATGTTCAGAGCCACAACAGCACTGACACCAAGCCATGCTTTCATCAGGCTGCCCCCAACTAATGGTTTAACTGGAAAGGGGTAACAGACTCAGGTCTTTCTGCCAATACAGGATACACAGCTTCAGCATGGGAATTCCCTATCAGCTTGGTCAAGACTTTCTCAGAACTGTACAGTGATCTAAGGCTGTTCCTACCCACCCTTCTTCTCTTCTCCCCTTTCACAGGAATCAGACCGAGTGGAAGTCAAAAGGCTTTTCCTATACACTACTCCTGCCTTCTCTCTCTTTATGCTTATTCCCCCAGTGAACTTCCTGCATGTCTAATCCTTCCTGGCATCTGTACCTAGCCCACTGGAGGCAGTCAACAAACGTTTTGAGAATGAATAAATCTCTAGGTAGAGTAGGGCAGTGGAAAGAACATGATCTTTAGGTTGTAAGGATGGAAGTCTGGACTCCTGCTTTGCCATGTATCACCTGTGATCACAGGCAAGTTTTTTGGGGTCTCTGAGCTGTAGCTTCCTCATTTGTAAAGGACAATCAGCCCATCTCTCTCAGAGTTGTTATGAGGCTTAAGTGAAATGGTTTACCTAAGGTTCTGAACACAGTGCCCAAACAGATTAGAACTGTTAACCAGTGTCAGCTCACTCTCCCCTTACCCATTTTCTGCAGCTACTTCTAAGAATCCGTAGCCCTTTTACTTCACCAAGAATTCTGACCACTTTTTAAGTAAAGAAAGTACCAAATAATCCTAGTGAATCCCTTATTCAATTGAACCTGATGGATGAATAAACTTTATTTTCATTTCTGACCACCTATGATGAGCTTTCATCTTAGAAGGTGAAATCACAGAGATAGCTATCTTAACATTGAAACTTAGGCTGTTTCACTAAAGCTTCGAGTTAAGCATACTTTTTCAAAAACAAAAAAAAAAATACAAAATCTAAAACTACAGTTCAGTACCAGCTTCTTAAGGCTAAGTTTTTTAGACCGTCTATTTTCTTAACGTCAGTAGCAAATACACATTGACTCTGTGTGGATTTCAAATAAATAGTGTTTTTTTTTTTAACAGCTCAACCATAATATGCAATGTTGTTTATATACACATTCTAAAAAGTCCCCAAGTGGATAAACTATCGATGGTAGTCACAGGGAATGGGGTTAGGAGGTGAGAGGATGAGGGGTTCTTACTATGAATTTTTACAAAGTCTTTATAGGACTGGCTACATAATTTGTGACACCCAGTGCAGAATGATAATGTGGGTTCTGAGTCCAAAAATAATTAAGATATCAAGACTACAACAGCAGATGATTGAACCAAGCAAGGGCCCCATCGGACTATACATTACAGGCTTATAAAGCCAAACCTTTGCCTTTATAAACTTTATGAGCCTAAGATTCTATGTGCAATATTAAAAATCTGTGCTTAATTGTATAAAATTATATCACGGGGTACATCAGAATACAAAACATCCAGCCTTAATGAAAATATTAAAACTAATACAGCAACCAAGACAATTTTTAACGTGATAAATCATTATTCAGAGTAGTTCGAAAGTCATTCATTTTTTTAAGGCTGCAGAGAATAAGGCGGTTACTCATGAAAGTTCACTAAGACATACGTACAAAAATGTTTATTGCAGCACTGTGTTATACATAACAAAAACCTGGAAACTCTTCCTATCAACTAGTTAAATAAAATCTGGCACCTTCACCAGAGGCACATTTAAAAAAGAACATGGTAAAGCAAAAGTGTACCTAAAGTAGAACTGTGTACTGGTTCATTTTCACACTGCTGATAAAGACATATCCAAGAGTGGGTAATTTAGAAAAGAAAGAGGTTTAATTGACTTACAGTTCCACAACGCTGGGGAGGCCTCACAATCATGTCAGAAGGCAAGGAGGAGCAAAGTCACAGCTTACACGGATGGTGCAGTCAAAAGAGGAGAGCTTATGCAGGGAAACTCCCCTTCATAAAACCATCAAATCTCGTGAGGCTTACTAACTACCCCAAGAATGGCACAGGACAGACCTGCCCCCGTGATTCAATTACCTCCCACTGGGTGCCTCCCACAACATGTGAGAATTCAAAATGAGAACTGGGTGGGGATAGAGCCAGACCATATCAATCTGCATGTCTGATACAGAAAGCATTCCAAGATACAAAGTTCAGTGTTTGTTTAAATAACAACATAGAAAACACTCTACCATGATTCCATTTTTTTTAATGTATAGGTATCATTTTTTCCTATGATATCTAAGAAATTTATCTGTGGTCTTTAAGGGAAGATGAGTACAGGGTGGGAAGGGAGATGAAGAAAGAGACTTCAAGAAATGTGGCACATATACACCATGGAATACTATGCAGCCATAAAAAAGGATGAGTTATTGTCCTTTGCAGGGACATAGATGAAGCTGGAGACCATCATTTTCAGCAAACTGACACAAGAACAGAAAATGGCAACACCGGCTGGGCACGGCGGCTCACACCTGTAATCCCAGTACTTCGGGAGGAGGAGGCGGGTGGATCACGAGGTCAAGAGATTGAGACCATACTGGTCAACATGGTGAAACCCCATCTCTACTAAAAATACAAAAAATTAGCTAGGCATGGTGGTGCGTGCCTGTAATTACAGCTACTCGGGAGGCTGAGGCAGGAGAATTGCCTGAACCCAGGAAGCAGAGGTTGCAGTGAGCCAAAATCGTGCCATTGCACTCCAGCCTGGGTAACGACAGTGAAACTCCGTCTTAAAAAAAAAAAAGAAAATGCCAACACCACATGTTCTCACTCATAAGTGGGTGTTGAACAATGAGAACACATGGACATAGAAAGGGGAATATCACATACCAGGGCCTGTCAGGTGGGGTGGGGGGCTAGGGGAGGGAGAGCATTAGGAGAAATACCTAATGTAGATGACAGGGTGATGATGGATGCAGCAAACCACCACAGCACATGTATACCTATGTAACAAACCTGCAAGTTCTGCACATGTACCCCAGAACCTAACGTATAATAAAAAAAAATCAGCTTGACTCCAGGTTTGATTACAGTTGTTTATGCCTGTAATCCCAGCATTTTGGGGAGGCAGAGGCAGGAGCATCACTTGAGCTTAGGAGTTCCAGAACAGCTTGGGTAATGTGGTAAAATCGCATCTTGACAAAAACTTTAAAAATTAGCTGGGCGTGGTGGCACAAAACGCTAGTCCCAGTTACTCGGGAGGCAGAGGTGGGAGGATCAATTGAGCCTGGAAGGTCAAGGCTACAGTGAGCAATAACTGTGCCATTACACTCCAGCCTGGGCAACAGAATGAGACCCTGTCTCAAAAAAAAAAAAAGGCTTTATAACAGCTATTGTTTATATTCCAAACAACGTTTTGGCAAATCATACAAAATATACTTTAACAAATTTAATTTAAACTTTAAAGTATATAAAAACAGGCCAGGCACAGTGGCTCACACCTGTAATCCTAACACTTTGTGAGGCAAAGGTGGGACTGCCTGAGCTCAGGAGTTCTAGACCAGCCTGGGTGACATGACGAAACCCCTTCTCTATTAAAAATCAAGAGTAAATATTAGGGCATGGTGATGCATGTCTACAGTCCCAGGTATTCAGGAGGCTGAGGCATGAGAATAGCTTGAACCCAGGAGGCAGAGGTTGCAGTGAGCCAAGATTATGCCACTAGACTCCAGCCTGGGCGACAGAGCAAGCCTGCCTAAAAAAAAAAAAAAAAGTATATAAAAACAAGAAACTCCTTCAGACAGATACCGGCAAAAGATTAACAAAAATACAATCAGGACTCAATTATCTACTGAGAAAAAAAGCAGTGGCAAGGAAAACAACCAAAGAAATAATTTAAAATGTGTCTACTCTATTTCAACTTTCTCTCCATTAAAATATTCAGGGAAAATGCTAGCAAAGAGCAACATACTGATCAGACATCTAAGAAAATAAAGGGCTTGGCTGGGCATGTTTGCTTGTACCCATAGTCCTAGCACTTTGAGAGGCCAAGGTGGGAATATTGCTTGAGGCCAGGAGTTTGAGATCAGCCTGGACAACATGGAAAAACCCTGTGTCTACAAAAAAAAAAAAAACACAAAAATTAGCCAGCAGTGGTGGCACGAGCCTGCAGTCCCAGCTGCTCAAAGGCTGAGGCAGGAGGATCACTTGAGCACAGGAAGTCCTGGCTTCAGTAAGCTATAATCATGCCACTGCACTCCAGCCTTGGTGACAGAGTGAGACCCTGTCTGGAAAAAAAAAAAAAAAAATCATTTTTAATTACAAAAAAATTTTAAGTAAAAAAAAGAAAAGGCTTGGAAAAAATCTCCAAACTGGGCAATCAATTTTGAAATAATTATAACTGGTTTTCCTTATCTTCTCCCTATTCAACCAGGGGCAACACTGCGGAAGAGACAGAGAGATATGGAGAAAGTCTAGCAACAAGGAAGCACTTGGGGAGTCAGAAACAGAACTTCAGCAGTCATTCCAAATACCAAGCATGCGGTTTCCACTGCTTAATGTATACTAGCAGCAAGATGTAAGATTAAAGTGAAAACATTCATTTTCCTGAAAACAACATACTGCATAGTGTAAAATTTGACCATTTCTATTCCTCATATATTTATACAAATAATTATATATATTATATATATATGAGGAATAGAAATTATATAATATATATGAGGAATATATTATAATATATAAAATATATATATACACACACATACTTTTTTTTTTTTTTTTGGAGACAGGGTCTCACTCAGTCACCCAGGCTAGAATACAGTGGTGCAAGCATGACTCATTGCAGCCTCGATCTCCTAGGCTCAAGAGATCCTCCTGCCTCAGCCTCCTAAGTAGCTGGGACTACAGACATGTGTCACCACACCTGGCTAACGTTTAAAAATTTTTTGTAGAAACAGAATTCACCATTTTCCCAGGCACTCCTCGAACTCCTGGGCTCAAGCGATACTCCCACCTCAGCTTCCCAAAGTGCTGGAATTACAGGCGTAAGCCAGTGTGACTGGCCAATTTTCCAGACTTTCTTAAACCATATGCAAAAAACCTGCTCATCTACAGACAGCTTTGCCTGTCTTCAGAACAATTTAGGACCACCGTCATGAATCTGTTTATGCAAAAGCCCTCTCCAACTTACTTGCAAAACTAATGAAAGCACGTAGGTACAAGTGAAAATGAGATGCATGGCTGGGCATGGTGGCTCACACCTGTAATCCCAGCACTTTGGGAAGCCAAGGCAGGCAGATGATGAGGTGAGGAGTTCAAGACCAGCCTGACCAACATGTTGAAACCCCGTCTCTACTAAAAAATACAAAAATTGCCGGGCACGGTGGCTCACGCCTGTAATCCCAGCACTTTGGGAGGCCGAGGCGGGTGGATCACGAGGTCAAGAGATCGAGACCATCCTTGGTCAATACGGTGAAACCCCATCTCTACTAAAAATACAAAAAAAAATTAGCTGGGCATGGTGGTGTGTGCCTGTAGTCTCAGCTACTCAGGAGGCTGAGGCAGGAGAATTGCCTGAACCCAGGAGGTGGAGGTTGTGGCGAGCTGAGATCGCGCCATTGCACTCCAGCCTGGGTAACAAGAGCGAAACTCCGTCTCAAAAAAAAAAAAAAAAAAATTAGCCAAGTATGGTGGTGCATGTCTGCAATCCCAGCTACTGGGGAGGCTGAGGCAGGAGAATTGCTTGAACTCAGAGGCTGCAGTGAACTGAGATCATGCCACTGCACTCCAGGCTGGGCAACAGAGCAAGACTGTCAAAAAAAAAAAAAAAGAAAAAGAAAAAGAAAGAAAAGAAAGAAAGAAAGAAAATGAGATGATTTTTTTCCTTTACACACACACACCAGAAATAAATATGTGGACACTGTCAAAATAAACTAGCATATACAATCAACCAAGTTACCTAACCACCAGTGTTCTCTCCACCTGTTCAACTTAATAGCTAAAAAGCTACCACTTACTGACCACTTACTATATGCTGCGCCCTGTTCTGAGCCACGTGGATATACAATGTTCTCATACAAATTCATTCCAACTCTATCTCCCGTCTCCTAATCAGAAACTATATATTCTGAGCTAATTCAGTCAAACATTTAACAAACGAGTACTATTTGTAAAAGACTGTATCAAACACTAGAGGAAATTAGCAATGATTAAGATTTTCCTCTATCTCTCTCAAGGAGCTTATAATCCAGGAAAGCTCTCCATGGATATAAACTAAAAGGTCATAAGGAAAAAACATGAGTGGAGACATCAGGCTAGCACTGTGCAGGAGAAAAATAATGGAGAGTTAATTCTGAAAATCAGGTTACAGAAGTAGAAGTAGCAGCATTTAAGACAAGTCTCCAAGATTCTGAAAGGGAGAAAAAGGTGGAAAGGATATTTCATAGCCATCTGCCAATAATGGAAGCGGCCCGAGGTCTTGTGTTGAAATATAAGGTGACAAGAAGAGATGCAGGCTGGGCAAGGTGGCTTATGCCTGTAATCTCCACACTTTGGGAGGCCAAGCTGGACAGATTGCTTGAGCCCAGGAGTTTGAGGCCAGTCTAGGCAACATAGCAAAACTCCATCTCTATAAAAAATACAAACATTACCCATGGTGGTACATGCCTGTAGTCCTAGCTACTTAGGAGGCCAAGGCAGGAGGAGGAGGGGCGGTGGAAGTTCCAGTGAGCTGAGGTGACACCACTGCTCTCCCGCCTGAGTGACAGAGCAAGACCCTGTCTCAAAAAAACAGAAACAAAAACAAAAAAGAAGAGATCCAGTAAAAGATCAAGCTAAAAGTAAGAACTAGGCCAGACAGCAAAGATCTTAGAGTGATTTCCTAACTCTTTAACACGAATTCTCAACCAGAGGAGGAGGGTGGTAGCACTTCCAAGGTAAAAATCTTCGGAGGAGAAAGCCCATGATCTTACCAACAAAACTGTCATATCCCTCAGGTGTGATGGAACAGGGATATGACAATGGAGAACCTCTGATGCATACTTAGGAGAGGGGGCATGATAACATTTGATTTGCATATTAAATAATCCTAGCAACAGAACAGAGAAGGACAAGAGACCAGAAAAAAGAGGCCAGTTGGAGGACTACAGCAACTATCTTCATAAGGAGTAACAGCTTCAGGGAGAGGAGGGGCAGAGGAAACATGAAAGAAAAGAGGAAAAGACTCATGGAGACAAACTTGGTAAAAATCTGGTCAACAAAGGAAGTCTCTAAAGGGTTTCCAGGCTGGATAGTGAGCAGGACAAAAATGCTATAAAGCAAAACATAAGATTACCTTATATGTGGGCAGGGATGTGCAGTATACAAAGTACAGCCACTTTAAATGTAGTACAAAGCAAAAAGAGTGATTGTTCTCAGTTGACAAATACTGACTGACTTCCAAGAGAGATTTAACAAACTTGTCCACGGACAGGAAGCAAACCTGAGTCTTTCAAAATCCAGTTCTATCATTCTTTTAAGAAGCCCCCTCAAAAACAATTGCTTTTGATGCATATAATAAATCTCCAAAAAAGAAAACTCTTAAAGAAAAAGCATGTAATCTCTCGGGAATTAAATTATACTTCAAATATAAGGAATATTTTTAAACTTGTGCTCTGGTTCCCTCTACGCAAAAAAAAAAAACGGGTCAACGATTTACAGTCAGCAATGCAGGTGCTGCATCTATTTCATTAGACCCTAAAAGTTTAGCTATAGATGGGAAAGAGGACAGTTTTTACTTTATATAAAATACCACTTACTATGTGATTATGCGAAAGGCCAAAAGTAACTATAAAGAAATATTCTAAATAGTAACTATATTCAACATAGTAAAACTGCATTTCTAATGTGGTTGGCGCTGATGTTTATTAAAAATACTTCATCTGGGTCTTGTGTGGTAGCTCACACTTGTAAACCCAGCACTTTGGGAGGCTGAGGTGGGAGGATTGCCTAAGCCCAGGAGTTCAAAATCAGCCTGGGCAACCGGGGAGACCCCTGTTTCTACAAAAAAAAAAACAACGAAAAACAAATTGTTTTAAATAGCTGGGCGTGGTGGTGCATGCCTGTGGTCCCAGCTACTGAGGAGGCTGAGGTGGGAGGATCACTTGAGCCTGGGAGGTAGCTGTGACAGCACCACTGCACTTTAGCTTGGGTGACACAGCAAGACCCTGTCTTAAAAAAAAAAAAAAAATTATTTGGAGACTTAAAGCCAGGGTCAGAAAAAAATAAACAAATATACTTTATAACATTAACATATTCTAGAAGGTGGGTTACAGACTTTGACTTTATCTAACCAACATTTAAGCACTTTATGTTTAAATGCCTGAGCAAGGTATTGGGACAAAATGATGACATAGACACCACAGTCAGAGTTTACTATGAACAAGTTATAATACAATATGATATCATGATGAAGGAAAAATAGAGAACTATGATTGCAGAAAGGAATAATTCACTTTAAAAAGACTTCCAAGTACTCCAAAGGGAACAGAATATTCGATATGAACTTTTAAGAACTGGAGGGAATGGGACTGAGACAGGACATTCCAATCAGAGAAAAGAATATAAGCAAAAAAGGTCTGAAATAGCTTGGGATGTTCAGAGAACCAAAAGCAGTCTGTTTAGATGCACAGTGTGGAAAGGGGACAGAGAAGACAAGATAAAGTACAGAGATTACTGGGGACCAGACTGCAAGGGGCCTGCATTGTGATGCTGGTATCTCTGAATTCTAAGCTCCAAACCACAGGCAGTCTTAGAAGCTTGCTGAGCTAGAGGCTGGTAAGATCTGTGTTCGGGAAAGAGGACTGTGGCAGCCAGGCAAAGTATGGATAAAAAGGAGTGGGGAAGAAAGAGCCTGAAGACAAAGCTAAAAGCTTTAAGCCAAGCAAGCAATATGAGGTTTTAACAATTACACTAGTCGAGTATTTTAAAAGGGTTTGAGTGTTCATGAAATTATGGCACGTCGTCCCTCACGTGATCATCCCAAACACTCTGTGAAACAGGTGTCATCATTCTTCCCATTTTACAGATGAGGAAACTAGCTAACAAGCCATTAACTGCCAAGTCAAAGGCTATGAAAACAGGGACAAAGCCCAGGCTCAGTACTTTTCCACACATTGAAAAATAAAGAACAATTAAATTTATTTTGAAGAGTGCTACCATACAATAAAGCACAGAGTGAGCTAGCTACATTACCCTGTATTACCACTGGCAGTGTTAAAAATTCATCTATCTTCTTAAATGTTTGCAACTTTGTAACAAGCTAATTATCCTTAAGATAGTTAAATTTGACTTATGTTAACGTCATGTCAAAGACCTATATTTTTTCTTCACAGCAAACAAAAAAAGCACCTGTACTTTGAATTCTACTTCCTATGGAATTAAGTAAGAATATTCTCCCCTCCCTTCAATGTTTAAAACTGGCATTTCACTCATGTAATGGGCTTACATAAAAACCATTATACCCAAAATGGAAGCAGTAAACTACTTTTTGAATGATTAAAAATTCATTATTTAGCAAGCACAGCAATTGGATCTGAGTTATAATATGGATTCATTGAAAGGAGCTTCTACAGGTACGCAAAGGCACAGTCTCGGAAATAGGTTTTGTCATAAGGAAACGACATAGAGACTCTGAGACCTATTTAAAAATGGTTCAATCCAAAATAACTGATGGAAGAATACATGACCTTGAGAACGCAGAATGATATATTCCACTCCCCCGCCCCCCCCCTTTAAATTCGAAGTCCACGAAATGGTCAAAGTGTTCTGGAATGCGTCTTATGTTGCACAAGAGGAATCTATCTTGGGGATCCCTGTACAGTTTTACCCACAGCATCGCCTATTATCAAAACTGCTTGTCCCTACCCCCTCACGAGCTTTCTAACAGTTTTAAAAACAAGACCCAGAAATGTAAAACCCCTTCTTAGGAACTTGGGCAGTAAGTCAAAGTATCCAACTCAGGTAATTATGAGCAAGAACTACATTAATATAAATTTTTCCAAGAATCGCAAGCCTCCTCTCCAAAATCTTCGTTTTCAACTGGGTTAAGTCTTTACAGCTTGTCTATAGAGGACAAAAACAGAAAGGTGGCAAAAAAGAAATCAAAACAGTTCTGCATGATTTAGGGGTCTGTACCAAGAGCTCGGCAGGTCCTGTCATCTGCGCACAAGATGCAAATGGAATTCTAGGGCAACACGAAGCATTTCCAACAAGACACACATGGTTTCTCCAGCGGGAAGAAGCAGGGAGCTCTAGAAATGCCTGCTGGAGACGCGTATTCTTGGAAGGGAGCAAGAAGAGGCTCTGCAGCATCTCGGGGCGCCCCTTGCACCGGGGTCTGCCCGGCGGCGCGAGGGTGACTGTGGGCCTGTCACTCCTAGCTCCAGCTGTAACCTTCGCCAAACCTTGCGCCACACCGGCCCCGCCCTCCAGGCCCGCCCCTCGCGCCGCGCTCCGCGCCATAGGCCGGCGCGCCCGTCACTCAGCCGGCCTCCGGGCCCCGCCCGCCTGCGGCCCTCCTCCCCCGCCCCGCGGTTTTCCCTTCCCCGGGCCCCAAAAGGACAATGCTGGAGGGGAGGGGAACGGAGGGGACGCGAGAGAGCGGCCCAGCCTGCCGGTCTGACCCCGCTGCCGGGGACGTCGGGCGCCTCCCGCCGGTCGCAGCCTTCCTCCCGCGCCCGCTTTCGGGGCTCCGCGCCCCCGCCTCACGTCCCCCAAAAGAGCCTCCCCAGCGCGGCGACACCTGCCCCAGGCAGGAGGCTGCTGACGGCAACCCATTGTGCGGACTCATCGTCCGCTGCCCACCCGGGCGCACGAGCCGCAAGCCCAGGTCCCGGCGTCCCGGGGTCTGGGCGGGGGGTCCCAGGGCCCGCAGCTCACCCGCACGCCCGGGCACCACCAGGGTCTCAGGCGGCCGGGGCTTCCTCGTCTGGCTCCGGAGCCATCCGCGGCGGCCGGGCCTCCCTCGGTCTGGCTCCAGAGCCCCCGGCGGCGGCTCGGTCTCCCTCGGTCTGGCCCCGGAGCCATCGGCAGCGGCCCGGCCTCCCTTAAGCTGGCCCCGGAGCCCCCGGCGGCGGTCTGGCCCCGGAGCCCCACGGCGCCGGCCCGGTCTCTCTCGGGCTGGCCCCGGAGCCATCGGCGGCGGCCCGGCCTCCCTCAGGCTGGCCCGGGAGCCCCACGGCGGCCAGAGGCCGGCCTGCCCAGGCCCGCGCCCACCCAGCCGAGGGGCCGCCCCGCGCCCTCCCTCCCCGCCGCTTGCCCGCGGTACCTGCCGAGGCTGCCGGGCGGCGCGGCGGCCGGCGGGGGCGCCTCTCCTCTGGCTCCGAGGGGCTGCGGGCGGCTGCCGAGCGCCGGGCGGCCCTGGCCTGCGCCTTACGTAAAGCGGCGGCGGCGGCCCCAGCGCCACTCGGCGGAGGGCGGGAGGCGGCGCGCCGGGAGCCGCTCCGCTCCGTTACCCGGCAACTGGCCTCAGCGCCCCGCCAACCAGGGGCGCGCTCCATATCCTTCCGCCCGGGCGCCGGGATTACATCAGCGCCGGCCGGGCCCCGCCCCTGCCCCTCCCTCCGGCTGGGCCGCGGGCGCGCGCGGGCTGTGGGCCACAGGCTGAGGGCGCCGGGGGACAGGCCGGTGCTGGGGCCTGGGGGGCGGGGGTCTAGGACCCGGGGCGCGCCGTGCAGCCAGGCGGGGGCGGCGGCAGCCGCTGTGAGGTGAGAGGGCAGGCAGGAAGCGGGAGCCCACCAGTGTGGTGGGCATCGGAGAAGAGACGCCTCCCGCGGAGGGGCACGTGGGACTGCCCTCGGCAGAAGCCCCCGAAGCCCCCGACCTCCGCCGCCGCGCCCCGCCCCCGGCCCGCGCTGGGGAAGTGGGGCTGGGGAAGTGGGGCTGAGGAAGTGGGGCTCGGCGTGCACGGCCCCGCCCGCGGCGCGGTGCAGCCCCCGCCTTCCCGGGCACGCGCGCCACCTGTCCGCGCCCCCTCCTCGCCGCGTCCTGGGATGGCTGGAGTAGGCGGTTTAAAATAAAGACTTTAATGTTTTGTTGTTGTTGTTAAGGAACCCAGAAGACACGCTAAAGAAATGTGACAAGGCTCTTTTTTTTTAATTAAGTAGGCAAAACTAAATTCTGGAAGATTCGAAAGTGGAAACCAAAAATGTGCCTAACCTTTTAATCAAAGTCTCTTCACACCCACCCGCCTTCCTTAAATGTGACTCCTAGGCCTGTTCTAAAAAAGCAAATAAGTATCATGGATCTGGAAAAGGAAGGGAGAGTACTTAGAGGAAACAGGTCCGGTAGGAGGAGTGACTTACCTGGGGTCATTTGTTCATTTATGGAGCACCCGTTAGGTGCCCGGCACTATGCTTTTCTGTTCAGAACTTGTAGGAGAATTTCCTGCGCCAGCTCACAGGCTTGTGGGAGAAGCAGACGCTGAAACTGGAAAGAGGTCATCTGCTGAATTGGCTGGATGCTCCATGCAGGAGGGGCTGGAAGATCAGACTGAAGAAGTGCCACTTACATACTATGCAGAGTGTTTTTCTGCAGACATTTCTTTTGTTCTTTACAAGAAGCATGGGACAAAGCTTTGCCATCCCCATTTAACTGGTAAGGAAGCCGAGGCTCAGAGAAAGTGGTTTCACCCAAGTCTGGCTGCTAGAGAGTGGACAGGGCCTTCTGACCCGGCTCCACCACCTCTTGCAGGAGACACGATGTGAACCCAGGCTCCTGGCTTTGACATACAGGCTCGTTTCCTTTACACTGCTGTCTCCCTTCACCAGTTTGCTCCTGATTTTATTTTCAGCATTCTCTCAGGTGAGTGTATCTCATCGTAAATCACAATGCGTTGGTTCAGTCAGTATCTTCTGAGTGCTTGTTGTGGGCCTGGCTCAGTGCCAGCATGGAAAGGGTATGGGAAATCTAGGGCCATCTGAGAGTAGAGGAGGGGAGGGTAATAGAGCTTCAGAGCCTAGTTCACAGGTGCCCGCCGCGTCTGGGATTTCACACACCAAAGTATTCGGGATTTGCAGAGCACTGTCAGCTTTTGATCTCTGCTACGTTTGTGACATATCTGTCATCTACATCATACTTTACAAAAGTATTAACAGTAAAGTTTTTTGGAAAAGTGGTAACAATATATCTCAGTCTTGAAAGAAACGAAACACAGTTGGCACCTGCATAGTGACTGACACACACACACACACACACACACACACACACACAGTTTATTGACCTTTTTTATTTTTATTATTTTACCATAGCCAGTTTCTATACTAGTTCTACCATGAACTAGTAGAACCCGAAGGCTTCTTAGAAGAGGTGTTTAAATTAAGTGGGAATTATCTAGGATTAAGGATTTGGAGCCGGGTGGGGAAAGATGACAAATTAGGGAAAGAAAGGGTCTTGTTTACTTTGTTTACTCAACAAAATAGCCCCCTGTCCTCCAAATTCTTTTAATAGAAGAATTTGGAGTCTCAGCTGACTCCAGCCTTAGGGCCTTTGCATCTGCTGATTTCTTTGAGGAACTCCCTCCCCAGACCTCCACGTGGCTGGTGCCTTCTTGTTAAAGGCCCAGCTGCAATGTCTCCTGCCCAGAGACATCTTCTGGATGCCAGTGTGGAGTAGCCAGCCTTCCCAGTTGTGATGCCACTGCTCTGTTTCGTTTCTTTATTCGAAGCTCTGATCAGTAGCTGAGATTATCTTGTTTGTATGTTTGTGTCCTCTTTCATCTCAGCCTCCTCACTCAAACCTGTGTCTCAAAGAGTAGGCATCTTGCCCGTGGTGTTTATTTTCATATGCCCAGAGCCCAGCACGAGGCCTGCCAGGTTGTAGGGAAGGACTGAACCATCATCTGTGATGTAGTCAGTGACGTCAGGGAGAAAACAATCCCACCTTCCCTTAAGCAACCAGGAACAGGGCTCTTCTGCATGAGCCCCTCACCCCCTGCAGTGTGCCATGCTCCCCACCACCTTAAATCTCTTCGGCAGAGATCAGCCAGCTTAAACTCAGGAGAACCGTAGCTTTCTCCCTCTTGTGGGCTAAGATCCCTAGGGCATGCAAATAAGGTCAGAGGACTCCTGTGTTAAGGCACGGTTGATGTGGAGGCAGTGGACTCCCCTTCAGCATTTTCTAAGAAGAACCCATTGTGGTCTCCTGTGTAAGTCTGAGATCATTCATTTTATTTCTCCAGTCTCAGGAGCCCCTGCCATGGCTTTTTAACCCCTACAACCAGGTGAGACAATGCCGGAGGAAGCTGACGACTCTGAGTGCCCTCTGACTTGGACGTTTGATGCCAGCAAGGATTCTGGTGGCTGCCATGTGGGGCAGTGATTGTGTAAAGTGCATGCTTAGTGAACAGCAGGGATGAGGCTGGGTGGCTGCCATGTGGGGCAGTGATTATGTAAAGTGCATGCTTAGTGAACAGCAGGGATGACGCTTTGTGATGTCATGCAGTACTCGGACTGACGGCAGGCAGGGACCAGGCCCCTTTGACTCTGTGATCTTGGGTATATAATCTCCGTCTCTGGGCCTCAGTTTCGCCATCTGCACAAGGTACTTGGGCAGGAAGATTCCAAAAGTCTCCTCTGTTCTGTGAGTGTGTGCATGCGTGCGTGCGTGCATGTGTGTGTGAGAGAGAGATTTAGAAACAAAATTTCAATGAAGCTACACTTTGATAAAAGATGTACAGACCCTCACCTGTCACCTGACAGGACCAATGCCAGCTCCTGTTTACTGACCCCTAGGTGCATACCAAGTGCTTTACTCACATTGTCCTCAACTCCCACAATACCAGGCAGGGGAGAGACGATCCCCAGTTTGCAGTCAGGGAAGCCAGATCTTCTCTGGAGACATTAGATGGCTTGCCCAGGCCACCTGCTACTAAGAGGCAGTGCCAGGATTTCATTCCACCCCTGTGCTTGCTACTGGGCCACACAGTATCATGAACATCCATCATGAGATGACTTTTAAATGAGTGAGGCCAAGATAAAACCATGACCAGATAAGCTCCCCATTGCCTCCCCAGGGGACCAAGACCCTCACTTGGGATGCTAACTGGGCATCACAGCTCAGATGCAATCAGTCAGGGTGGCCCATGTCATGGCCTTCTCTCTGAATCACCCCAGGCCAGCACCCGCATCTGGATGGGCTCTCCATTCCTCTTAGGGGTAGTAAACACCATTCCAGGCCTAAAGAGTTGAGTTCAAGCCTCCGGCACAGCCTCATGGTGTGACGTCGAGCAATTCCCTGACCTTCCGAGGGCTTCGGTTTCCTAGTACATTAGAGGACAGAGAGATGACTGCTCGCCCACCCATTGCAGGGCAGACCGGGTCACAGGTGTGGTTGTCTCCTGCAGACTACGATGCCATTCAATGTCAAGCCTTGTCATTGCTGTTCCAAACTTGTTCCTCGCTTCTATCCCTCCACAAGCCATGGGTGAAGTCAACAGTGTCATCAGCAACCTTCCATCCCAGAAGTAGGGTAGGACAGTGATTAAGCACACTGGCTGGGCCACTGGCTGGAACCCAGGATCTCCCACATCTTGGTTCACTGACGTGGGTAAATTCCTTAGCCTCTCAGTTTCCTCATCTGTAAAGTGGGCATAGTAATAACAGTGTCTGCTCATGCTGAGGGTACCTGGCACACAGTTAACACTCAATAAACACCAGCACCTGTGACCATCCCTCCTTGAAGCCCCCCCCACTTAGCTCTGACTGCCTCATCTCCAGATCTCTTCCTCTGTCCTTCCCATTTCTTCCTTTCTTATCTCTCCTTATCACTCTGCATATTACTAGGGCAGTTTCTCCCACTCCAGCAGCCATTAAGTAGTATGAAAATGGAAGAACACCTAATCTTTCTCCTCTGCCCTTTCTCCAAGGCCCAGAACTGCCTCCTGGGCTTGTGTGCCTTGCTGGTGGGACCCACCCCAGCCCCTCCCACCCCCCCACATGTTCATGGCTGACTCACTGCCTTCCGGTACAGGTGCCCTTTCCCTCATCGCCCTGTTTCACAACACCACCCTCTCTCTGGCTGCCTGAGGTAGAGTCCTCGTGCACTGACCTGGTGAATTGGTTTCAGAAATGGCCTTGCAGTCAGACTCTGAGCTCAGACAGACCGAAGTGTGAGTCCAGCAGAGCCACGTGGCACGGCGAAGCCTTGAACAAGTTACTTCCTCTCTCCGAGCTGGCTCCAGTGTCTCTAAAACGCACACAACGGGAGCACCCTCCAGCAGTGAATGCTCATTTGTAGATCCATCTGCCAGTAGTTGAAGCCCCTTCCTGTGTTTGGTGAATCCCCATCCCTTGTGGGATTCACCCAAGCAAAGAAGGCTTCCCTCCACTGAGCCTGAAGGCCAGACCCGGACCAGACCTCCCTCCTGGCCTCTGACTTACTGTCATCTCTGTAACCACACAACCCATTCACGAGGCTTCCTCTGCATTGCCCAGAAGGACCCTGCATCTGGACAATTAGCATGTGAAGGAGTTTGGAATGATGATTTATTTATAGGTGTGAGCCACTTTACCCAGCTGGGAGTGATTTTTTAAATTAATATATGGATGTATGTTTTGGCGGCCAGCATTCAACCGACTATACTTAAAAATCTTCTGTGGTAATAAAATAGCACAACACCCACCCTCTCTGTGTCACCTTTTTTTCCTTCCTTTTTTCCTTCCCTCCCTTCCCCTTTCTCCCTCCTCCTCCCTTCTTCCCTCACCCTCCCTCTCTCCCCCTTCTTTCCTCCCTTTTCCTCCCTCCCTCTCTCCCTCCCTCCCCCTTCCCTTCCCCCTCCCTTCCCCTTCCTCCCCCTCCCCCCTTTCCCTTCCTTCCTTCCTTCATGCTTTTTTCCTTAGTCTCTCTCTCTCTCTCTCTCTCTCTATATATATATATATATATATATATATATATATATATTTTTTTTTTTTTTCCCTTTGGCAGGGTCTCACTGTTGCCCAAGTTGGAGTGCAGTGGTACAATCATAGCTCACAATCATAGCCTTATATTCCTGGGTTCAAGTAATCTTCTTGCCTCAGCCTCCAGAATAGCTGGGACTCTAAGTGTGCCACCACACCCAGCTAATTTTTAAAAATCCTTTTAGAGAAGAGGGTGGGGGGTTGGAGGCGCCAGGAGTGTGGTCTCCGAGACTCTGTTGCCCAGGGTGCTCTTGAACTCCTGGCCTCCAGCAGTCCTTCCACTTTGGCCTCCCAAAGCGCTGGAATGGCTGGTATGCACCCCATGCCCGCCTGATTTTTTTCTTCTTAGCACTGATCATCACGCCCTTGGTTGTTATTTATTTACCTATGGCGTTTCTCCCCCTTCTAACTGTAAGTTCGAGGAAGACAGGCAGGGCTGTGTCTACTTTGTTTGCTGCTGCCTCAGTCCCTAGAAAAGGGCCTCCCACACAGCAGGCACTCAAAATTCATATATACTGAATGAATAAGTAAAGATCAGACAGAGCTGAAGATTTACAGCCCTATTTGGGTCATTCCTAAAATACAAGATTGCTGGTAAAGCTGATGATGCTACAGTGTTTATAGAGGAAATGGGTATAAATGATAGCTATTAAAATGGATATTATGTTTATGTTGGCATGCCATAATTATTTCGTGGTCTGATGACAATGGCAGGAAGGTGGAGTCTTCCAGAAAGAAGTGACTATGAGAAGACCCCTCAGGGAAAGCTCCTGGCAGGAGCCTGCCTAGAGCAGGCACCAGGTCAAAGGCAGGCAGTTTGCTTCTCAGAGCGGAAAAGTTGGATGGGGTGGCAGATCACTGAGGCCCCTTTAGCTCACACTGGGAGACCCTGGTGGCAGGAATGTCTACCTGCCTCACCTCTTCTGAAGAGAGGCAGCTTTGCCACCACCAGGGTTTGGGATGTCTGTAACACAGCAGCCCTTCAAGGTCCCTAGCCTTGGGTAGGAATTTCACTCGTCCTTGACCACCAAATTCACAAATGGAAGGTCCCCCAAAATATGACATTCAGGATGGGGCGCTTTTGATGGATTGGGTTGAGATGGTTAGAGGTTTGGGACTGGTGGGCTGCCTGTGGAGTATTGAGGTCCCAGAGGGGGATTCTCTACTAAGAGCGGTGGGTGGCCGATGTATAGTGAAGGGCCATCCCCAGAACACGATGGAGCCCATTCCCCTTCACTCCCCACCCCTGTTTCCAGCAGTGCAGAACTGGGGAGGAACAAGAGTCCCTACACCAGTCTGGGCACAGTGGTTCATGCCTATAATCCCAGCACTTTGTGAGGCCCATGTGGGCAGATCACGAGGTCAGAAGGTCGAGACCGTCCTGGCTAACATGCTGAAAACCTGTCTCTACTAAAATACAAAAAAATTAGCTGGGCGTGGTGGTGGATGCCTGTAGTCCCAGCTACTCAGGAGGCTGAGGCAGGAGAATCACTTGAACCTGGGAGGCGGAGGTTGCAGTGAGCCAAGATCGTGCCACTACACTCCAGCCTGGGTGACAGAGCAAGACTCCGTCTCAAAAAAAGAAAGAGTCCTTACACCACTTAACACTCAAAAGTACTCACAAAAAATAACACCTTTCACCAGGTGGCATTATTACTCTCCTTCATTGAGAAAATGGGAAACTGACCGTCAGAGAAGCTAACCACTTCATCCAGAGTCAACTAGCATAGACACCTGTCAGCCAGCTCCAAAGCCCTGTCGCACCAAGCTCTACCGCCCACCCTCATGCCTTCACACTTGCTGTTCCCCAAGCCTGGAGCACACTTCCCGGCTCTGAGAAACTTACTCATCCTCCAAAACCCCACTCATATGTTCTTTTCAACAGGAAAATCTCCCATGAGATGCTCCGCTGTCTCCATCTCTCCTGCCCCATAGCTTACGCAGACTCCTGTGGTGGTGAGTCCCGGGTTGCACTGTGATGTGTTTGCTGCCATGTCTGTCTTCCCCACAATGATGAATTCTCTATCTCCAGCACCTGTGCTCAGTAAAGCCTTGGGGAACCAGATGCCACCTCTTCCAGGGTGCTTTCTGGGGGCCCCTAACAGGGTGCAGCCTTCTCCTCCACCAGGAACTTGTGTTGACCCACCCCTGAGCACCTGCACCCCATTACCCATCTTTGTTTTTCTATTTGCGATCTATTTCTGTTTGCTTACTTGTCTATTGCCTTTCCTCCCCAACAGGTTAGCAGCCCCAGAGCAGGAGTCTAGCTAGGACAGAGCCTGGTAAGTGGTAGATTCGCCAATTTCTGTTTGTCTGTGACTTATCCCTACCGTTCACTGTGGGCTCTCCAGGGATCCTGGGGCGGGGTGAGTACTCATGCCTAGTGGAGCTCTCACAACATGCCTGGGCATCCCATCTCACCCCACCCTAGACCTTAGAGCTGAAATGCCCTGGATGCCCTCCCAACCTGACCTTTATAGAAGAGTGGAGACCCAAAACCCAGAGAGGGTGAGTGGTGTGCCAAAGTCACACAGCAGAAGCAGCCTGACACCCATTCTTCTCCTGGCTTCATGCCTACAGATCTCTCATCTCTTTCTGCCTCCTCTTGTCTTCCCTTGGTAAAGTATTTTCTTTTCTGAAGCCATTCTCTTCTGCTAAATTTTACCTATCCAATAGATAGGAGGCAAGCGGTCTCATGTCAGGTAGTCACTCAAACTTGGGTCTAAATTCTGCTTCTCATACCTCCCAGAGGGGGACCTGGGCAAGTTGGTTCATTTCTTTTTTTTTTTTTTTTTTTTTTTGAAATACAGTCAGATCTTGGCTCACTGCAACCTCTGCTACCCGGGTTCAAGCAATTCTCCTGCCTCAGCCTCCCAAGTAGCTGGAATCACAAGCACGTGCCACCACACCTGGCTAATTTTTGTATTTTTTGTAAAGACGGGGTTTCACCACGTTTGACAGGCTGTTCTCAAACTCCTGACCGCAAATGATCCAGCCACCTCGGCCTCCCAAAGTACTGGGATTACAGGCATGTGCCACTGTGCCCGGCCAAGTTGGTTCATTTCTTTTAAATTGTTAATCGTGGTGAAATACACGTAACATAACATTTGCCATCTCAACCATTTCTAAGTGTACAGTCCAGTGTCAGGTACATTCATGTCGTTGTGTGGCCATCACCGCCGTCCATCTCCAGGACTTTCGTCTTGCAAAACCGAAACTCTGTCCCTGTCAAACATTAACTCCCCGTGCCCTCCCTCCAGTCCCTGGCAACCACTGTTCTACTTTCTGTTTCTATGAATTTGACTCCTCTAAGGACCTTGTATAAGCGGAATCATGCGGTCTTTGTTCTTTTGTGATGGGCTTGTGTCACTTAGCACAGTGTCCTCAGAGATCATCCATGTTGCAGCATGTACCAGACTTTCCTTCCTTTTCAAAGCTGAATAATATCCCATTTCAGGATAGACTGCGTTTTGTTTATACATTCATCCGTCAATGGACACCAGTTGCTTCTGCCTTTTGACTAGTAGGCATATTGTTGCTATGGTTCGTCTCATCTCGTCTCCCCTCCCCTCCCCTCCCCTTCCCTTCCCTCCTCTCCCCTCCCCTCCCCTCACCACTGCCCTCCTCTCTCCCCTCTCCCATCCTCTCCCCTCCTCTCCTCTTCCTCTTTTCTTTTTTCTTTTTTTAGGGGTGGGGGCACAGAGTCTTGTTCATCACCCAGGCTGGTGTGCAGTGGTGCAATCCCAGCTCACTGCAGCCTGGACAATCTGAGCTTAGGCAATCCTCTTCCCTCCGCCTTGGGAGTGGCTGAGACTACAGGCATGCACCACCATGCCCAGCTACTTTTTTTCTATTTTTTATCGACATGGGGTCTCACTGTGTTGCCCAGGCCAGTCTCCAATTCCTGGGCTCAAGCAATCCTCCCACCTCAGCCTCCCAAACTGCTGGGATTGCAGGCGTGAGCCACCATGCCCAGCCTGGTTCTTTTCTTCTTAAGCTTTATTCCTCACTTGCAAAGTGGTGTTTCTGTCCTCAGATATATACGTGATTCGCTTTGCCTGTTATCTACTTAACAGGGGGCTTTATCCACAGAGTAAAATGACTAGTGTTTGCTGGGTGCCCACTGCGTGCTAGGTGAGCTTCTGCAGACTGCACGTATTTATGCATCAAACCCTCACTGCCCTGTGACGTGGATGCCATTATTATCCCATCTTATGGAAGCAGAGAGAAATACCAACCTTGCCTCAGGTCACAAAGCCAGAAAGTGGCAGAGCTGGGACAGCAAGTCAGGCCACTGGCTCCAAGGCCTGGCCACCGAACCACATACTCTCCATATGACAGGGCCTCTCGTATCCATAGGACCTAACGTGTGCTTGTGAGTTCACAGGGGAGCGTTCTCCCAGCCCACACCCCACACCTGTGCTGCTGGCTGCCTCCACCGCTCCCAGTGCGGGAGAGTAGGCCACCCCCGGGGCGAGTTCTGGCTGCCCCGGGGAGAAGATGAGGGAGAGCAGTAGAAGGCTCGGTAGTTCCTGGAAAACAAACCACCACCGCCACAACCTGTTCAGGAATGACGCGAGAACGCCTATTTCACACATCTTTTGTGAAAACACATTCTGTCTAGTTGACGTGATCAGGAAGAATATCAAACAGTATCCACAGGGAATCCATTTGATTTGACACCAAGAAACAGTGCCATCCATCATTCATTTCCTTCCGTGGTCAAATGGAGGGAAGGCCACGGAGGCCTTGCCTGAAGGGAGAAATTGCTGTCAGGTCACCACACCTCCTGTCTGTGGATCGATTTACAGCATTTCAGGGACTATTGAAATTTCTGCCTTGCAACCATCTGGCCTAATTACTCCTGTGGCTGGCACAGGGCCTGGTATTGTTCTTGGTTTTGAGGCAAAGGTGCTGGTGGCTCCTTAAAAGAGCCCTTTCCTTGGCTGGGCGCGGTGGCTCACACCTATAATTCCAGCACTTTGGGAGGCCGAGGCGGGCAGTAGCCTCAGGTCAGGAGTTGGAGACCACCCTGACCAACATGGAGAAACCCTGTCTCTACTAAAAATACAGAATTAGCTGGGCGTGGTGGCACACATCTGCAATCCCAGCTACTTGGGAGGCTGAGGCAGAAGAATCGCTTGAACCCAGGAAGCCGAGGTTGCAGTGAGCTGAGATCTCACCATTGCACTCTAGCCTGGGCAACAAGAACGAAACTCCATTTCAAAACAAAACAAAACAAAGTCCTTTCCTGTGCCACCCCAAAACTTCAGCCACCTTATAGGCAGCGTCAGTGTTGGCTGGGATAATTTCAGCCAGCGCCAAGCTTGGAGAAATCAACAGATTCTTTGCATCCAGGAAACAAATAAACAAAACAAACTTCTTTGCCCCTAAGAGGGTTGGCAGGTCAGGTGACAAGAGTGCGTAATTATGGTGATGATTTTCTGCACAGGGGAAGGGAACAAGGGGCTACAACTACCTGGTAACCAACAGCAGCTCTTGTTTCTGGACACCTACTATGTGCCAGGCACTTACTGACTCTCTAACCTGCTTAGTAATCTCTTGGGCCCCTCATCCCTTTTGTCAGATGAGGAAACCGAGGCTTTGAAAGAGACCGGTGAGTTGCCCAAGGTCACAGAGCAAGTAAGCAGCAGAGGCAGTATTTGAACCCAGCTCTGTCTGTTTAGAGAATGACCTGCCAAGAATTTTGGAGGGGCTGAGCCAAGGATCTGGAGCTGGCGTCCGTGACGCGGAGCCCAGGGACAGAATGAAGGTTGGGGGTGTCCTAGTTTGGGTCCCTAGACGCCTTTGGATGAGGATTCAGTGCAAACAGTTTATTACAGAGGTGGGGTCTGCAGAATATGACCCCCAAAGGTGTGTACCTCCTAATCCCTGGGACCAGTGACGATGTTACCTTACCTGGAAAAGGGACTTTGCTGATGGGATTAAGGCTATGGATCTTGAGATGGAGAGAGCGTGTCACCCCTGCTTTATAACCTCCCTTGGCTCCCCATTGTCCCTGCAGTCCCAGGCTCGCTGCTTTCCCAGCCTGCCCTTGCATCCTGCCCCTATAGGCAGCCGAGCCCCTGGATGTACCACTTACACTTCTGTCAAGGGACCACGCTTGTCACACCTCTCTGCCTTTGGAAATGCTGGTCCCACTGCCCAGAATGCCCCTGCCACTCTGCTTCATGACTGTTTGCTCCAGGGTGTCTTTCCTCTTTCTAGTAGTTTACCGTGGGGTCCCCCAGGTGAGTGAGAGTCCTCTTTGCATGCTCCACAGCTAGCCCTCTCGGGCCCCCACCCCAAGGTGCTGTGCTGGACAAATCTGTCCTACCCTGCAAGCTACGGGCTCCTCTGGGGAGCAGCTGTGCCTGCCTGACTCTGCTTCCCGGGCGCCCAGCCCAGGGACTGGCACACAGGGTGGCTAAGGGAAGGACTTGTCTGCAGAGCCGGAGTCATGGGAAAGGCATGCACTGCTGCCTGCGGCCCAGCCACTGCCCTCTCAGCTATTTTTATTTCTTTTCCCTGCGGAGCTCAGGCCTGTGGGGCAGGTTCTCAGACCAGACAAGTGAGACCTGCCAGATGGACTGAAGACATTTGCTGGTGCTGCCCCAGCCAGAGGCCAGCAGGAGTGCCTGTAAGGGCTCAATCTCTAGGGCACAGCCCCAGACTCAGCCAGGGAGCCAGCTACAGGCTCAGAGCCACCAGGCACCGCAGGCGCCAATGCTCAGGTCCCAGCTTTGCCATGTTCTTGCTGTGTGCCTGGAAGTAAATCACGTCACCTTCTTGTCTCCTTATCTTGGCACGTAATAGGTGCTTATAGGTGGCCTTTTCTATGCTGGACACTCTATCCTCATCAGCTTCATAATTCTAAGCTTCAGTGACTGTGCCTGCGGTAAATGAGCAGCTTCCAGGCACTGTGCTGGGTTCGCCATTTTATGAATGAGGCAGTTGAGGCTCAGAGAGGCTAAGTAACTTGGCGAAGGTCACGTAGCTGGCTGGTGGCAGAGCCAGGAGTAACCCTGGGTCTTTGGACACCACAGCCCGGGCTCAGAGCCAGTCGGCTTCATGACTGTGGCCCCTGTGATGACCCAACCCTGAGGAAGCTGCAGCCTTGCCCCATAGCCCCTCCCAGGCACCCTCCCCAGCCTGCAGCATGACGGTCGTACAGAGCTGTCTCATGAGGGCCCCTTATTTTTTGACAAG
Source organism: Leontopithecus rosalia (assembly GCA_028533165.1). NCBI lineage: Eukaryota > Metazoa > Chordata > Mammalia > Primates > Cebidae > Leontopithecus > Leontopithecus rosalia. Next base: position 5,106,777 of record CM052650.1, read on the forward strand.
CCATAGGGAGGAATGTGACTACTCACCTGCAAGGGCCCCCACCTTCCTCCTGGAGCCACCTGGAGTCACCACACCAGGCAGCTCATCCCTGCCTGGTGACCCAATGTACACAGAGGGCGGAGCCTGGTCCTAAGTCACACAGCGTGGGAGTGACACAGCCAGAACCAGAACACAGGTCAGCCCTGCCCTGCCCTGCCCTGCCCTGCCATACAAGAAAGGTGGCCTGTCTGTACGTTGTCAGAGAACCCCAAAGCATTGCAGCGATTCCAGCTCCCACATCTACAGCTTGTTCATCTCTATGATTCCATCCCCACCACTGCAACCCCGGGATCCTAGGGCGAGGTCTGGAACAAGGTTGGACAAATATGTGAAAGAATTCTTCAGCTCCTCCGACACTGGGTTATCACAGCATTGAATCTGGACTCATAAAATAAGGATGTTCAGTGTGTCTAAGTTCTGTGACACCTTGAGGTCCCTCACGAATGGGAGGCTCTGCAGTGAGAATCAGACTTCTTTGAATTCGGGTTGTCACACGTACCAGCTGTGGGACACCAGACAAGTTGCTTAAGCTCTCTGAGCCTGTTACTTCATCTGTAAGCTGATTCTTTCCTGGAGGAGGGTGAACGTGATACAGCTGAATAATAAAACCTACCGTCCACGTCACAGGGTGAATGAAACCAGAGGTCAAAGCACCTGCAGATAAGGCTAAAACCACTGCAACCCTAAAACACACCAGGACCTGTTTCTGTACAGATATTGTGCAGGCTTGTCCTGAGGCCAGACCACGTGGGTTCAAGGCCTGGCTCAGTCACTCACTAGCTGTGTGACCTAAGGCACATCCGTTGAACGCTCTGGTCCTCAGTTTCCTTACCTGTAAAATGGAGGTGATGATATGAGCTACGTCATGGGGTTGTGACGAGAATGAAATAAGCTTCTCCATGTAAAGTGATTAGTGCAGTGTGGGACCTGTCAGCTGTCAGCGACATCAATAACGCTAAGAAGAGACAGATCCAGAGAGAAGCGGCTCAGCCGCAGTGACGCTGCTGAACTCCACACTTCGTCCACCATCACACATAAACCCACCAGCTGTGGTTCGAGATCAGCCACCTGCGGAGGGTGAGCCAGGCTGAGCACGGGCTCCCGAGACAGCTGGCATGTTGGGGTTCCCATCCCTGAGCCAGGCCAGGCCTGGGGATCTGTTATCAGCACCACAGTCAGTGCCTCAAAAAGGGGTGTGCTCCTATTGGTCCGTACTGGCTGCAGCTGCTTTTGCCCATGCTGGGTAGTAAGCAGAGGGAGGCCTGGGAAGAGAGTGGGGGTGGGGGAGGAAGGGGAGCACACAGCGAGGCAGCGGCTGCTCAGGAGGGCATCCCCACGACCGCAGCTGCACCCAGGTATGGGCCCCATCCTGTTAGAGGTTCAGCCTCCAAGAGGGACCCCCATACCCTGCTCTGGATGGCCAAGTCCCTTGCCCAAAATCATCTAGAACCTAATGACCAGTTCTAGATGCCAGGGCTTCTTGGTTTACAACAAGCCATGAATCCGTTCAGCAGAGAAGAATAGTGACATCCACAGTCAGCCTTCCCCAGGACAGAATCCAATTCTGGTTAAGACTTTGGGAACAGGTTTCTGAGCCCCTCTGAAATTACGATCACTTTTGAAGGCTTGGGGCAAACTTCTGCAAAGGGCTTCTGTCATATGGTTCAAAGAATGAGGATTTTGATCCCAGATGCACCTTCCTCTACCACTTACTGTTTGTGTGCCCTTGGACCAATAACCACCTCAGTCTCCTCATCTGTCAAATGGGCATAATAACAGTTCCTCCTCATATCTGTGCTAAGTGAGATAGAGCATGCAAAGCCCTTCCTCCCAGAAAATTCTCTTCCCAGAAAGAATGGGCAGCAGATCAGTGATTCTTCAGGCATCCGTGTGTGGGCTGGGAGCACTTCTTCTAGTGTCAGGCTTGAAGTGGGGGCCCGCTGGCCATCACTTGCTACTGGTGCTCAGCAGCAAGACAAGAGCAATTTCCTGGGAAGCTAAAGCATCACTGGAGCTTTGCCTGATGAGTAGGGCTGTCCTGTTTATTTGGCATGGCTTCAGCGTCCAGCAGGTATGGGGTTCTGTGTGACCCTCCCTGATGCTTTGGGGTCCTGGGGTTCATGCACAGCTCACTTCTAAAGCCGTGGCAACTGAAGTGATCTTTGCACCGTGGAGCAGGCAGGCCATGGAGGATGGAGGGAGCAGGTCAAGCCCTCAACAGGTGCCCTGGGAGTCAGAGCTAAATTCAAGTGCTGACTCCACTGTGTGACTTTGGGCAAGACTTATTCTCCCTGAGCCTGCTTCCTCTTTTGGAAAACAGTGTGACTCATGGCCCTGGAAAAGTTCATCGGAGTCTGCGACCAGCTTGACAGAGGACCCAGCATTTTCCTCCCATCCCAGAGGACAGGGGGCCCTTTCCCACCCAGCTCTGGGTACCAGGGCCACTGGACCACTGAGGATGGAAACCCTTAACACCTTAAGGTCCCTCATGAATGGGAGGCTCTGGAGAGGCCCCCTGGGTGGCAGGCTGAGCACCTGGGTAGTGGCAGAGCTCTGGAGGGGCCCCCTGGGTGGCAGGCTGAGCACCAGGACAATTCTTGAGTGTGTGAGCTGAGGGTGCACTTGGGCACCATAGCGTGAGCCTGCAGCCCTGTCCCAGCCAGCTCCTTCTCCCTCAACAGAGGGTCTTGTAGAAGGCAAGCTGGGTCTCTCCAAGGGCGGGGGCATGAGGATGGGGTAACTGACAAGCTCAGGGTCATAAAAGGAGAAGCTGGAAGCCTCTGACGGGCCCAGGATCATCTCAGAGAGGAGGCCAGGGGTGGGAACAGTCCCTTAAAACCCTGAACTGAGGACTCTGCTCATATTTGTTCCTTGTTAGCTGTGCCTGTGTCCCTTTAGAATAAACAGGGTGCTCGTCCTTATGGGAGGGGGAAGGGGAGCTGGTGCGGTAATGGGGGCAGGGACTCCCGGAGGACAGGGCAGCTGGCTGGCTAAGGAGGAAAGGAGGGGGCCCCCGCCCAGGTCCTCGGGAGGCACGGGAGGTCAGAATGCCAGTTGGGCCCTGAGAAGTGCTCCACAGCCAAACACTTGCCAGTGACCTACAGTGTCCCGGGACCTCTCACGAGCCCCCTGCTCTGGTGCCATGAAGCTGAGCCCATCTGTACCTCTCAGGGGATTCCAGTGCCATGACTGACCGGATGAGTCACGGACCGGTGCCCCCCCACCCAGCTCTGGGTACCACCCAGACTGATGAAGGGGAAGGGAATAGGGATGCACCCATCACGCGTTGGCAAGCTTCCTGGCCTGGGCAGGCGGCAGAAGGGCTGGCCACCCTCTGTCATTCCAAAGACAGTGTGCTTAGCTCTGGGGAGAATTACTCCAGCAGGGACCTCAAAAAGACAGGGAAAGAATCCTCACCTGAGAGTAATGTGCCTGTTGATTTTGTCTATCCACTTGGCCAGGCTCCTGCCCCATTTAGTCAATCACACTCTAACCTGGGGTATTGCTGCGACGGTTTTTTGTAGCTGTGGTTAACATCTACCCTCAGCTGACTTTAAGGGAAGGAATTACCCTTGATGTGGGTGAGCCTGAGCCAGGCAGTTGAAGGCCTTCAGAGCAAAACTGAGGTTTCTCTGAAAAAGAAAAGAAATTCTGCCAATGGTGAAGCAACAGCTCCTGCCCTAGAGTTTCCAGCTTGCAGGCCACCCCTTGCCCCTGCAGATTTCATACTTACCCAGCCAGACCCCACGATTGTGTGAGCCAATTCCTTGAAATTAATCTGTCTTCCTGATAGGACGCTGCTGACAGCAGGAAGCAGCGGACGTCCATACCTCTCGCATGCATTCCTTCCCTGGGTGCTGACTTGGAGCCTGTGTTGTCCCAGACTCTGTGCTGGACCCTAGGACTGTCACAGACACCGTGCAGAGCTGTGGGAAACACTGATGTTGAAAATCTGCCTATAAATGGGGATTCATGCATTCGTGGTGTACTGTAACTTGGGTTATAGTACACTGATTCATGGGAGCCGATCAGGAACTGTTCTTCCTGACTCCACGTTCAATGATGTCACACTGGCAGCTTGAAATCAGCTGTGGTGGGAGTAGTTACGCCCTGGAGATTGGCAAACAGCAAATCAGTGCTTCGCCCCACAATGGCAGCACACCATTGGCTATGAGAATATAGCAAGGAATCGACTCAGACTGAGGGAGCCAGAGAAGGGCTTCTGAGTGAGGCACAAAGGCTAACCGGGACCAGGCACAGTGGCTCATGCCTGTAATCCCAGCATTTCGGGAAGACAAGGTGAGAGGATTGCGTAAGGCCAGGAGTTCAAGACCAGCTTGGGAAACAGCGAAAGGTCTCTATTTAAGAAACAAAAATAAACGTTAGCTGGGTGTGGTGAGTTGTATTTGTAGTCCCAGCTACTCAAGAGGCTGAGGTGGGAGGATTGCTTGAGCCCAGGAGTGCCTGGCTGCAGTGAGCCGTGATTGGGCCACTGTACTCCAGCCTAGGTGACAGAGTGAGACCCTGCCTCGAGAAAAAGCACAGAATAACCGGGCCTTAGGTAGATGGGGAGAAAAGGGAAAGGCAGTCAGGCAGAGACAACAGCGTGTGGGGAGGCCCTAAGGAGAAAGGGGCCCTGTTGTTTTGCCACCTTCTCACTTGTCTGGGTTTCTCATCCAATCGGGCTCGTGGAGAGGAACATGTGCTTGTTCATCTCTGTCTGCTGTGCCCAGCACCCAAGTGGGGCTCATGGACGGGGACAGATATCTTTCTCTCTGTCTGCTGAGTGCAGCATCTGGCTGGGGGCTCGTGGAGGGGATCTCTGTGTCTGCTGTGCCCAGCACAGTCACTCTGTGAGCTCTGTGACCTCGGGCTCATCACAGGTGAGTTTTCTTATCTGGAAAGTGGAGAGAGTAGGAGAAGGGAAGGAAGGGAAGGGAGTCCTGGAAGGTCAAGGTAGGGGAGTGCAGATTCTTTTCTAAGTTCAGGAGGAAGCTAGAAGGCAAAGACAGGAGTGGATGCCTGTTCTATAACATCAGGCTGCTGTGAGGGGAGTGGCAGCACGATGGCAGCTAAGATGTGGGTGCAGTGTCCCAGGTGGGAGGAGAGGGTGTCCTGGGCCAGACTGCCGGTGACAGGAGCAAACAGAAGTGGATGAGTTAGAGGTACAACTGGTGGGGTTTGCAGATGAGAAAGAGGGCAATGGAGGATGACACCCATGTTTCTGGTATAAGAAATTGAAGCATAGTGGCACACTGACAGATGGGGAGGATGCTGGGGGATAGGTGTCAGAGGATAGCTCCGAATGGGATGTGAAAGTCTAAATGCACTTCCGCTTGGCTCTACCAGACATCCTTGAGCTACTGATCACTGGATTAGGATCAGGAACAACTAACCTACCTCTTTCCTCTGCCCTCCCTAAGTCTGGCCTCTAACATGGAGATCACTTCATAGCCCAAGATAACTGCTGGAGCACCAACCATCATATCTTCATCCCAGGTGGAATGCAGGAGGAAGAATAAGAAATGTGTAAAAAGAGCTTTCATCAGCTGTGTCCTTCTTATTGAGTTTTCGCAAGGCACCCCCATCAACTTCTCCCATGTCTCATTGATTAGAACACAGTCACATGCCACATCTGGCTGCAAGGGAGACTGGGAAATACAGTCTTCGGCCAGACACACTTCTGCCCAGAATAAAAGCAAGGTTTCACTGGAAGGGAAGGAGGGAGAAACAGCATGGCGGCCGCAGTCTCTGGTACAGCGTCTCTTACTGTTCTCTTCTCCACTTACCAATCTCCCACACTCCTCCGTGTTGTATACAACAAAATTAAGACTCCTTGATATGACCTTCAGGCCCTTGGCTCTGACCTCTACTGCCTGAGCCAACATCCCCCAGGCTTCTCTCTCCTTTATCCATATATTCAGCCCAGACATGATTCCCCCTGGGTGAAGCCACAGAGTCACTCCGGGTCTCCTCTGCCAAGGTGTTCGGGAGGAATAGTTACTGTGGTGCTTTCTAGAGCCGTGCGTGATCCTGGGAGTTACCAGGAACACTTAGATACCAGCTTTGTTCATTGCAGTGCAGTTGCCACCACCATCCCTGCAAGGGCCTCCTCCTGCAGAGCCAGGCAGCTCCAAGTCGTGGTGGTGGCCTCGCTAAGCCGTGATCCCTGGCAGGGAGGAGCTGCTGGCTGCATGGTCCCGGGGGAGAGACCGAAGTGAGTACACGTTGGTGGCAGATAGTCCTAGGAAGCAAATGAAAAGGAATGTTTTGAGGTTTCTTTGTTTGTTTTGTTTTTATTTATTTTGAGACAGGGTCTCACTGTTTCACTCAGGCTGGGTACGGTGTTGGCTCACTGCAGCCTCCACTTCCTGGGCTTAAGCATTTCTCCCACCTCAGCCTCCCAAGTAACTGGGACCACAGGTGCATGCTACCATGTCTAACTTATTTGTTTATGTGTTTATTTATTTAAGAAATGGGGTCTCACTTTGTTGCCCAGGCTCATCTTGAACTCCTGGGCTCAAGTGATGCTCCAGCCTCAGCCTCCTAAAGTGCTGGGACTGCAGATGTTAGCCACCACACCTGGCCGAAAAGGAATGTTGTGAAGACTGATACAGCCAAGGCAGGCCATGGGAACAGGGAGGTCGGGCACAGGCAGGGAGCCCTGGGGAGCCGGCTGGGGCTTGCTTAGCTGTCCTCAGGCCCTCATCCCCGTTTCATGGGTGGGGATGATACAGTCCAGAGAGAATCAGAGGGAGGGGACTGATGACCAAGTGCCCCTGTCTACCCGACACTGAGCAGAGGCTTCTAGGCCATGGATCTCTAGGAGGTTAGGTGATTATTCCATTTCATGAATGGAGAAACTGAGGCTCAGAAAAAAAATTAAACCTGTGTGAGGCCACAGGACTGACTCCTCTTTTTTCCAACACTTCATTTCCTATTGTCTCATTGACGCTTGTTTTTGTCCACGTGTCCTTCCTTCCTCTTCCCGCCCCCACCACCTCTCTCCCCTCTCTCTCTCTCTCCCCTCTCTCTGTCCTCTCTCTCCCCTCTCTCTCTCTCCCCTCTCTCTCTCTCTGTCTCTCTCTCCTCTCTCTCTCTCTCCCCTCTCTCTCTCTCCCCTCTCTCTGTCCTCTCTCTCTCTCTCTGTCTCTCTCTCCTCTCTCTCTCTGTCCTCTCTCTCCCCTCTCTCTCTCCCCTCTCTGTCCTCTCTCTCTCCTCTCTCTCCTCTCTCTGTCTCTCTCTCTCCCCTCTCTCTCTCCTCTC